>CM069238.1:1112247-1628659 GCA_035582765.1 Acer negundo
ACATCCTGAAAGATAACACTTTAACTGGAGATAATTATGTCACATGGAAAAGGAAAATTGTGTTGTTACTGCAAAGTGAAAAACATAAGTTTGTTCTAACTACTCCTAAACCACCTGCTCCTAATAATGAATCTAGCATAATGTGTGTAGATGAGTATGAGCAGTGGAAGACTTCAGATGATATGGCAAAATGTTACATTATGGCCACTATCTCCGACGTGTTGCAACAACAGCATGAAGGAATGGAGTCCGCTGCTGATATAATGATGTCTCTAGAGGAGATGTTTGCTATGAAGTCTAGGACGACTAAGAGAGAGGCAGTGACTGCTTTTATGAATCTTAGGATGAAACTTGGACAGGCTGTGAAAGATCACATGATGAAAGTCATAGCACATCTCAACATTGCTGAACTGCATGGCGCTGAGATAGACGGTGAGACAAAGATTGATATGGTTGTCAATTCATTGTCAGATTCCTTTGATCAGTTCAAATTGGACTACACTTTGAACAAAAAGGAATACACCTTACAAGGCCCGATGCAAGATGTTCAAAGTGCTGAAAAGATCCTTGTGAAAGGCAAAGGTCAAGAGATTCATATGGTTGGTAAAGTTGCTACTGTTAAGGCCCGTCAAAAGGTCAAGAAACAACAGAAGAAAAGCAACTTGGGCCTATCAAGAAGGAGACCAAGAAAGTAACCAAGATCAAAGGGAAATGCTTCCTTTGTGGTGAAAAGGGACATTTGAAGAGAAATTGCCCAAAGTCCCAGAACAAGAAGGAAGAAGGTAATTTGAATTATCTAGAAACATGTTTTTTGGTTGATTCTACAGATTCTTGGATCATAGACTCAGGAGCCACTAATCATGTTTGTTATTCCTTGCAGGGGTTTCAAGAAAGGAGAAAGCCGAGTAAGAATGAAATCAATTTGCGCTTGGGCAACGGAACGTTAGTGTCTGCAAGTGCAGTGGGAGATATTAGAGTTTATTTGGATTCTAGAAGTCATTTAGATTTAATAGACGTTTATTATGTACCTCAATTCAAGAGGAATTTTATTTCTTTAATTTCAGTTTCTTGTTTGAATAAATTTGGATATTCGGTTACTTTTAATAAAGTTTTTATTATTAGTAAGAATGACAAAATTATTTGCCAAGGTACATTGGAAAACGTTCTATACTTTTTGCATAGAAATATCTCTCACTCGTTAGACACAGAAATAACGGAACCTAATCATAAAAGAGTAAAATTATCAACAGATGAAACCTACCTTTGGTATTTACGCTTAGGTCATATTAACCTTAATAGGATTAAAAGATTGGTAAGTGACGGACCTTTAAGTGACTTAAAAGTTGATGATCTACCAACTTGTGAATCTTGTTTGGAAGGTAAAATGACCAAAAGGACGTTCTCTGCCAAAGGTGCAAGAGCCACCGAATGTTTAGGATTGATACACACTGATGTATGTGGACCTATGAGAATTCAAGCTAGAGGTGGATATGAGTACTTCATCACCTTCACGGATGATTACTCAAGATTTGGTTATGTGTATCTCATGAGACATATGTCGGATGCTTTTGACATGTTCAAAGCATTCAAATCTGAAGTGGAAAATCAGCTTGAGAAACACATAAAAATCTTGAGATCTGATCGTGGTGGAGAATATCTATCCGGTGAGTTTCAGCAATATCTTATTGATAATGGGATAGTTTCTCAGTTTTCTGCACCAGGTACACCTCAACAGAATGGGGTAGCAGAATGGAGAAATAGAACTCTTTTAGATATGGTTAGGTCTATGTTGAGTTATTCAACGCTTCCTATTTCTTTTTGGGGATATGCTTTACAAACTGCTATATACATTCTAAACGATGTACCATCTAAGTCTGTTCCTAAAACACCGCATGAGTTGTGGACTGGGCGCAAGCCTAGTTTACAACACTTAAGGATATTTGGTTGTCCTACGCATGTGTTAAAAGGAAAGACAGAAAAGATGGAGTCCCGTTCAGAAACATGTATATTTGTAGGGTATCCAAAAGAAACTAAAGGATATTATTTCTATGGTCCTTCAGATCTTAAAGTATTTGTTTCGACAAATGCTAAATTTCTGGAAAAGGACTATATGAATGATTTTGTGCCTATAAGTAGAATTGTCCTGAATGAGATGTCAGGAGATACAATTCCACGAGAGGTTGCACAACCTAACCTAATTGTAAGTTCTGATCCAACACAAGATCAACAACCTACCATTCCTCGTCGTAGTGGGAGGGTTAGAACACAACCCGAAAGATACATCGGTCCGGGAGAATCAGTGGAGAATCTCCCGGACGACGATGATCCCTATACGTACAAGGAAGCTATGGAGGATGTTGATAGTCGCCATTGGCAAAAGGCAATGCAATCCGAGATTGAATCTATGTTCGATAACAAAGTCTGGTCCCTTGTAGACTTGCCTAAAGGGATAAAACCCATTGGGTGCAAGTGGGTATACAAGAGGAAAAGAGGTATGGATGGAAAGGTGGAAACCTTTAAAGCTAGATTGGTAGCTAAAGGGTATACACAGAAAGAAGGCATCGATTACGAGGAAACCTTCTCTCCTGTGGCCATGCTTAAATCCATTAGGATACTCTTATCCATTGCAGCATCTTTAGATCTATAGATTTGGCAAATGGACTTCAAGACAGCTTTCCTAAATGGAAGTCTCGACGAAAGCATCTACATGATGCAACCAGAGGGATTCATTGAAAAAGGCCAAGTGGATAAGGTATGCAAGTTGCAGAAATCCATATATGGATTAAAGCAAGCATCCAGATCCTGGAACATAAGGTTTGATCAAGCTATCAAAGGTTTTGGATTTATTCAGAATCCTGACGAACCTTGTGTATACAAAAGGATTAAAGGCGACAAGTTGGTTTTCCCGATTCTTTATGTTGATGATATACTACTCATTGGAAACGATGTAGGTGTATTGACATCAGTAAAAGAATGGTTAGCAAAACAATTTGATATGAAGGACTTAGGAGAAGCAAGTTTTATTCTAGGTATCCAAGTAATAAGTGATAGAAAGAATAGAACGATTGCATTATCCCAAGCTTCATACATAGACAAAATCTTGTCTAGTTTTTCCATGCAGGATTCCAAGAAAGGTATGTTACCTTTCAGACATGGAATCAAGCTTTCTAAGGAACAAGTTCCTAAGAATGAGCATGAAGAGCAATTCATGAGTAGAGTTCCATATGCCCCCGCAACAGTCTCATGTGAAGAAAAAGTATTACTGTAATTTATATTTGTTTTACTGCTAAGAGAAGCAAAGGTGCCTTAACCGAAACCGGACCGATCAATGACGTGCGCCCACATATTTCTCAAGATTCTGTATAATCCAGGAGATAATACGCTGTATACCTCGAGGGATTTGGTTCTCTGTCATATACGTATCCGATTTCCAATCGATTCTCGACTCCGGTAAAATCCACATCGTGGGCTTGCTTACTATTGAGGATAAGCGCTCATAAATTAGTGAGCATCAAGCAACTTTGTATCGTTGATCTAACTACGGGAAATCGAGTACGTCACGTATGGCCGTCAAAGAGGTCGTTTGGCTCCGCCAATTTTGATCGACTTGTAGTTGGTTCCCAGTGCCAATGTTGCATCACCATCCACCGTGACAACAAGGGAGCAGCACACCCGAAAGAACCAAGAAGTCACAAGAGAGGTAAACACATTGAAAGAAAGTATCATCTTTTAAGGGAGATTGTTCAAAGAGGCGACGTGACGATTACCAAAATCGCGTCAGCAGAAAATCTAGCGGATCCCTTCACAAAGGCTCTACCTCAGAAGAGTTTCGATGGGCATCTAGAGAATATGGGCTTAAGAGATATGACACATTTGCTATAGCGCAAGTGGGAGATTGTTAGGATTATGCTCAATAGCAAGAGTGTAATGTTGTAATTAACAATCTTTTTCATATTAATAAAGTGATTTCGGTTTAACAAATCGTATAGCATTTATAGTTTGTATTATAATTGTCAAAGTAAATAATCATAAGGTCTAAAGACTATGGGAAAAGAAGAATTGTTCGTACATCTGGATATGTATGTGGTAGACACAATTCTTTAGTTAGTCTTGAATATTGTTCACAACTTAAGTTAAAGGTTGGGCACCTTTATCTTGTTAAAGTTGTAGAATTCTTTTGCTAGCATTTGAGTGGGATCAAATGAGATATGATGAGTCTAAAATCATCGGAGTGTCTTCGAGCAAAAGGATCTAGTGCACTGGGTGCATTGAACTGGATCACAATGAAAAGCTTTATCTAGAACCGTCAATAGATAATAGTCTTTTCATTATCAGGACAATCGGAGAGTCTATCTTAATCCTGAGATAAATGATGGACTTATGGTTGCAAGTGATATCATTTGAGTTATCAATGAGTACGATTATATCGCATAGTCTATCCTCGATAGTTTGGTGATATTCATTTGTTAATCGATAGAGGACTTCATTTATAGATATGGACATCGTGGCTCCATTTAATTAAATGAGAGTATAATATCATCATATGGATGTTTTGAGGTAATTGGATATTAAATCTCAACGTTGAGTTTTCGATAGTGTCTATTGAAAACATGGCTTCCGGACAAGTCAAAATATCCAAGTTCAAAACGTGGTCATATGAGTAAATATGGTAACTTGGAGAGTTATAGGCGGTCTATGAACTCTTGGCGATTACTGATATTAATCACGAGGATACACTATCTCCAATATGATTGTCTAGGGTATGAATGAGGAGCATCTTCCTTTTCTATCTTTATTTAAGAGTTCAGTTTTAGCTCTTTAGTGGAATGAGTTAAAATTAATGGATCGGACCTAAGTGAATCATTTGTTGATTGTGATTAGGTTATGTTTATTGAAGCTTAAATTTAGATGGCCCGCCAAGATCCCCAATCCACACGGACTTGTATGGATTACTTGATATATTCTACCGGACCAATTTAAGGGTCCATCTAGAATTGCATTTAATATATTAAGAATATAATTTGCACATTATTTAAGTAATGGGCTGCTCAATTATATTAATATATTAATGAAAGACATGTGGGCTTGTTTCTTTTAGTAAGAATGGGTCTGGTTCACATGTGGGCTTTTTTTTTATTTAAAGTCCAATGGATTAAATGAAATAGGAAAATAATATTAGGCCCATCTTATATATAAGTGGGGCGGCTAGGTTAAGGTTTTGACCTAAAAATATTATTTTGTTTCATTTGTTTTAATTAAATAAGAATTAATTGATTTATTGATTAATTGTTTAATTAAAGAAACAAATCTTTCCTAAAAGTAAAAGACTTGTTTGATAAGTAAATAAATAAATTAGTATTATTTATTTAATCAAATAAGGAGTCTTTTTTTTTAGTCAAATAAAAGAATAAAAATAAAAGAGTTGGATTAGGGTTTGAAGTCTATAAAGTTAAAAAGAATTAGGGTTGAATTTCAGTCACCCTATATAAGTGACATGATGAAATTCGGCCAACCCTAATTAGATACTACATAGAATTCGGCAACCCTAAAGGAAAAAGAAGAAAAATTCGGCCAACCTATATATATGTTCTTATAGGGTTCGGCCACATCAATAATTGGTGCTTGAGTTTTTATTTTTTTCTTCTTCTTCTTAATTCTAAGAGAGTTTTTATTCTAGAGAGACAAAAAGGAGTGAAAAATTATTCTTTGATAGTATACAATTGCTTAAACATCAATAAGCTTGTGTATACGATATCGATCTAGGTTCACGCGAGTTTCGATCATAAGATTGTGAACTCAAAAGTGACCGGAATAATTTTGACATTCTTTTGATTGTTTTGTGACTAACAAAGAAAAGAAAGTATTTGTTTGGTCCATTCACAGGTTTGCAATTCAAAGGAAAGGGAGACCACGCTCCTAGGTGATCCACGTTCGTGCTCGGATTGAAGGTCTTGCGGATTACCATCGACGTAAGTCAATCGGATCACGCGACAAGAGGTAATTTACTTTTGTTGATATATATATGCATGTTTATTGATTAAAAAGGTTTAAGGTTCATAAAGGAAAAAATTTTAAAAGTCACTAAATCGTCTTTAGTATCGCTTCCGCTGCGTGTAACACTTTTATTTGTTTATTTTTCCCTACAATCGTTCCCACGAGGATTGGTAGGTTATCTAACTTACTCTAGAAAATCTCACTAAAGGTAATCTAAGATGATGATGAAACTAAAATATAACTAGATGTGAATGTTATAAAAAGATGTTAAAGAAACAATAATGTAAAATGTTACTAACAACCTCATAATTCAATCACTATCAATTTAAATCCATGTTAAAGAGGAAGGGTCAAAAGTATATAATGCCCTTTTTATCAATTTGCATCCAACCTAGATCTAGGTTAGTCAAGACTAAAGTAACCTCTTATAGAGTTTCAAGCAAAATCCCACCAAGTTTGTTCAACTATGGTATATATCTACTTTTCATCCACAAATATCATGGTTGTAAATTTAGAGTAAAGTTCCTACTAATCATATCACATGAAGGAATTTAAGCATAAGTGCAAACTCAATGGATATAAAAAGATAGCTTACATTACAAGGAGTGTTCACATATTTACAATCATTGAATCCCCAACAAAAAGGATTTAGCTACTTATAATTGAAATAAGACAAGGAAAGAAAAGAGAAAGAGAAAGAAAGCCCATGATGATCTTGATGTTTCCCTTTGCTTGCTCAACAAAACCTTCCTTGATCTTGAAGATAAATCCAAAATATCCTTAAAACTAAAGTGTTTAACCAAAAGTTTCTTATCTAAAAGAGAGTGGTTATGTAAAGATATTTCTATCCTTTTTTACTTCTACTTCTTTTTTTACTTCTAACTACAACACAACACTTTTTTTACAACAATAAAATATGTTTATATAGTGGAGGATAAGAATTGGAGTCGATCACTTTAATTTTGATGTTGAGGAGGCATCTACGTCCAAGATCTGCGAGTATGAACTTGCAGCCTAATGTCGCAGTTCTTCAATCTAAGTTGAACTGCTAGAATGTGCTCGTAGAATGAACTTCGCAAAAAAATATTTGGTTCAGTTGCTAGGTTCGCCTAAGAGAATGTACTCGTAGTTCATGATCGCAGTTCCTTCTGGAGGTAATATGTGAGTTGTATACTATGACAATGATCTCACAATTAGTATGTCGCAGCTCTCTTCTACCGGTTCTGACTCGCAGGCTAGTCTTTGTAGTGTCGTCTGGGTCTGGGCTACAAGTTAGGTCTGTGAGTATGATCTCGCAGTTTGATGTCGCAGTTTACTGTGGAAAAACATATGTTACTTGGTTCTTTAGGCTGACGTCGCAGTCATTTCTTGGAGATTTCTGTGACTTGTGATCTGCGAGTATGTACTCGCAGATGTGCTAAAAAGTTGTTACTTCAGCTTCAATTCTTCACTATTCTTCACCAAGTGTTCATTTCATCCCTTGAATCCTATTATTCCTGAAAATAGCTTAAAAGATCCTTTATTTAACACAAACGCTCGAATAACTAACAAAAAAGGATGGATTAAGGCACTCAAAACATATACATATTTAGAGTGATCAAAACCGCTAAACCTATCTTTTGTTCGTCCTCGAGTAAGAACAACTAAAAGAAAATTAAACTAGCAATCTATAAACTCTAAATATGCTGCGAAAACCAAAAGTTTTAATAAAACTTTCTTTTGTGAAATGTACAACGAGGAGTTCGACGCGAAAACTACTGTGTTAGGAATAACAAAATGCCAATCAATACAAAATGTACACAAGGCGAATCCCACAACTTAAATGCTCAGTTTCAGAGATAAAGTGCTAAAGTGCGTAGATGCAATTCTCCTTGACTCTACTCCCTACCAGATTTCAGTAGATTTTTCTCTCAGAATCCTAGGTGTACTCTTAATCTAAATATGCGAGTTTGAGTATATGAGAGTGAGATCGCATACATATATATATATATATTACATGAAAACACATTTTAAAATGGATCTCTCAAAAGAGTTGAGAAACTAAGAACGTGGAGAGAGCATGCATCAATTATGACTCCTCTTAATTTCTACAGGGGATGCTTGTTTTCGTATATGGTGTAGCATTTGGTACATTGATCATATCAAGCTTTTACTTCTAAACTTTTGAACTTTCAACTTCTATCAATAACACAATGCTATCAATCTAAAAGTCTAGGCTATATTTTTCATTTTCTTGTGCTAGGATGTCACTTGTATTTCAAGTAACATTGATATATGAAGAACAAGGGTTTTAAGTAATTTTTAACACTTCATTCTTCTTCTTTTTTTTCGAAACCTGCCTATTTGCACAATTTCATAATATGCCTAAGTACACGCTATCATGTGTTCTCAACCTTCTTGGCTTGAATTTTCTATTTGTTTCACATTACTCATTATCAATGGCTATTTGTGTGGATTGTGTTTATGGAGTGGATGCTTTGTTAGGCCTTGCAATCCTTCTTTGGAGACATGTGTTTGGCTTGCCTAAAATCATATTCAAAATCTATCTAACAAAAGGAATACATATTTTAGTAAGCAGACCACATGTATGTTCAATAGCATTCAACAATTGCATGCTTAATGAGATCAATTTAAGCATGACATTTCAAAGAGTTCGGATGAGTAGAACAATTAACCTCATAAATAAATATTAAGGTACACAGCTCACTTGGGTAGTCTCCACTGTTGATCCTAGCACCTTTGCACAAAAATCGCATTCACTAAGTCTGAAGAGAAAGGGACTAATTCACCAAGTGTGATCAATCATAGATTGATACAAAATTACCCAAAACTTAAAAGCTAGTGCATGCATAACTTTCTTTAAAAACACAATTCAACAATTTTGAAAAATTTTCCTTGAAAATCCAAAGTTAAATTCGCAACACTTAGGTGTTAACATGTCTACACCCCTAAACCTAAACTCAACATTGCCCTCAATGTTTATTATTTTAAGAACAAGGGCATTAGTTTGAAAGTTTGGTTGTTTGGCCAAAAAACACCTAACAAAAATCCTAAATATTCACATACATATATATACAATCCTAGAAATCCACCATTATCATATCAAAATTATCCTATCCACTACTCAAAATTCAACCACACTCTTAACTAAACAATATAAACCTAAATATTTAAATAACTATATACAAAGGTAGAGTGTACCTAGTTAGGTTGCTCCTATCAAGCGTGGTAGTTAACGTCTAATCAAGACGCATGGGAGCTCTCGGCTTCGTAAGTTCAACTTGTTCTATCACTCTTGCTTCCTCTATCCCTTGCAAGCATGGTTTGACTCGATGGCCGTTCACTTTGAAAGTATCCCCGCTTCTCAAATCTTCTTACAACCGCACCATAAAGGAACACTTCCTTAATTCTATAAGGCTCGTACCTTATTGACTTCAATTTTCTCGGAAACATTCTTAGCCGCAAGTTGAAAAGTAGGGCTAACATTCCTGGACGCAAATCCTTGTGAATGATCATTTTGTCATGTACTCTCTTCGATCTCTCCTTATAGAGCTTTGCATTCTCATAAGCTTCATCCCGAAGTTCTTCAAGCTCATTCAATTGTAGATTCCGTTGCTCTCCCTCTTGATCCAACTCAAAATTAAGTGACTTGATTGCCTAATATGCATGATGCTCGAGTTCCACTAGAAGATGGCATGCCTTCCTAAATATCAACCGAAGAGGTGTCATGCCAATGGGAGTTTTGTAAGCCGTCCTATACACCCAAAGCACATCATTCAATTTTGAAGACCAATCCTGCTGGTTTGGCTTGACCGTCTTTTCTAGAATTATCATTATATGTCTATTGCTCACTTCTACTTGGCCCGAGGTTTGAGGATGATATGGAGTAGCAACTTTATGCCTCACACTATATCTTTTCAACAATGTGGTAAGTACTTTATTTCAAAAATGACTACCTCCATCACTAACTATACACTGAGGGGTCCCGAATCTTATGAAAATAGAATCTTAATGAATTTCTCAACAACTTTGCTATCATTGGTTTTGGTGGCCTTTGCTTCTACCCACTTGGACACATAATCGACTGCCACCAAAATGTAGATGTTGCCTTCTGAAGGTAGGAATGGTCCCATAAAGTCTATTCCCTAACAATTAAAGATCTCTATTGCCATATCCTTTGATTGTGGCATCTCATTCCTCTTTCCAATATTCCCCATCCTTTGACATCTATCACATGTTATAAAAAAGTGATATGAATCCTTAAAAATGGAGGGCCAAAAGAATCTCAATTGAAGAACCTTCAATGCCATAGTTCTTGCACTAAAATGGCCTCCACAACTTAGCCTATGGCAAAACTTCAAGATGTCTTACTGCTTGCCTTCCGGAATACATCTCTGAATAATCTGATCCACACCATGCTTAAACAAATAAGGATCATTCCACAAGTATTGCCTAGCTTGCCATTTAAATTGCTTCTTCCTTTGATGAGAAAAATCCGGAGGTATGATGTCGTTTGTCAAGAAGTTGACAATATCCGTATACCATGGCTTTTCACGTGCGATAGCCAACAACCGTTCATCTAGAAAATCTTCTTGTATAGGAAGTGAATCCTCTTCAACTTCAGATTCATGCATCAATCTACTCAAGTGGCCGGCTACCACATTCTCATTCCCTTTCTTGTCTCTAATTTAGAGATCAAACTCTTGTAACAAAAGGATCCAACGGATAAGCCATGGTTTGACATTATTCTTTTGTAGGAGATACCCAGTGTCGAATGATCTGAAAATACCACTATCTTTGCCCCTATCAAATATGACCTAAACTTCTCTAAGGTAAAGATTACCGCTAATAATTTTTTTTTCCGTGGTTAAGTAGTTGAGTTGAGCGTCGTTCAATGTCCATGACGCATAGTAGATGACATGTGGAATCCTATCCACACATTGCCTAAGTACTGCTCCTATTGCATAGTCTGAGGTATCGTGCATTAATTCAAAAGGGAGACTCCAATTTGGTGGTCTCATAACTGGCGTCGAGGTCAACAACTCCTTGAGCTTCTCAAATCCCTCCAAACACTTATCATCAAAATCAAAATAAAAATCAATGTCCTTTTGCAACAAAAAGCACAAAAGTCTCAAAATCCTTAAGAAATCTTTAATGAACCTTTTATAAAACCCGACATGCCCTAGGAATGAACGAATTTCCCTCACTGTCCTAGGAGGTTGTAAACTTTTCATCACATCGATCTTAGCTTTATCCACCTCTATACCCTTCTCTAAAATTGTATGCCCCAAAACTATTCTGTGACGTACCATGAAATGACTCTTCTCTCAATTCAATACTAGGTTGGCTTAATTGCATCTCTTTAAAAATGAAACTAGGTTGAGAAGACAATTATCGAATAAGCTCTCCACAACTGAAAAGTTGTCCATGAAGACTTCTATAATCCCTTCCACCATGTCTGAAAAGATCGACGCTATACACCATAGAAAAGTACCAGGTGCATTACACAAACCAAAAGGCATACGTCGATAGGCAAATGTCCCAAATGGATATGTAAATGTAGTCTTTTCTTGATCTTCTGGGTCTATAGCTATTTGGTTGTATCTATAGTATCCATCCAAGAAACAGTAGTGGCTATGTCCTACAAGTCGCTCCAACATTTGATCTATAAATGGCAAGGGGTAATGATCATTGCGAGTTGCGTTGTTGAGCTTCTAGTAGTCTATACATACACTACATCCAATTTGAGTCCTTTGGGGTACCAACGCGTTGTTCACATTCCTAACAACCGTCACACCGGAGTGGAGAAAAAGTTTATTCAATAAAGCATTAAAGAGTAACTTGGTTGATGAACTAGATATTATTGAGAAAAGATAAGATATGAATACCAAAGTTGATATTTTGCTGAAATTACCTGATTTACCACTAGGGTCAGCAATTTTTGGCAAATCTACGAGTATGTACTCACAGTCTCATCTCGCAGATGCTGACGTGGCCAGATATTTTCCCAAAATATCTTGTTTTGGGAACTGTGTCAGGGTGATCTGCGAGTTCCATCTTGCAGTCACAAGTCATAGTGCATATTTTCACAAAATTTTATGCTTCTTCTGTCTCACAGCACAATGTCATAGATTGTCTTCAGAAGAGTCTGTGACTTTTTTTCATCTTCCCTGCGAGTTTGTTCTAGCAGTCTCTTCTCACAGATCCTTCTCAGATTCAACTGCGAGTTGAGTTTTACCTAAACTGTGATTTCATTCTTACATTCACATCTCGCAAAAGCTTCCTCAGTTTCGACTGCGAGTTAATTTCCTGATACCTGGGACTTTGTCTTCGCAGTTCCTTCTCGTAACTAATTCTCATATTCATCTGGTACATATGCCTGCGAGTTCTTTCTTGCAAATGTTATTTCCCAAACTCATAGATCCTTAGCAGGATGGACTGGGACTTTATGTTTGAAAATCTGCGAGTTCCTTCTCGTAACTGACTTCTTTCTTAGCCAAATTGAACTTTTCCTTCCTTAACCTGTATAAAAACTTTCACTTGGATAGATCCTTGCCTAAGCTTGAATCCATCATCAAAACATATATACAAATGCAAAAGAATCTTAACCCCCAAACCTATGCTCTTTATGCATGAGAATTTTCACTGACTCTCGAGTTGCAAAAAACATCAGATTAGTTGATTAAGAAATAGCATTTTCATATTAATATAAATAAAACATATGGCTATACTAGCCATTACCATTCCGATTGTTCATTCTAACTTCCAAAATTGTGTTTCCTTTCAAATTGGCTTCCTTTACACACAAACAAATGCCATTAATAGTGGAGTAACTCCACTTGTGCTACCACTATGACTAATTTGGGGAGTTAGGGATAAGTCAAGTGTCTCATTTCTCTTCAAAATGTACACCTTTGGAAAAGGTGTAGCTCTTATCTTGGTCAAAGATTTCCCTTTATTTTTGTCACTCGTCCTTCCAGACCCATATTTGAGTGACCCTCCTATGTGGTACTTCACCTACATGCATATTTCTACTTTCTTTGTATTTAATGCATTGGGTCTTTTTGTGACCCTTGATATGACAAAAATAGCATGTATATGGAAAGTAAGGAATACTGTCTTTCTTTTTCTTAGCGCAAGGTTTCTTTTGGCTTTCCCTAATGGTCTTGGATGATGACCCTTCTTCATTCTTGTTGTAACTTTAATGAAGGCCTTGATTATGTGCTCTGCTTAATCAAGCTCCACTATTAAATCACACTCCTTGACCTTAGAGATCTTGAGTGCAATCTCCTTCCTCACCAATTCCTCCTCAAGAGCTTGGCTTTTCTTATCTTTCCTCTCCATTTCCATAAGGATCTTACTCATCCTTCTTTTAAACTCTTGCCCTTTCACTAAACTTGTCAATTCTTACCCCACCTTGAGGGCTTCATCTCTTTCTTTTGCAAAGGCATCAACTTTTATGGTAAGGGCATCAACTCTTATGGTAAGGTTGATGTCCTTATTAACAACAATCTCGTCACTTTTGACGAAATCTACCTTCATTCTACCTTGTTTCTCCTCTTTGAGGAGCCTCACTTTTTCTTCAAAAGCTTGAAAAAAATTCTTCCAACTCATTATTAGGTTCCAACGGGGCTGCATTTGTCTTAACAGGGCCTTTCTCAGTCTTGATATTATAGCATGTGTTTACATCCACCTTCTTATTCTTTTTCTTTGCAAACACGTCAAACTCTACTCTTTCTCCCAACATGGTCATTGTCAACTTTCCTTCGAGCAGATCAACTGTAGTCCTAGCTATTGCCATAAATGGCCTCCTTAGGAGTATGAGATGATATTTGATTGTATGATTTTCACCAATGTCGAGGACTACAAAGTCCGTTGGGATGGTAAGCTTATCAACTTGTAAGAGCACATCTTCTATTATTTCAAGAGGGTGTCATGAAGACTGATCAGCTAGAACTAGTGACATAGAGGTGTGCTTCATATTGCTCAATCCTAACATCTTGTAGATAGAGTACGACATCAAGTTAATACCCGACCCCAAGTCTAGCATAGCCTTCTCCTTTGAAGTGCCTCCTACGGAAATGTCCACTGTAAAACTTCTCAGGTCTTTGAGCTTCGGTGGTAAACCCTTCTCAATAATGGTGCTCACATTACCTTAAAGCCTCCCTTGATAGTTTGGTCCCATCTCAAGCTCTATTTTGCTTAATTCTTCATCTATCCTTTCATGATTGATTTGTGGCCTATAGAGGTTCTTTGCCTTGTGAAGGCTTAGTTGCTCATTTCCTCTTGCAACTACCTTGCCCTTTTTCTTTGCACCTCCTCCCACGATTACCATGTTGATCCGTTCTAAGTGGTCATTCGGTGCTTTCCCTTTTTCTTGCCTCCTAGTGCTCTCATACAATTGCCCTAATTGAGTTGAGAGTTTCTTTGTAGAGGCCTTAATGCTCACTATCTGTTGGTCTTCCTCCAGATTGTATACTTGTACCGATTGATTATTATGACTTTGTTGGTTGTTCTGATGGCCCCACTGATTTCCATCGTGTCCATGGTTGTTTTGATTCTTTTGATTGTTCCAATACTGATTTCCTCCTTGTGAATGCCCTTGGTTGTAATTACCACCACACTAATTGTTCCCCCGATTAGGGTTGTAATTATTTTCACCATATCCTTGGTCATTCCTTTGACGATTTTGATTGTATTGATAGAATGCTTGAGCCTCCTCCTCTTGAGGTGTCGTGCTTTGACTGGGGCACATGTCCGCCCAATGGCCGTTTTGCCCACATGATTGACAAACCATAACTTGTACTTGTTATTTTCTTTATTTCTCGGAATCACTATCAAACCTCTCCATCTCTTTTGTGAGGTTTTCTAATTACTTAGCCATCTCTGATTGTCTCTTCCCTTCCACGTCTTGCTCTATTGAGCTTCGTTGTTGGGAATTTTGCCCCAATGTCTCATATCTCTCAAGCACTTCTTCTGCCGTCTTCTCTTTCATGGCTCCCCCACAAGCATTGTCGACTATCTCTTAGGTAAGTCCCAATAATCCATCATAAAATGACTGAACCCCACTGACTAGCATGAACTCATGATGAGGGCATTGGGCTAGGAGAAACTTAAATCTTCCCTATGCCTCATGGAAAGGCTCTCCCTCTTCTTCTACAAACATGTCTATCTTCCCTCGGATCTCTTGGTCTTCCACGACGGAAAGAATTTGTTAAAGAATTTTTGCTCCACCTCTTGCCAAGTGGTGAGCGATCCGGATGTTAACGCCATAAGCCACGTCTTGGCATCACTCTTCATGTTATACGAGAAGCATCGCATCCTCAGTTGATCTTCTGACAACGCACCTAACCAAATGGTTGTCATCATGTTATAATATTCCTTCATGAATTGAAGAGCATCTTCGTTGGGTTTACCAAAGTAAACCGAGAGAGTGTTGTAGTGTTGATTCTTTAATTCATAGTTTCTCTGTGCCGTATTCAACAAGATTGCCGACGGTTACTCATTTAAAATTGGCAAAGAGAAATCCTTCATAAACCTACGTTGATCCATTTGCGGTGGTCTAACCGGTGACACATGCCTTGCTCTATCCTGAGATCGAGCGGGTAATTGATCGAGGCTTCCCATTGTAAGTGGTATCCTAAAAATTATCAAGGTAACTAATCAAGTAAAGATTAAACAATTAAAACTAACACTAAAATTACTAATGATGAAACCTTCTAAAAGATAACGCACTGGTAATCCCTGGTAGCGGCGCCAAGATTTTGACGTACTCCGAGCATATCTCTACAAACTACCGACGGTACACACAACTAAAAATAAAACGAGTGTGCGAGTCTGCAACCCTCCGTAAGTGTACGGATCGCTGTCAGGTATAGTGGACACAAGTAAGGGTTATCGTTCCCACGAGGATTGGTAGGTTATCTAACTTACTCTAGAAAATCTCACTAAAGTTAATTTAAGAAGATGATGAAACTAAAATATAACTAGATGTGAATATTATAAAAAGATGTCAAGTAAAGAATAATGTAAAATGTTACTAACAACCTCATAATTCAATCACTATCAATTTAAATCCATGTTAAAGAGGAAGGGTCAAAAGTATCTAATGCTCTTTTTATCAATTTGCATCCAACCTAGATTTAGGTTAGTCAAAACTAAATTAACCTCTCATAGAGTTTCAAGCAAAATCCCACCAAGTTTGTTCAACTAAGGTATATATCTACTTTTCATGCACAAATATCATGTTTGTAAATTTAGAGTAAAGTTCCTACTTAATCATACCACATGAAGGAATTTAAGCATAAGTGCAAACTCAATGGATATAAAAGACAGCTTAAATCATTTCAAGGAGTGTTCACATATTTACAATCATTGAATCCCCAACAAAAAGGATTTAACTACTCATAGTTGAAATAAGATAAGGAAAGAAAAGAGAAAGAGAAAGAAAGCCCATGATGATCTTGATACTTCCCCTTGCTTGCTCAACAAAACCTTCCTTGATCTTGAAGATAGATCCAAAAATATCCTCAAAACTAAAGTGTTTAATCTAAAGTTTCTTATCTAAAAGAGAGTGGTTGTGTAAAGATATTTCTATCCTTTTTACTTCTACTTCTTTTTTTTACTTCTAACTACAACATAACACTTTTTTACAACAGTAAAATATGTTTATATAGTGGAGGATAAGAATTGGAGTCGGTCATGACATGGAGGTGGCATCTGCGACCAAGATCTGTGAGTATGAACTCGTAACTTAATGTCGCAGTTCTTCTATCTAGGTTGAACTGCTAGAACGTGCTCGTAGGATGAACGTCGTAAAAAAATATCTGGTTCTGCTAATAGGTCCGCATGCGAGAATTTACTCGCAGTTCATGGTCATAGTTCCTTCTGGAGGTGATGTGCGAGTTGTATTCTACGACATTGATCTCGCAGTTAGTATGTTGCAGCTTTTTTTTTTTTTTTTTTTCTGGTTTTGACTTACAATATAGTTTTCATAGTGTCGTCTGGGTCTAGGCTGCGAGTTAGGTCTGCGAGTATGATCTCGCAGTCTGATGTCGCAGTTTACTTTGGAAAAACATCTGCTACTTGGTTTTTCAGGCTGACGTCGCAGTTCTTTCTTGGAGATTTCTACGGCTTGTGACCTGCGAGTATATACTTGCATATGTGCTAAAACATTGTTACTTTAGCTTCAATTATTCATTATTCTTCACCAAGTTTTCGTTTCATTCATTGAATCCTATTGTTCCTAAAAATAGATCAAAAGTGTCTTTATATAACACAAACGCTAGAAAAACTAACAAAAAAGGATGGATTAAGGCACTCAAAACATATACATATTTAGAGTGATCAACCGCCACAAGTTTTCATTTGAATTTTTCGGCATCTAAACAATGGAAACAAAAAGAAAACATCAGCCCCCAGGCTTATGAAAATAAGTCTTAGGCTCAACATTATGCATGTATCATCAGTCACAGGCTCAACATCAGTACTAGGCTTATGAAACTCATTCATAGCCTCATAGGCTAAAAATACACATTCAACATCAGTCTTAGGCTCAAAATAGTACATGCATCATCCATCCATCGGCCTTAGGCTTATGACAGCCATTCCTAGGCTCAACATATACATTCACCATTAAACATAGGCTCTACATGCAAAATAAAGTCATTTCCAATGTAGTTCTTCCCTCCCAATCATTCTTGCAAACGTTTTTCTTCCCTCCCAACAAACCACATTTCCAGTGTAGTTCACAACAATCAATCAATAAATGCTTGCCCTTCAAACATAACACACACCCTCCGAATACATATACACACCCTCCAAATACACATACAAACACGTCAAAAACACAAACTTTCAATCTAGTTCACAGCAATCAATCAATAAATGCTTGCCCTTCAAACATAACACACATCCTCCAAATACACATACAAACACGTCAAAAACACAAACAAGAGAACAATCTACCATCCCAAAACACAAACAAGAACAAACTCCAATGATAAACACAAATTTGAACAAATTAAAGTAGTTTGAACAAATTAGCACCTTGAAATTGTCTCTCTCTTTGTGTTTCGTCTAGGATTTGGGGTGCTTCGTTCAATGACAACAGCGACGACGAGGACGAGGACGAGGACGACCTTGCTTTTCCTTCCTCTCTCTCTGCGTCACTGTATTTCTGGGTTATTATTGTTCGTCGCTTGGGCTTGTGTGTCACTGTATTTCTTGCCTCTCTCTACATCACTGTATTTGAATGGCAACGGGGATGACGACTTTCTCTTTCTATTTTTGGGTTCTTGTTGTTTGGGTTTGCGATTTGCACATAGAGCAGAGCAATGACACTTTTCGTTTAATTTGATTTTGAAATCTGTTGTTAACTGTGAGTTTTGTGGAAAATAGATTATTGAGGGTAATTTAGTAAACTCTCACAAGTTGGATTGAATAAAATATCTAAGGAGGGTATTTAGGGAATTTTCAAGTGGGGGTTTTAAAGGGCAAAATGGTAAATGAGGTTGGCAAAACAGCTATATATGCTATTTTTTTTCCCAATGGGTTGTTTCCTAGAAAGTGAATGTTGAGAAATGCTATATTCTTCAATTTCCACAATAAAAAATACATGGTTGAGATTTGATCATTTTTTTTCTCTTATGCAACTTGATGTTTTAATTATATTTGAAAAAAGCCAAGGAAACAAGGACCAAGGAGATGATCTAGATCTATTTATTTGATACTTAAAAATATATATATAAAAAAAAATCAATTTCGAATTTATATAATGGACTACTTGAACCATAAAACCCCTAATTTTCGAACCGGAAAAGTAAACACTAAACAGGAGAAAAAAAAAAAAAGTCAGGTTACTGCTCTCTGCAAGAAGTCTTCACTGTAAAATATTCGATCGATCGAGAAAGAGAAAGAGAGAGAGAGCGAATCAGATCAAGTCACTGAAACCAAAATCTGATGGCTCGTCAAGCCGTAGCCAAGCTGATCGGCTCGATCGCCTCACGCAAGCCATCTTCTTCTTCTTCTTCTTCGCTTCTCAGCTCGTCGTCGACAGCGGCGGCTTCTCAATCCCGGCATTATGCGGTGGCGGCGGCGGCTCAGCCGGCGGTCTTCGTCGACAAAAACACTCGCATCATCTGTCAGGGAATCACCGGAAAGAACGGCACCTTCCACACCGAACAAGCCATCGAATACGGCACCAAAATGGTACTCAAATGTTTTTTTTTTCTTTTTCTTTTTGATATATGGAAAAAATGAATATATATTGAGTTTGAATACAATGTGAAATTCAATAAAGGTAGGTGGTGTGACGCCGAAGAAGGGAGGTACGGAGCACTTGGGGCTTCCTGTGTTCAACACAGTCGCTGAAGCTAAGGCCGAAACGAAGGCCAACGCTTCTGTCATTTACGTTCCTCCGCCTTTCGCTGCCGCGGCTATTATGGAGGCCATGGAAGCTGAGTTGGATCTTGTTGTTTGCATTACCGAAGGAATTCCGCAGCACGATATGGTAAAAAACATGTTATTGTGATGTTTAATGAGAGTTTTTTTTGTGGAATTTTGTGTGTGTATGTGTGTGTGGGTGTTTTTTTTTTTTTTTTTTTCCTCAATTCGAATCAATCTTAGTTATTAGGATTTGTGGGTTTTGATGTTGAGTGAGAGTATTTGTTGAGTTTTTTTTTGGATTCGAATCTATGTGTAGTTTTTCTATTAGGTTTGTCGTTAGAATTTTTGAGTTTTCATAGTCGGTGTGAAATTGTAGTTGGAGCTAACGTTAGTGGATATTTCAGGTGAAAGTGAAGGCTGCTCTAAACAGTCAATCTAAGACTCGGCTGATTGGACCCAACTGCCCCGGTATCATCAAGCCTGGAGAGTGTAAGATTGGGATTATGCCAGGGTACATTCACAAACCTGGCCGTGTTGGAATTGTTTCTCGGTCTGGAACCTTGACCTATGAAGCAGTAAGTCCTGGTTTTCCTTGTTGTAGGAGTGTATGTTGATGAGTCTGTAATTTTGTTTTGCTAACATGAACAAATGTAATTTTGTTGTTATACTTATAAAATAATGTGGATTTGCTGGTATAGTTTATAGTTGTATGACTTAGTGAGATGATGATAATGACATGTGATATGATATATGCTACTGCAGTTAGTTTGTTTGTGTGTGTGTAGCTTGCACTATCATCTTAGTGCCTGTATCTGATCTGTGTCGCCTTCTACACCTCCGTGTGTCTCTGCATGGCTGCATATGTTCTTTTCAACTGGGAAATGGAATTACGGTTTACCAGTTTCTACAACATCCTGATTTTCATTTACTTTTTCTAGAAAGTTTGTGATACATTTTTTCAAGTAGGTATATTCTTTAGTGTCTAAGTTCTTTCTATAATAGCAAAGCAAAACAGATAGTCTGTCTTTTAGTTTGCAGAGTTATTATGCCTCTCTTTCGTCAGTTCTTTACTTCCTTTTTCTATGTACTTTCCTCTATTGGGAAATTTTAATTAAAAGTTTAATCTATTAGGTGGAGGCTCAATCATAATGTCATCATTTTAAATGTTTTTCTTTAACTAATGTTTACTTGTTAGTGCTTAGATCTTGATATAACATTAGTTCCTCAGGTGCTAATTTTGCTCGTATTTGTACTTATTTTTAACTAAACTGCATATAGACTTAAAACATATTCTTTTCGGTGGATTTACATATTTTCAACACAATTAGAATTCATTTAAACTTTTGAATTCTGATTAAATGTGGAGTTTGATGATTACACTATCGGTTGAATTGGTGACTCACCTGTTGCCCCGATCCCTCAAGGGGGTTGATGTTTGGCCCAAGTATAATGATTTTATGTTTGATGTCTATAATTATGTGACTGTGAGTGCTAAGTTAATAATTGATAAGATTGATTGTATTATTTACTCAGGTTTTCCAAACAACTGCTGTTGGCCTTGGACAATCCACATGTGTAGGTATAGGTGGGGATCCTTTTAATGGGACAAATTTTGTTGATTGCATTGAGAAGTTCCTAGTTGACCCCCAGACAGAAGGTAAATTGTTCTTCAACTTATTGCTTTTTTTTTTTTTTTTTTTTTTTTACGACAGTACATTCAGTTTATTGGAAAGAAAATATGGTAAAACTTGAAGCTATGAATGCTTGTGCATGATACTCATGTGCATATATCTTTTATCATTATCAAGATAGTAGGCTGTTGAATGTTTTTTTGGCCCCTGGTGACGTTCTCATGTTTAGATAAGATCTGGCACCTATCAGTTAATCAGTCTCATTCTTTCCTTTCTACTTGTGCCCTCCTAAGGTTGACTAACAAGGTGTAATTCTGAACGGAACTACCTGTGACAAGCATAGCATTTCTACTGTTTGCCTCTCCCATCTTCATATTTAAGTATGAATTTTTTGGCATCTTTATCTTATTGTTGCAACTGACCTTGCTAGATCTCATTTGATTGCAAGTGAACAATCTGAATATAGAAGAACTCCCTTTCACATCTTTCTTTTGTTCTGTATGAACTTCCTTTCTTGTGTTGTTTTATTTTCCACTTTCATTTTGGAATTGTTATCTGTGAAAAATGCAATGAAAGACTGTGGTTGATTGGTGTGATAGATAGTGCTATCTTATAATTAAATATTCTAATTACTATTGTATATGTGTTTCAGGTATTGTTCTAATAGGGGAGATAGGTGGGACTGCAGAAGAGGATGCTGCTGCCTTGATAAAGGTAATATATACTTACTAATTTGATATGGTTGGTGTACAATCTAAGCAAATCTACATGGTTTGATTTTTTTTAGTTCAATTCTTAATATCTGAATATAATCGTATCAAATACTGTTGTCTATTTAATATCTAAATTGATATAATTATTGTAATTAACATCGGGTTAAGGCATTTCAATATTGGCTCAGTTTTTCTGTCTCGTATGGCTCTGACTTCCTGAGTTAATATTGAAACACCTTGTGCCACTTGACTTTTATTCATTTTGTTGTTGTGAATAACCTTATTAGTGGTGTACATTTTCGGTTTGGTTTGGGTTGAAGCTGAATGGCAAACCAAACCAATATATATCAGTTTGGCTATACTTCAACCCAAACCAAACCATGTGATTTGCTACACCAATTCAAACCAAACCGAAAAAAGTCAGGTTGGTTTGGATATATTTAGTTGTTTAAGTTTGAACCCAAAAATTATTTTTCTGTATTACTAGAAAAATTTATTTAAATGTAAAAATTTAAACATGTGTTATTTACTTATTCTGAAACTTAATAAAAATATTATACGATTAACAAATTAACAATAACAAATATCATAACATAAAAATAAAACTTTTCAAAAATAAATAAATAACAGAAAATAAAATAGACAAAAAAATAAAATAATATCATGTTAAAGTGTCCAAATATTCTAAAAAGTATTAGAAAAGAGAAGTAATTATATTTTATTTATTAAAAATAACTTATTTATGAGTTAATGAGTTGTAGGGTAACAAAATAAAGTAAACTAAAACAAGTAAATTTGACTTTTATTAGATATATGGGTTGGTTTGGGTAGCATGAATTTTGTTGTAAGCAACCCAAACCAGACCAATATTTGACTGGTTTGTCATTTAACAAACCGATCAATATTTTTTTTATATGTGTAACCAAACCAACCCATAAATTTTGGGTTGGGTTAGACGGGTTGCTTTGGTTAGGCGGTTTTTTGTATACCCCTAAACCTTATAATGCCCCTTTTCATCTCTCATAGAGAAACAGTATCAGAGTTGCATTAATTTGCTTGTATGATAACCGTAACTGCCTTAAAGATTTTTCCATTTCCCGCCTTCGATACTCACAATTGTCTTGAAAAGCGGATTGAGGCACGTCTCAATAAATTTTTCACAAAATTTGTAGTGAGGTGTCGTATGTATGCCTCACACCTCACAGCTACGCCTCATTGACGCATACAACTCAATTTGGGTTCTTTTTTTTTTTGGGATTTTCAGTAATGTAATGGCCAATTTAGGGTTACTATTGAAGATCAGACATGAAAGTTAGCAGATTAATAAATAATTGACCTATATATCATGTTAGACATTTTCTGTTTGAGATATTTGAGAATGAAGTTAAAAAATCCAGTTTCTTGTAAGTTGTGGGCACATCCAAATGATCAAATCAAGAACTGAGAGTTGGGCACAGCCTTGACCAAGCACAATACTTTCTTCCTTCTCAATAGTATATAACATTTTAAAGAAAAGGCAAACAATTATTTGATTGATTTTCAAGACCTTGAAAGATAGGAAGATAACATGGGCCTTACATAATCTCTCCTGATTATATATCCACGACTAAGATATTTTATTATTCTGTGTATGAATGCTCATTCTAATTATTGACCAATCAAACAGGCGAGTGGAACTGAGAAACCTATTGTTGCATTTATTGCTGGACTGACTGCTCCCCCTGGTCGTCGTATGGGACATGCTGGAGGTATGATGTTTCAATAAAAATTTCATCTGAAATGTTTTGCATGGTATTATTACCAGAAGCATGGTGCATATAATATCAATTGCTAATTTCTCATGGATGTCAAAACTTTGATGTGATTATTCATTTATAAACTTCATTCTCATGTAAAAAAATCTATTTTCGGAAAAGTGAATTGTCAACTGTTTTGGTAGGTCACATTCTAATTTTGTAGGAACCCCCTCTCTCCATCATGTGATATATATATATATATATATATATCATTTTTCTTATACGCTCTGGTTTTCTGTGTATGCAGCAATTGTGTCAGGTGGGAAGGGCACAGCACAAGACAAAATCAAGACCCTAAGAGAAGCTGGGGTGACAGTGGTAGAATCTCCTGCTAAAATCGGTGCCGCCATGCTTGATGTTTTCAAACAAAGGGGCCTGACAAGTTAGTTTGGAAAATAACAGATATCCATTTTAGCCTTCTCTCTATACTTGAAAATTTTCACAATGTCAAGAACATTGTGACGCTAGGCATTTTATTTGGAAATTGATTTTGATTGTGATGAGTTTTTGCAATCCACATAAAAGTGGATTGAATTATACATTTGATAATAATCTATTTCTCCATATGTTTCCCAAATATAAATTCGGATTCTTTCACAACGCTGATGAACAACCAGGAGAAGTTTTCAAAATTTCATAAGTGTGAATGCTTCTATTGTTCCTTACAGTTTTTATGTGGATAATTGATATCCATTAGATTTTTAATCTAATATTTTTAGTAGATGAGGTGTTTTTAGGTTGAAAAAAAAAATGAAAAAAAGATATACACTGTTTAAGTGTTTATTGATAATGTTTAACAGCAACATCCTATTTATTGAGTTTGCTTCTGTTGATCAAATACCTGAAGACACCAGACACGCACATGGAGATCAAATCTCATCTCACCTATTCTCATTTCAGTACACAAATTAAATTAAGGAATATAGCCAATTAGATTACTTTCTTAGAAACAAAGAGCACAATAGGAATTTTAATGACTAAAAAATATAACTTAATTTATGATTAAAAATTGTTGGAAATCAAGTTATTTATGGGTTTGTGTATAGCGAACCATATATTTTTATTTCTGATTAGGAAATGTGTCCTTAGATGCAATAAAAGCACATCTATCTTATTAAAAAAAAAAGAAAAAATGATTTTGTAATCGATGTTTGAGGATTTAGTACCACGTGTCTCAATATTGTGATTGATTCAGATTTATTGATTTTGGAATGGATGTTTGAAGATTTATGTGTAATAATTTCGATGTGTTCACCTATATAAATCTTCTACATATGATTTAGGTACAAAGATTATGAATTTTGCGTACCAATTCTTGGTTTAGTAATCGTCTTGTGCATCTTCGGATTCCCTATTTTATATATATATATTTTGACGATATCTATTAATCCGGAACCAAGTATTTTTTTTTAAAGCTTCGCAATTGGTACCTGGGAGTCATTTGCCCAAACCCTCTTCTGTATTGTTGATAGGGGAGCTTGTTATCCTCTAAGGCTATGTTTGGGATTGCTTTGCTTTGGAAAAATAAAAATCTATTTATAGCTTAATTTAAGAAATAATCAATTTTAGAAAAAAGTTAGCAAGTGTTTGGTAAACTAAATTTTAAAAATGCTTATTTTTTGAAATGATGGAAAATTTATTGAACAAAATTACTAAAATAGACATCATTTACAATACAAAATATAAAGCATATAAAAAAAAATAAATAAATAAGAAATTTAAACAGAAAAAAAAAAAAAAAATTGTGATTGAGTCAACTCGCTCAAAAACCCGAGTCAACCCAGTCTCTTCACATTTGAAATTTAGTAACTGAGTCAACTGGCTCAAAACCCTAAGTCAACTTGTTGATTCTCTTTGCTTAAAATCTACAACCATCATTGACAACCACAACCTTAAGGCTTTTTGTGATTGCGATGGATCTGGCAAATTGCTTCCTCACGTGACGTCGACGTCGTAGGTGAAGTCAAGTTAATCTCCTGCCCTTTCGTCGGCGACGATGGTGGCCATTATCACCGGAGACAATGGTGGCTTCAAGTTTTTTATTTTTTATTTTTTATTTTATTAAAAAAAAGTATTCTCTTTTATTTTAAATTTTAGGGATATAATCATTTCCTCCCATGTAGTTTGCCATATTAGACACTTTGCCTCCCCTAGTTCCAATAACGATCATTCATCTCCAGATTCAATATCCACTGCCCATCCCAGACATGGACGGTGGAGATAATTAGAAAAAAAAAAAAAAATCATAATTACAATTCATCCCGGTTCATCATCAAGAGGGAGAGAGAAACTCGAATCTGTTGTAGAGAGAGTTTCAAAAGTCAAAACACGATTTTGTGTGTGTGTGTGTGTGTGTGTGAGAGAGAGAGAGAGAGAGAGAGAGAGAGAGAGATTTTTAATACTGTTGTTTTCTTTTCTTTTCTTTTTTTTTTTTTTTTTTTTTTTTTTTACAATTATATTATTATATTATTACTCCTTCAACTATCTCCATCCAGTTGTAGTGTTTTTTCCCTAAAATGACAACCTATAGCCTAAGTGGGATACTCACAATGTAACTGGCCTGAGATAGACAAGGACCTTAAGCCAAAAAATCAAAATCTTTTTTCTAATGTGCAGGATCCTCAACTAAAGGCAAGCATAGAGCATACTGGGATTATTATAGACTACTAATCTTCTCGTAGAGAAATATTGAAGGAGAATGAGAGAGTTTAGAAAGCCATGAGAGAGTTTTATAAAACTTATATATTTATTAAAACTTCTTCAACCTCTGATTTTTACAATAGCAGAATGACTCCTTATATTGGAGGAGGGGAGAGGAAAACATACATAGTCATGCCAAACACGAGGCTAACTAGACATGAGCAATACAA
The DNA here is from genome assembly GCA_035582765.1 of Acer negundo. NCBI lineage: Eukaryota > Viridiplantae > Streptophyta > Magnoliopsida > Sapindales > Sapindaceae > Acer > Acer negundo. The sequence continues at coordinate 1,138,638 of CM069238.1, forward strand.
TACATAGGGTCGTGTCAGACAGGTGGCCGACAAAGTAGAAAGAATAATGCAAAAGGGCCCAACAGATGACCTGTTACAATAATTAAAACACACAGTCCAAACTAAATTATTAAAGTATACAATAATTAAAGAGTACAGGACACAGGATAGGGTCACTGGCTGTTTAGATTACAATAGGCGTGATCTTCGTCGTCTGAATCTTAGGCTCCACAAATATTACAGGGCCAGGTGTCACGGTCTTTGGGGTTCTGAGAGTCACATATATCGAAATCCTGAAAAGGGTGCCATCCTTGTGAGGAATCTCTGAGTATCTCTAGGAGGATGAAATGTTCATGAGGTGGGATGCCATTGACGTCGTAGAGGAAGTTGAGCAGAGGTATCTGGATATTTTGTGGGTAGGTCTTTGGGTAGTCATAAGTAGTATGCCATTCATAACAGATGTTAGGAGACCATAAAAGTTTCTTATGAGGATTGAAACGATAGGGTCGATGAAGTATCCAGATGCACGAGATTGATGAAGAAGAATCATAGTCAAGTTTCCACACATTATACTGACCCATGAGCTTAGTGAGCTCAGATCTCTCGTAGCTTAGGGAATTGAACCATTGTAAGAAGGTCTAGAGAAGAGAATTCGCATGAGCGGGGTCATGAAGATGGAGATACATAACTTGTAGAGGGAAAACGATGGCATGGTGGTGAAGAACAAATAGGCACCAAAGAAACCATAGAACCTATGGTGAGAAATAATAAAAGAGTGGCATCAGAAAAGGGTCAAGGAAGGGTCTGGTAGGGTTAACGAGAGTATGTCAGACCCCTTGATTTTGAATCTGAGTCAGATAAGTCTGCAGATGTGACTGGGCAAATTCTTGAATGCGAGCAAGAGAAGGTTGTTGGACCGGTGGGTACATTTCCATGAGATCTGGTGGGAAAGACTTATCAGCAAGAGCTGGTGAAGAGGAAGATGCTGAGGATGATGTAGAGGATGATGCTGAGGTTGCCATGAATATGAGAGGTATGGATTTGTAATTAGTGATGGCTGAGAGAGCATGTTCGCAATTATATTGTGTTGGCCTTTCACGTGTATAACAGTAAAGTCATACCTAGAAAACCAGTCTTTCAATCTCAGCAATTAAGGATTGAGAGGAATCTTGTTACGAAATTCAATTTTTGGGAAGGATGAGTTGTCCATTTCAACAATAAAGTCCTTTGTCCTGAGATGGAAATCAAACTTTTGGATTCCATATTTGACTGCAAGAATTTCCTTGTAGATAGTGTGGTAGTGCTGCTAGGCATCTTTAAATTGGCCACTGGCATGGCCATAGTATTGTCGTTTGCCATCTTTATTTTCAATTAGGACGGCCCCCCAACAAGTGTCACTAGCATCAGTCTGAATGATGAGCTGGCCAATGGATGAGATGGTGAGGGTCGGAGGAGATTGGGCAATCTCCTTTAGCTTAGACACAACATCTATGTGACATATGCTCCCAGGAGGAGGATTCTTTTTTCTGGAGAGCTGAGAGAACCGAAGTATAGCAAGACACGTGAGGAAGAAAATCCCTGATAAAATTGATTATACCAAGGAATTGCTGAACTTGTTTTAGAGTAAAATGTAAATCCGGGAAATCTAGTAGTTGGCTGGCTAAATGAGGACCAAGACGGTATTGATCGTCAGAGATGTGCATTCCAAGAAAATCTATTTCCATTTATCCGATGGAACTCTTTTTGTATGAGAGCATGATACCATAGCGATCTATCAATTCATGGAACTGACAAAGGAGTTTGTTGTGAGAAATCTCGTTTGATGAGAACAACAAGATATCATCAATATAAATTAAGGCCGAATGTAGGATGGAATGAAAAATCCTAGTGATGGCCTTTTGGAATAGTGAGGGAGCTGTCTTTAAGCCGAATGGTAAGACTGTCCATTGGTACTAGGCATTGGGAAGACCAAACGCTGTCTTGTATCTGTTATCAGGATGCATCCCGATTTGCCAAAAGGCTCCTTTGAGGTCAAACATGGAAAAAATGGTGGCACCATGGAGCTGGGAAAATAGTGTGTTGGTTCTGGGAACTGGGAATTTATCATCACGAAGGAAAAGATTAAGAGGTTTATAGTCAATGACTAATCGTTTTTTTCCTCGGAGTTGTTATGATCGTTTGTCAACATAAAAGGCTTGGCATGCCCATGGAGAGGAAGTAGGTTCAAGTAAACCTTGACGGAGTAGCTCATAACACTTATTATTTACTAACATGAGGTCTGAGGGTGACATGCCTGAATGAGAAGCCTTAGTGGGATTTACATCTTCATTAAGCTTGAAAGGGAGCTTAATAAAAAAGTCAGGATTTTTCCACAAGAGCCTAGGGTGGCAGAAATCTGCATGCCTATTGGTACAAAATTGTAATAGCCTGTGCTGGTGAATTTCAGATAATAGAAAGATTTTTGGGGATGCTAGAGAAGGCTTTGAAATTCCTCTTATAACAGATTCCATTAGGGAGAAGCCGGAGAGACTTGCACTGGCAATAGACATCCCATCCAATTAAGATATCTTTATCTGGTAAAGGAGTTCCAATAACGTGAGCCCAAAGAGTGCATGATGGGAAGATCTTAATACCAATCTTATTTTTTGAAATCAGGTTTGTAGTAAATATTTGTCCATCAGCTACCTTAAAATAACGGATATGGGACTTCCAAGTGTCTGGAGGGAGAACCTTTGGGTTCATCATGGTGGTATGCGAGCCAGTGTCAATGTAGGTGATAAGAGTCTTGGATTGTTTCTGACTTAGAGGAGCCAGAGTACTCTGAATTAGATGCAGAGTCTGTGTGTTGGAGGACAAAAGTGGTGTTTTCATCGGCACCTTCTTGTTCTGAAAAGATTGATTCAATGTCGGCATCAGATGGGATTTCGTCCACTATGTGTGCTAACTAGTGAACCAGTTTAGCAGATTTTGCTTTCTTATTTGGGCATTTTTTGACATAATGCCCCTTTTTTCCACAGATGAAACATTTATAGGATTTGTCCCACATTCGTTTAGATTTCCTTTTATAGAACTTGAAATTCTTGTTGCTTCTGCGCTTGAAAGTGTGGAAATGTTTCTTCTTTTTTGGCTTATAGGTGCATTGTCCTACAGATTTACACTTGATCTGGTACGAGGGCTGTTTGCACTGTATTTCGTATCGTTTGCCTTCTTTTAGCATTTTGGAGAAGACCTTTTGTGTGGCACAAAGCTTTTCAAGGGCACTCAATGTGAACATATGAATTTCACCTAATGTGATGTTATTGAAAGGTCTGTTTGAGGCGTCGATCTTTCTTTGTAACTCATCTTGGAGCTTAGTAAGAAGAGAATTGACGTAGACAGTTTTGTGACTTTGGTCATTGATACCACCAAGAATGTGATATCTGCCAGACATTCATTTGTAATGGAAATCAATGTCCTTCATACGAAGTGAACAGTAGCGCATCTGGAAGAATTCTTGTCTAGCTTGTTTATAGAATTGGTCAGGGTCTCCAAGAAATTCTCTGAAAATGTTACCCATAACTTGTGAGGTTGAGGGTGCCCGAACAATTTGTAGTTGGCAGTATTCTCCAAGGGCTTAGTACCAATCTCGAAGGGAACCTATCAACCTGGAGACAAAGTCTTTGAGGATTGTCTCTTGATTATGTTCTGATTTAGCCATCTGCAGGTTGAGCCAAGCACTCATTTCAAAAATCTTTTTTCTCTAGGAAGCTAGAGTAGATTTTTCAAGGTCAAACTAAGGACCGTTGATTGGTTTGGAACCATGAGAATGGCCAGTGATAGGATTCTCTTGAGGTTTTTCAACGAAAGGTGCATGTTTATTAGAAGATTCATCAAGGGACTCATAAGTCTGGGTGGATGGTTGCGGGTCAGTTCGAGAGGCCATAAATACTTGTGTGAGATTAGAAACATCGTCTGAAACTGAATGATTGGAGGTAGGAACCGGATCAGTATCTGAAGAAGACCGGGAAGAGGTGTCCAAAATAAAGTCTGAATCGAAGGACGAAGGACCTGTCTGGAAGTAAATAGTATCGACTTAAACCAATTTGGAACAGATTGTTTGTCTCTTCGTGTGGAAGAGGAAGAGGGCTTGGAGGATGTTTTCTTAGGTGGAGAGGAGATAGGAGGGTATTTGCAGAAAAGTTCGCCAGTGGACTTGAAATACTGAGAGGTATTTGGAGGCCTAGAGGAAGGCGAGTATGGGGGAGATGCTAGAAAGAATAAAGACTGGGAAGAGCAATAAGGTTTAGGAACATATAGAGGAGGAACAGAGGATGAATGGTCTCTGTTCATTTGTTCCAGTTGGTCTTTGAGACGTCTGATTTCTCTCTCTTTTTTGTCAAATTCTGGGCCTAAATAGCCATGGTTTTTGTATTTATGAAGGTCATCGTCGAGCTTGGCTATTCTAGATTAGAGATTAGAGAATATGTCTCAAAAAATAGTATCGAGACTTTGGAGTTGATTCTCATGTCGAGAGACATGATGTGTAACTCGATTAATCTTCTGATCAATAGAGTTGAGAACTCTATTTTGAATTTTGGCATTGTGAGACTGCCAGTTGAGGACTTGCTCAGCCTGGGTAGGTTGTTTCAAAGAACCATCAGGTAGGACTTCAGTGGTCTGTACAAAAGGTCTGGAAAATCGGTACCTTTCAAGATTTGAGGTAAGTTCCAAAGGAGGAAAGTCTTGGTCATAATTAGAAGTCATATAACAGGGTATTGGTGGTGTAAAAGAGGTATTTTCCATGGGTAAGAGACCTTCTGATCGTAAGAACTGTAAGGCTTTGTCATAGATTGGAAGTGGCTCGTTTTTGATAGGTCACAAACCTATCCAAGGGCTATCATGGTCATCAGGTGTATATAATGTGTGCAAAGGTTTGCAAGGGACAAGATATTGCTTAAAACAGTCGCGACAGGTGCAATCAGCATCACACATATTGGGATCAATATCCCAAATGAAATGACCATTGATTTTATCAGTATAAACTGCAGATCCATCAGCTTCAAAGCTATGGATCGGGATATCATCTTCAGTGGTGACTGGCTTGATCATAAGTGCTTGGAAAACTGGAGGGGCACTGGTGTTGGAGGAAGATCCTACATCTGAGATGGGTTCATAAATTGTTTTTATGGAACCATCTTATCCCTTGATGTATATTGAGTCAGAAGCAACAACATGAGCAGTATTTTGGAAAGCTTTTTCATAGTTTGTAATCCACTCAAGTGGCATGATCTTCGAGAGCTTGTCTCTGGATAGCTGTTTGGGGATCTAGATGATAGTGGGAACTTCATCTTCCCTTTCAGCTTTGATAAAAATTGTATCCCAGTTGTGACCAGGGATAGGAAGATCAAGAGCATGACTGAAGCCGATAGACGATCTGGTGATGGAGGGTAGCCATGTAGGAGTTTGGTAGCATAGGAGCTCCCAAAACCTGAAGCTGTATCTTGACACAGTTGTGGAGATTAGCATCCTGTAATGGGATATTGAAGTTAGGGTATTACGTAAGAGAAATACTACCGGCATAGAGTGGATAAACAGGTACCAATGACCACGTGCTCGTATTCTTTGTAAATGATATTAAGGAGAGCAAATCGTGCAGTAACAGGTAGGCATTTTCTGCCATGTAGGGTGAGGATGATTTAGATAGTGCAAATGTGTAGATGAGAGTATCCTTCTTTGATCCAATGATCAATCATCGGTTGACCTATTTCGAGATCAACATACTGCTCAGCAGATGTGGCTGGAACTAAGGAGTTGTCAAGGGCTGTTGATTGGATATATTCTTTGATCGGGGGAGTTCTATGTTGCACCAGATGTTGGATTCGTGTAGCAAGAGACTTATTTCTCTTAAAGATTTTGTAAGGGTTTAACAGTGGTAAAGAAGTTTCGTTAATTTGGGGGGAATCTGTTATATGGGTGTATTCTACAAGATTTTGAATTCTAGAAGACTGAGTTCGTCTAACAGTGGAGGGTAAGGAGATGGAAGAGGAAAGTCGAACAGGATCTAAAGTAGAAACAGCTAAAGAAATGTTTGTATTTGCCATAAGTTGTGAATTCCTTCCTTCAATATTTTCTCTAGTTGAGTCAAAACAGTCTAACTTATTTCCTTGACTCCAGGTACTAGAGGCTCTGATACCATAGCGATGGCAGGGAGCCTTGAACTATCTCCATCCAGTTGTAGTGCTTTCTCCTTAAAACAGCAACCTATAGCCTAAATGAGATACTCATAATGTAACCGGCCTAAGACAAACAAGGACCTTAAGCCAAAGAATCAAAATCCTTTTTCTGATGTGCAGGATCCTCAACTAGAGGCAAGCAAAAAAAAATTAATTTTTTTATTTTTACATTTAATCTGAACATTTATTTTGTAATTACTTTTTATTTTCTTAATATTGTTGTAGTTTTTATTTTTTTTAATTGATTTTTTTCTTTAAAAACAGTAATGGTATCGTTAGGGGGCATAACTCGTATCTTCAATGGTAATAAAGTCTTTTAATTCACTTTTTGATGGTTAAAGTACTAGTCTAATGGAAATATGGTAGGGGACAAAATGTCTAATATTTTGGTTTTTAGGGGGAAGAATGGCTATTACTGGAATGAAGAGGCCGTTTGTAACCCTAAAAAACAATGTACTTATATGTTCTTTTCAAAACCAATTTTCATCACTTGAAAGTCCACTTAGGATGTAAAGATTAGTAAAACGGTAAACAAGGGATTCGTTCCACAGGGCATTGGAGTAATTAATTAGATTAATTAACTAGTCTAAAATGCAATAAAGTAAAACATAGTAGTTTGGATAGTGTATGGTTTGAGAAACCATCAAACATGACATGTAAATTAAATGTAACAAAATGATAGGGAAGATAGAATACTCAACAACCTTTGATAAGATAATTGAATGTAATCAATTAAGAGAATACTAGGGAAATGATAGAGTTGCAAGTGGATTATGGGCAATGCTCATCAAGCTACATTAATGAACTAATCTTATACTTATGAACCATTTGTAGTCTTAGATGTGAATAGGCTGTCGAAACAAAACCCAAACACTTCCCACCAAAATGCCTAACTGATTAAAGAGAAGAGATTAAGGCGGGATTGGTTAATTACAAATCAATGCTTAGATGATTGGGGTTGATATACCCTCCAACAATCTATCTTATTCACTATGTTCCTAATTAATCAAGATTGTCAATCCAAGATCATTATATCACAATTTATCCTAGCAAGATTGTAATCAACAAGTGGCATACAAAGTTAATCACATAATGCATAGAATCTAATTATCAAATGAATAGAACACAAATAGAGATTCAAATATAATATAGCTTAAGCAAAACCAAAGTCCAAATGTTCCTCACATCAATCCCCTAGAATGGGGGTTTAGTTACATATAGTTACAATTAAAAGCAAAGAAGTAATGGATTATGAAATCACATTTGAGCCTCATTTTTTATTGTTTGATCCTTCCTTCCTTTGATGCTCCTGGTGCAAATAGTGGCAGATGAGGATGTGTCTAGATGAATGGATGTCTAATGGGTAGTGATAAAGGTAGGGAATGTAAGGAATGGAAAGAGAGGAATGATTAGGAGTAGTAATCAAGATTTTTAGTTTAGTTTTTAGATGGAAAATGTAGTTCAAGATTAGAGATAGAGGAAGTTAAGTGAGGGAAAAATGGAAAAGAGAATGCTTGTAAAATCTCTAATTTTGATGACAAGTAGCTCCTTTAAAATTGGAGAAGAAGATTATTTATATGGCATATTGGATCTGTCCTGTAATTGCCAGAAATGCTGATGTGGCATGTGTTGTGGTTGCATTTTCACAAATTTGGAGACAACGATGCTACTGCGGCATACGGTTATACAATCTTTGATCTGATTGTCGCGATTGTTTTTCATCTTTTTTCGCAATCGTGAAGACAGCGACATTTGAAAGGCGACAATGGGATCTGAAATCCTGTGAGTGGTCGCCGTTCGGTCACACAGCGACACTGGACCTAATTGATTTCTTGGCTTTCTTCCTCTCTGTTGCGGTGTGCAAATGGCATCACTAAAACAGCAACAATGCCCTGTTTTCACCTTTTTGTATCAAAATTCTTCTCCATCTTCACAAATGGCCTTGTGGCTCTAATAATCCTGAAACACTTGATTAACAGTTAAAACACGGGAAAATGTCTGAGAATCAAGCAAAAAGAGAAGGAAATGAAGGCCAAAATCATATCTATTTTGGCTTGATCAAATACCCCTAAACCTATCTTTTGCTAATCCTCGAACAAAATAATCACAAAAAAAAAACTCAAGGACATGCATCGAATAGTTTCAAAGGTTTTTAATTAAAACACTATCTCATTTTTGCAAGGATTTACTAGACATTGAGTAACATGCGAAACCAACATGAAGAGATTAAAGCAAAGATGCACTAGTGTGGAATTAGTCATGTAAGAACCACTAAGTAAAGATTAAGGGCATGCCACTCAAGATAAAATTGCACGCAACGCGATCCTATATTCAAAATGCCAAATCTTCAAAGCAAAGTACTATTAGGTTTAGAATGTAATTCGCCTTGACAACTAATTCTCACTAGATTCTCTAATTTTCACTCAGATTCCTAGGCTTCACTCAAGAAACATATACAATATGAGTTAATGTCATGGATATCAAATTGATTGCAAATGATGTATTTTAAAACACAATTTCCGAAAATTCGGTCCCATGAACGGAATTGCAAGCCATGAATTAGAAGAACATGCATGAAACAAAATTTACAAAGTGGACATTCCTAAAGATCATAAAGGTCTTTCTTTTGGTTGTAATGGGGCCTTGGGTGAATGGTGAATCAAAAAAGGGACAATAGATAACAAAGAACCTAATGATTACGCTAAGACATACATTATAATGAGTTTTAAAATATACAATCGTAGTTAAATTGCCTAAAGTATACCTAGAGGGAGGGGGGGTGGGTGAATAGGTTTTTACACATTTTTCAATCCCTTGAAACAAACACAAGTTTGTCCCTCAAGATAGCTTACAGTACAACACATAAACCATACATACATACATGTATAGACAAGATGAGCATGTGATCATTAAAGCATTGTCTATATATCAATATGTAACAAGAGGAAGAATAACATTAAAAACTCAAAAATAAGGAATACTTGTGTTAACCTCCAAAAATGGCAGGGGTCCAAAGAAGGGTTTTCCATCCAGATTTGAAGTAGAAAGACATCACAGAAAAACATCCCAATACCCCGCTGTAAGATCTTAGATTTGTGTTGGCTTGATTCTATTGCAAAACTCTCTATATTTGTAATAGTTGTTGTTTAGGTGATTCTTGGTGAAAAGAAGCTTCAAAGGTGAAGGAGCAACATCTTGTGCAAATATTTTCTTCAAAGGGAACATCGTATACTTGGATGCTAAGGTATCAAATTTCTTCATCCTGTTATTAGTAATTTGTTGTCTATTCTCAAGGACTTCAGTCTTGAGAGTGCTCAAACCCGCCAACAAAGTTTGCCAAGGGATCTTCTCAAAAGTCTTCTACGAAGGTGTGGGCATGTGACTATAATCCATGTACTCCATAAGGCCTTGTTCAGTCCCCGTGGGATCTGGAATCTCCTCTGCCTACCTACTTGTACTTGCTTCATGCACGGATTTCTTCCTCCTAGTTCAAACTCTGACACCAAAGGGGTCCCGCTCTCTCAATTGATCATTCCACGTAAATCTCCCAACTGGACCTATACCACTATTAAAAGAGTCGGACCCAAAATCAACCCTTGCTTCTCTACAAAATGCGGTGATCAAGTTAGGAAAAATGAGTGGCTACTTGTCAACTTTGATGCTACCTAGTTCGAGTATCTCTTTTTTGATCAGGAAGCCAATGTCAACCTATTGATTCTGAAGGATGCAGTAAAGGACCATGGCAACACTGAAGTTAACTGATGTCCGGTGTTTCTTGGGGATCAGGGAGTAGGAGAGGAAGACATGCCAAAATCCCAACTCCAACCTCAAATTTGGTGTGCTTCATCCAGTAATCAAGGGCCACCCAGAAATCCATTGGTCGGATTACCAACTGGTTGGCGAACTCAACATTCTATGTGACAAAAATATCATTCCAAGTCACCCCATTGCGTAGTCTTCCAACCGCCTCCTGATCATATGGGAACTTGGTCCGATAATACTTGGTAATGTTAGTGATCGTCATTCGGACATGCACCCCACGGACTAAAATAGTGGATGTTCGCTGAAAATCCTCTGGTACCATCCCCGTATAGAATTCTTCCACCACACTTCCGCAATACATAGGCGGGGCGCTAACAAAAGTCTCCCATCCCCTCGTCTTCATTACTTGAGGAATCGGGGTGTCTGCTAACTCTTCCAATGCTATGCCTCTTTCAACCACAATATCCTGCTCTTTAAAATACTCCAAATGTTTCTCAAAATCTGTGTGCCTGACATACGATGGTGGAACCTGAGGTCCCCTTCTTGTACGTCGTTCAGGAACTTGACTCCCTTATTTGGCAGATTGCCTAGTCCTCCCTAACATCTGTATAAGAAATTTAAATAGTTAAGGGAACACTCTTATCGGTTAACCATGAGGCAATCATGTAGAAAAATGAAGAACAGCAGTTTCCTGTCAGACTGATAGAGTGCCCTGTCAGAGTGATAGAGTGCGGGTGAAGTGCGGGTGAGTGACCCGTACTAGACCCCCACTTTAACCTGTTTCCAGATTCTGTTGCGTGCAGAATCATGAACAATGCACACAAACAATATACACAATAAATCATCGAACCAACTCACAAAAACAGGGCTTTAACCCATATGTAGAAATTCCATTCACTCTTATAAACCCTAAATTTGGAGTTTGAACATGCATGTGCAATTGGATAGTTAAATCATCATCAAACACTTCACATGTATAGATAAACAACAATCTATCATTCAATCATCATAGATATTCAATAAAAAGTTTAACATCTTGGATTCAAATATGAAATTATGTGAGAAAAACGAATGACACAATCAAAACCGAATTTCACAAATCATTGCAAATAAATCAACCCACAATCATCAAAATAAGCATGGCAAAAGGGCATGAATTCGTGGCCCAATCTTAAACTATGAAGTTTATGCTAAATGGGTAAAAGAAATTGAAAAAAAGGATGGGAATCATGATTAGAGAGGCAAGTGAACAAAATCAAAGCAAGAAAATCATACCTTTGTTGCAGAAAATTGGAAACGTGGAGCACACGGAATACCTGTCGGTTAAGCGAGGGAAAACAAAGGTTGATCAGTTTGTTCTTTTGGTTTTTTAAAGTGGTGGAGCCCTAGAAAACAACATGGCATACATATAATATTCACAGAGTGTGAAGTGTGGGTGAAGTGCAGGTGAGTGACCTGCACTTAACCCGCACTTTATTACCTGATGCTCTCTGTCTGTTTGAGTGTGGTTGGAATGTAGGTGATTGACCCGCACTGTAACCGCACTATTTCCCAGCTCCAGTTTCTGGATTCTGCATTGAATCTATTCCTGCACAAAACACCACCAACAACACATCAAAAAGCACTATAGTCAAAAATTATCTAAAGTAAGAACTAGCCATTCGAAATGCAAAAATATTAACATAAACTTAAAAATGGGTACCAAGAACTCAAAGTTGGGCAAGGTCAACCAACAGAGGTTTGATCGGAATGGGGAAAGCACTCAACCTGGCCACCCAAACTAGTGCCAATGGTTTACCTACTGTATTTCTCCCCACCTTGCGCAATTAACCAACTTGGTCTTTTCTAACCCATACCTACTTAACCCTTGGTGGATTCATCCTAGACCTAACTTGACTTGCTTTGAACCTTTGAAACCTAAAGCAATAAGCCTTAATGTGCCCCTTTTTTGCACAAAAATAACAAGTTAGAGGATGGTTAGGAAAACTCCCTGCTCTGTTGTTGATGTGGGCCCTTTTGTGTTGACCGTATTGGAGGCATTTGACCTCGTTTTCTACCTCATCATGCTGAATAATCAAATCACACTCCTTAACTTGGCTCGCTTCAATTCCTTCTCTTTTCTGTTCAACTGTTCTTACAAATCCAATATGGCCTTGGTTGATGTCTCAACACTTAATAACATCTTTCTTGACCATCTCCCATTTTCCTCCTCAAATTCCGTCAAGAGTCTTACCAATTCCTCTAGGTTCTTAAAGCCTAACTCCTCCTTTTTGGCAAGCTCTACCATTTTCTCTTCAAGACTCTTGTTCAATGTTGAGAAGTTATGTATCTTTGTCTTCAACATTCCATTCTCGACCTTAAGCAAATAAACTACTAGCTTGAGCTTTGTGTTTTCTTTCTCAAGTTCACCTATCTCCTCAAAAATCACTTCCTCCTCTTCGAGATCACATTCTTATCTTTCCTTCAAACAATCTTGGCTGCCCATTTCCATCTCATTCACACCCTCAAAGGCTTGCACAAGAGTGAAAACTCGGCTTGTTTTCTTCCTTGACTTGGGTGCCTCTAAGACCAAGCAATCCTCCACTTGACTTATATTAGGGGAATCAACCATGAAGTTCACATTCTTCCCTCAATAGCTGAAAGAAATGTTCCTAGAACAGATATCCACAACCATTCCGGCAGTGGCCATAACTGACCTCCCCAAAAGCAATTTCCAGTCCATACCACTGGTTTCTCCTTTCTTGCACTCTAACACCACAAATTCTACCGGCACCATCAACCATGGACGTTCAAATAGACTTCCTCCACTATACCAACTGGTGCGGTGGAAGAATTGTCTGCCATGATAAGCGTCTGAAAAGTAGGCTTGAGTGACTGAATCTTCAACTGTTTGTATACCTCTTAGGGCATCATATTGATGTTGGCCCCCATATCAAGCACTGCTCCCATCTTAGGTGAGTTTTCAATTTCCACCTCTATTACGAAAATTTCGGGATCCGAAAGTTTAACGGGGAAGTCAATGCCACTTCTCCCATTTTCATCATGTGCAATGTCCACCTTTCTCGTTATATTCACTTCACTGAAGGTGTCTAGAATCTTTTCTTTGGTTATGATGTTTCCTTCTTCTATCACCTCCTCAACTCCTAACTCGGCTACCTCTAGCACGTTAATGTGCTCATCAGTGTTTGATGCCTTACCCTTGTTCTTGACTAATGCATCAAAAATCTATGCCAACTGAGTTTCCATCTTCTTCAGTGATGCTCCATGGCTATTTGCCCTTTGATCACTTGACTGCATGTAAGCGGTCATCCGTTGCTCGGATCCATGTAAGGTATTCTTGAGAGCTTTGGACCATATCCCAACCGTTTTGATAATTGTGCTCACTATCTTCTCTAAGGATTTGTCCTTTGGTTGGTTGGTTGTTTGGTAGGTTGGTACTTGGGAATTAAGGTGGTTTGGTGGGTTATTACTTGAACTACCCCATTGGTTGTTGTTGCTCGAACCTCCCTGGTTAAACATATTGTATTTGTGGTTTTGGTACCCCTGATTGAAATTCCCACCTTGGTAATTGGTGTTACCACCTTGGTAATTTGTTGCCCCTAGGTGGTTGTTGCTTGACCAAGACAAGTTGGGATGGTTCCTCAACCCCAGATTGTATGTATTTGAATATGGGTAATTTTGTTGCCTTTGAAATTCCCCAAGGGCTTGGGCTTGGGCTTGGGCTTAGGCTTGCTCTTCTTGACTAAAATGCCCCTCTCCCTCTTCTATCTCTTCCGTTACTTGATTAACCCCATGTGAAGGTCCTGACTTTCCAGTTATAAGCTCCTTGATAGATTGGAGCTCCTTGTTCATTTTAGACATCTGAATTTGAACTTGGGTGTCTTGCCCCACATCTATCCTCCCACCTCTTCTCACATGGGATGTTCTCTGCTGTGAATTCTGAGCTTTCTTTTCCAAGATGTCATATGCTTACACTGCCCTCTTATCAGCTATCGTACCCCCGCATGCGTTGTCCACCGTCATTTGTACGATAGGTGAAAGTCCACTACAGAAGGAATTTATCTTTAGTTCTGGATGATGGTATGTGTGCGGCGGCATCTGAGCTAACAATAGATTGTACCTCTCCCATGCATCGTGGAATGGTTCTCCATCTTCCTCAACAAATAATGTTATTTTTAACCTGAAGTTCTTCGCCTTTTGTGACGGAAAGTACTTGTTGAAGAAGATTTTGCATACTTGGCTCCATGTCAACAGTGACCCTGGCCTCAAGTTCATATACCAAGTCATGGTTGCATCATTTAAACAATACTGGAAACACCTAAGGTGAAGTTGTTCTCTTGTTAGTACTGCTTGACGAGCCATTATTGGAAAGGTCTGTAATGTGGCTCCATATTGCTTCCTAAACTGGAGGCAATCTTCGGTAACTCTCACACTAAAAGATGGTAGGAGGCCAATGTGCATATTCTTCAATTCATACTGCCTTGCCACATATCTAGGACTATAGCAGTGGGCACATTTCTTACAAACGGGAGTGTATACTCGCCCATGGTGAGACCCAACTGTTCCTCCCCATGTACACTACCCTCATGCTTGTGAGCCTATTCTCAAGATTAAGATACACTCTCCGATTGCCCTCATAACAAAAACTTTTATCCACTGACGGTTCTAGATAAAGTATTTCAATATGATCCTATTCAATGCACCTAGTGCACTAGATTCTTTTACTCAAAGACACTTTGATGATTTTAGACTCATCATATCATATTTGATCTCACTCAAATGCTAGCAAAAGAATCTACAACTTTAACAAGGTAAAGGTGCCCAACCTTTATCTTAATTTGTGAACATTATTCAAGACTAACTAAAGAATTGTGTCTACCTTATACATATTTAGATGTACGAACAATTCTTTATTTCTCATAGTATTTTGACCTTATGATTATTTATTTTTGACAATTATAATATTTAAACTATAAATGCTATAAGATTTGTTAACCAGAAATCACTTTATTAATATGAAAATATTGTCAATAACATTATTACACTCTTGCTATTAAGCATAATCCTAAAAATCTCCCACTTGTGCTATAGCAAGTGTGTCATATCTCTAATTCCTATGTTCTCTATGTGCCCATCAAAACTCTTCTAAGGTAGAGCCTTTGTGAAGAGATTCACTAGATTTTCTGCTAACGAGATTTTGGTAATCGTCACGTCACCCCTATGCACAATCTCCCTTAAAAGATGGTACTTCCTTTCAATGTATTTTCCTCTCTTATGACTTCTTGGTTCTCTCGAATTAGCCACTACTCCATTATTGTCACAATGAATAGTGATCTGCTTATTCACATTAGGAACCATTTCCAAGTCAACCATGAATTGGCGGAGCTAAACAACCTCTTTGGTAACGTCGCATGCAGCAGCATACTCAGCTTCCATGGTGGAATCAACAATACATTGCTTGATACTCCTCCATATGACTGATCCTCCTCTAATAGTAAACACAGATCCTGATGTGGATTTTATGGAGTCAGAATTTGACTGGAAATCAGAATCTGTATACCCAACGAAAATTCAATCCCCTCCAGAATATACAAGCATATAATCTCTTATTCTCTAGAGAATACTTGAAAATATGCTTGACTGTCGTCCAGTGATAAGGACCAGGTTCCGATTGAAACCTGATAACTATGCCAACAGCGAAACAAATATCTGGTCTAGTGCAGAGCATTGCATACATGAGACTTCAAACTACCGAGGCATATGGAACTCTACTCATCAATTGCTCTTCATGCTCATTCTAAGGAACTTGTTTCTTAGAAAATTTGATTCCATGTCTGAAAAGTAACATACCTTTCTTGGAATCTTGCATGGAGAATCTAGACAAGATTTTATCTATGTATAAAGCTTGGGATAATACAATCGTTCTATTTTTTCTATCCCTTATTACTTGGATACCAAGAATATAACTTGCTTCTCCTAAGTCCTTCATATCATATTGTTTTGCTAACCATTCTTTTACCGATGTCAATACACCTTCATCTTTTCCGATGAGTAGTATATCATCAACATAAAGTATTAGGAAAACCAACTTGTCGCCTATAAACCTTTTGTATACACAGGGTTCATCAAGGTTTTAAATAAATCCAAAACCTTTCACAGCTTGATCGAACCTTATGTTATAGGATATGGATGCTTACTTTAGTCCATATATTGACTTTTGCAACTTGCATACCCTTTCCTCTTGGCCTTTTTCAATGAATCCTTCTTGTTGCACCATATAGATGCTTTCGTCAAGACTTCCATTAAGGAAAGCTGTCTTGACGTCCATTTTCCAAATCTCTAAGTCTAGAGATGCTGCAATAGATAAAAGTATCCTAATGGATTTAAGCATGGGCACAGGAGAGAAGATTTCCACATTTCCATTCATTCCTGTTTTCCTTTTGTATACCCACTTGCACCCGATGGGTTCGGCAAGTCTACAAGAGACCAAAATTTGTTATTGAACATAGATTCAATTTCATATTACATTGCCTTTTGCCAATGGCGACAATCAACATCCTCCATTGCTTCCTTATAAGTGTAGGGATCATCGTCATTCGGGCATTCTCCACTGATTCTCCTAGACTGATGTATCTCTCGGGTTTATTACTAACCTTCCCACTACGATGAGGAATGGTAGGCTGTTGATGTTGTGAAGGTGTGGAACTTACAATTGGGTTAGGTTGTGAAACCTCTTGTGGAATTGTATCTCCTGACATCTCATTCAGGACAATTCTACTTTTAAGCACAAAATCATTCATATAGTCCTTTTCCATAAATTTAGCATTTGTTGAAACAAATACTATAAAATCTGAACGACTATAGAAAAAATATCCTTTAGTTCCTTTTGGATTCCCCATAAATATGCATATTTCCGAACAGGACTCCATCTTTTCTGTCTTTCCTTTTAACACATGTACAGGACAACCAAATATCCTTAAGGGTGTGTTCGGTACTCGAAACGGGATGGGACAAGACGGGACAACTTTCTCTTGTCCCATGTTTGGCGCGTCCGTAACATGGGACAGGACGAGACAAGGTGGGACAAAAAACCCAAAAAATTGTCCCACCCAAATAGCTCGGTCAGACTTGTCTCATGCATGGGACAAGTCTAGAAAAGACTTTTTTTACCCTTATTACCTGTAAAAATTACAAATATATATACAATACATGAATCCCATTGCCATCTCTCTCCTTCAGTCATCTTGGATCACCATCCATGGAGCTCTCTCTCTCTCTCTCTCTAAACTTTGTTCATCTCTGGATCACCATCCATGAGATCCAAATCTCCATGGTCGCGATCTCTTCACACCGAATAAGATCTGGAAATCGTCAGCTGGGTTCATGTTGTTCTTTCTCAAAATCGCAATATCTTCTTGTTCTTGTGCAAAATCATCAACTGCTTCTTCTTCTTCTTCATGTTGTTCTTGATTAGGTTTTCAATTTGGAAAGAAAATCTGGGTTGGAAAGAAAATTCGGGTTTTTGATTTGGAAAGAGAATGAAAAGGGGAAAAAAAATTGGAATGTTTGGGTGATTACTGATGAAGATCGATGAAAAGAGAAATAGGAATGAAAAGAAAATTTTTATTTGAAAAGAGAATGAAAATTGGGAAAAAAAATTGCAATGAAAAGAAAATTTTGGGTTTTTAATTAATTGTTCTTTGGTGGGAGGGATGTCGTTATTTGATATTAAAATTAATATTATTTGTTCTTTGTTCCTATTATTATTGTATTAGATTGATTATACTGGGATTTCATTTGAATGCCCAAGTTGGCTTGACTTAAGCTCGCCTGATTAAGTATTTGTAATGTTTCCCATCCTGAAGTTTGCAATTAGATTCATTGACTAAGCTCGATTGATCATTTTAGACCCTAGATCAGTTGAAATTTTATTGGAAATCATCTTTGTTCCTTATTGAGAAACAAATTGTTGGATTCAACTAATGACTGTCAAGGCAGCTAATTATCAAACAAATTGATTAAAATTGGAATGAAAAGAAGATATTAATTTTGTATGATTTTTAATTAATTTTAATTCAATAATATTTGATATTTTTCAACAAAAAAAAAAAAATCAAACTTAATAAAATTGTTATAAAGTAAGCTACTAATCATGCCCCGATATAGAGTTTGTTCCACACTTTTTCCACTAGCATCCTTACTTAGCTTTAAATTAGTACTAATGGGTGTATCACAATGTTTGGCATTTTCAAGACCAAACTTCTTCACTAGGTTTTTGGCATATTTGGCTTGGGTTATAAAAATCTCATCATTTAATTGCCTAATTTGCAAACCTATGAAGTAACTTAGCTCACCAACAAGACTCATCTCAAATTCATGAGACATAACTTCAACGAATTGTTAGACCTTGGTGTTGTTAATGGATCCAAATACAATGTCATCAACATAGATTTGAGCTATAAATAACTCATTTTTGTCTTTTAGCTGGGAATTAGGCAGAAGTTCGGTTAGCTGGACTTAACTAGAGGGGCATTGTTTTTTTGTCTCTTGATGAACAAGGTTTTGTCAACACTACCCCTTGTGTAGTCATTGTCAACAAGAAATTGAGTGAGGTGCTCATACCAAGCCCTCGGTTCTTGTTTCAACCCATATAGAGCCTTCTTAAGGCGATAGACATGGTTGGGGTGGTGAGCATCCACAAACCCCTTGGGTTGTTCAACAAACACTTCCTCTTATAAGAAGCCATTGAGGAAGGCACTCTTGACGTCCATTTGGTGCAATTTGAACCTGTGCACACAAGAAATGGACAAGAGAAGCCTAATAGACTCTAAACAGGCAACGGGAGCAAATGTCTCCTTAAAGTCAATACCCTCAATTTGAGAGTACCCTTGTGCAACAAGTTTAGCCTTGTTACGCACTATGTTGCCATCCTCATCGGATTTGTTCCTATAGATCCTCTTGGTACCTATCATATTTATGCTCTTAGGCCTAGGAACTAGAGTCCAAACCTTATTCCTTTCGAATTGGTTTAGCTCTTCTTGCAAGGCAATAATCTAAAATTCATCATTCAAGGCCTCATCAACCTTTATGGGTTCTATTTGAGAGGTGTAGCATGTATAGCTAATAAGATTAGCTAATTGACGCCTAGTCCTAACACCCTTATTAACTTCTCCAATTATGTCCTCATTATCATGGAGTTTTCTAACCTATGGAGCGGGTTCATTAGAGTTCAAGAAAGGAACTCTATCAATAGGTTATATGACCTCTACACCTAGGTTAGACGTCCCAACATTAGGAATCTCCACAACCTTCTCCAAAGAAGAGTCATCATCTACAACAACCTCCTCATTATGGTCAATACACTTGAGCCTTATATCATCAATAACAACATTGGATGATTCCATGACGGTTCGAGTCTTCAAATTGAAAACTCTATAGGCTCTACTATTTAAGGTATAGCCAATACAGATACCTTTATCACTCTTAGCATCAAACATGCCAAGGTGATCATGGTCATTTAATATGTAGCATCTGCTTCCAAAGGTGTGGAAATAGCTCACATTTGGCTTTCCTCTCCATAACTCATAGGAGGTTTGCCTAGAGCCGGGCCTTAGGAAAACTTTTGTCCCTATATATAGCAAGCCGTATTGACAGCTTCAGCCCATAGGTTCCTAGGTACATTGTTGCTGCGCAACATGACACGGGCCATCTCTTGAAGGACCCTATTTTTCCTCTTAACAACTCCATTTTGTTGAGATGTCCTAGGAGTCAAAAACTCATGGGAGATGCCTACACTATCACAATATATTTCAAAGGAAACATTCTCAAAATTCCTCTTATGGTCACTTCTAATCTATTTATGCTTTTAATGTTTGAGTTCATTTCATTTTGAATTTTATTACAAAGCATTTTAAACTTATCAAAAGTTTCGGATTTTTCTCTAAGAAAATATGTCCATGTGAATCTAGAGAAATCATCTACACATACAAAAATGTATCTCTTTCCACCTAAACTCTCGGTTTGCATAGGACCCATTAGATCCATGTGGAGAAGCTCTATGGGTTCTTTGGTGGAAAGATACTTGCCCTTCTTGTGCATGCATTTGGTTTGTTTCCCTTGTTGGCAAGGTCCACAAACACCATTGGCTTTCTTCCCAAGCTTGGGAAGGCCACGCACAACATTGAACTTATCGAGGATTCGTAAATCCCAAAAGTTCATATGGCCAAGTTTTTCATGCCACAACTCAACTTGCTATTCCTTGGAAACATTATTTGAGACTATTCTAGATTTAAGACAATAGCAATTGTCGCTAGATCTCATACCTTTCAACAAGGTTTGTCAATTAGGCAATAGGATAAGGCAATCATTTTTGCAAAATAAGACGGAAAGTCCTTCATTATTTAGATGTGAAATGCTTATGAAATTGGTTTTCAAGTCATCAACAAATAAAGCATTGGACAATAAGGGTAATCCGGAAATGGAAATGGTTCCTTTCCCTACGACTCTCTTTTTGGATCCATCACCAAAGGTGACACATCCTCTTTCCTCCATGACAAGAGTTTCAAAGAAACTCTTGTTTCCCGTCATGTGCCTAGAGCACCTACTATCTAGATACCAAAAATTAGAAGAATTTGCCTTCAAGGCAATTTGTGCAACATGGCAAACATTTTCATTCTTTCTAATCCACCTAAGTAAAATATTTTCTTTCCTAGTGGTCTTTGGTACATGGGTTCTAAAAGTCCTAAGATCATGCATATTAATTTTTATCATTCCTAGGTACATACATCATGGCTCTTTTCTTTTTCTTCTCAATCATGCTTTTAGGTTTACACAATTTAATGTATTGAAAGCACATTGGTCTAATATGACCATCAAAACCATAAAATGACATGTTGGGATAAAGTTAGGGATCATACCATAACCTTGTGCTTGCATTAGAGCCTTCCCATGTCATTGTGGTTGAATTGGTTCAATGTATCTTCGTTGTTGAACCGGTCTAGCTTTCTTCCTTGCTTGAGGTTACATGATTGGTCTCTTTCTTTTGTTGAGAGCCATTTATTGAGGAAAGTTAACTTGAGGAGCTCTTGAGGGTTGAGCTTGTGGTTATCTTCTTTGAGCCACTATCATTTGTGCACTATATGAGCATTGTCCTAGATCAATTTTCTTCCTAGGAGTTTACACGGGGTGAGGCTACTTTGTTGCCCAAAATGTTAACAAACACGGTCTTGTTGGAAGTGGAGGTCTATATACCATCTTTAAATCCAAGACCTCTCTTGTCACTTGGCCTCTTTCCAACATCTAACATGTGGTTAAGTTTTCTAGTGCTAGGGTCCATCTTGGCCATCAACTCTCTAGCATGTTCAAGCTCCCTCTTCTACCCCTCTTCACTCTTCTTAGATAAGTCTAACTCTTTTCTTAGCTTATCTTCACTCTACATGGTTCTCACCACTTCTTCACTTAAGTGGTCAACTTGTGTTGAGAGCTCTAGGTTTTCTTTCTTTAATCTCCTAATTTCTCTCTTATTCTTTAACCTTGAACTCTCAAACTTCACCATGTAGTCTTAGAGATCCATCCTATCCACATTTCCATTTATGGATTGTGATGAAGAGCAATTATCACTTGAGTCAATTTCCACTTGACTCTCATTCTCTTTTTCACTAGCAATCTTGCTCTTGTAAGAAGAGGCAAAGGTTATGAAGTTAGCCATGAGTTCTTCATTATCCAAAGACTCATCTTCTTCATTGGAGTCATCACTTTCACTCCATGTGGTTGCCATTACTTTCCCTTTCTTCTTGATGTTGTGATTAGCACAATCGGGAGCAAAGTGTCCTATGCCATCACACTCAAAACATCGGACCCATTTCTTTTTGGTTTTTTCTTGCCTAGGCTCAAACTTATTGTAAGGAGTCTTTTTCTTGAAGTCTTGGCCTTTAGATCTAAATCCATTATTCTCAGACTTGTAGAATTTCTTGAACCTTCTGATCAACAAGGCCATTTCTTCGTCCGAGTCATCATTCTCCTCATTTTCATCTTTGGAGGCTTTCAAAGCAATTCCCTTTTGCTTTTTAGGAGGTGTGGTGGTAGGACCCTTCCTAGACTCATAAGCTAGAAGCCTCTCAATCACCTCACTTGGCTTCATATCCGTGTAGGTCCTATTCTCCTCTAAAGTCATCACCTTTGATTCAAACCTATCAGGGAGAGATCTCATAATTTTCTCCTTGATTCTCCTATCCGAATACAGGTCACCAAGTTGATGGCTTTGATTGACAATATCCATCAACTTGATCTTGAAGTCATTGAAGTGTTCGTCATCCTCCATCCTAAGCATCTCAAATTGCGTTTTGAGGACTTAAAGCTTGGAGCCCTTGACAACTTCGATTCCCTCATATGCAACCTCTAGGATGTCTCATGCCTCCTTAGCTATCCTAGTGTTTTGAATCAATTTGTACTGATTTTCTTCCATTGCATATAGGATGGCATGCATTGTCTTCCTATTCCATTTTGATGCATCAAACTCTAGCGTGTTCTATTGCGCCTTAGGCTTGAGTACATCCTCTCCTCCACCCGTAGGAGTCATCATCGGTGATGTGTAGCCGTCTTCAACCGCCATCCATGCCTTATCATGAATTTGGAAAATATATGACTCCATCTTGCCTTTCCAAGAGGCATAATTCAACCCGGTGAGTAGGGGAGGTCTCGTGTTAGAAGCACCCTCGTTGCCAATACCATTTCCACCATTTCCACCGTTTCCGCTCATAGTGTTTATGAATGAATGAAATGAATGCAAATGTATGAATGATCAAAAATCACACAGAATGCATAACACACCAAAATGAGCTAGGATCACCTAAGTATATCTAGGAACCCGCTCTAATACTAATTGAAACAAATTAAGGTATGCCTAATATTAATCTAGAGGGGGGTGAATAGATTTCATCCGATTTTACCCAATTTTCGTTGTAAGTCAAATTGACGAAAATACTCCTAGCTAGTCACAATAATATATCAAGTGTATAAAGTGCGGAATTGTAAATGACACAAGATATTTACGTGGAAACTCTCATTGGAAAAACCACGGGCTAGTAAGTGCGTCACACTCAAACCTCGAATCCACTAAATGTGATAAAGATTACAATCTAATCCCAGTCAATAATCACACACCTACCTAATCCCGATATGAGTGAACCTAGTCCAATTACTTGTGATTTAAGCTACCTAATCCCGGTAGCAACACAAGACTTACTTCTCAATGAAGAGATAAGTGACCTATGTGACTATATGATGATATTCAAAAAAACAAACAAAGCTAAGGAACCTTAGATGCTTATCTAGAATGATAATATGACAATTAATTCATTCCTAGATATCAATAGCTAAATGACATGTCAAATAGCTTAGCTAATCAAGATTAAGCAAAACGTAGAAAGCTATCACAATACAACACTCAATCAATTCATCACAAACAATCTCTATCTTGTATCTAGCATATGATCTAAAAACATACAAGTGAATAAAGAGATGACTTGTTAAGAAAGACACTAAAATTAGATGAAATTAGTGAGAATCTTACCAAGCAAGATGTGATGATGTAAAACCATGCATAGATGCATCCTATATGGTCATAGATGATGCTATATGAACTTTGATGCACAAAGGAATGACTTTGAGTGTATAAAGATGAGTTCTTGTGAAATTTTCTCTTGAAATATGTTCTAAGGGAAAAATATGCTTTTGAACTCTTAAAAATGACCTAAGATGAAAGAGACACATATATAGGGTGTCAAGATGAAGTGAGAACGTTTTGAATAAGTTCCCCTGTTTTTGCCTTGGGCGCTGTACGTACAGCACTTCTATAGAGCGCCTGTACAGCACCAATGCTCTGTTCTCTAGAGATTTTGATAGGCGTTGTACGTACAGCGCTTTCAATATTTTGCACAAAAATGCATCAGATTTGATGTAACAAAACCCATTTCAACCACGTCTCAGTTGGGCGTTGTATGTACAACGCTTTCAACAGCGCTTTGTACAGTGCCTTTACATCATGAATGCAATCTAAGCCTAATCGAGGTATGGCATTTGACATACAAGATGCAATCATATAAACATATAAGAAGAGAGATTAATGAATATTAATGCACACAAAATAGACACACAACATACAAGAGTTAAACAATATGCATGAGTTGTGAGTGTGTGCAACTATCTCTTCAATGTAAGTAAGCATTTAGAGTTTTACCTTTGGTGCTTATCAACTTGAGGTCTTGAAAAGGGCATTTGAGCTTGATCCTTAATCACCTAAACTACCCTTACAATTCAAACCCCAATTGTAGTTTGTCCACGAAATAAGCCAATCAATCTTGGAGGCACTTACACATGTCATTTAGCATTTTATATCTATGAATGATTTAATTGTCATCTTATATTCCTAGATAAGCATCTAGTGTACCCTAGCTTTATTTGCATATTTGGATATCTTTGCATATTCACTTAGGGTGTTAATCTCTTCATTGAGAACTAAGTCTTGTGGCTAAGGTTGCTTAGGCCGCAAGCAAATTGGACTAGGTTCACTTTTATAGGCATTCGGGTAGTAGTGGTGGGTTATAGACCGTGAGAGGTTGAGGTCAACCTAGTTTGTAAACACTATTGCAATTAGTGGATTCGAGGTTCGTGTGTGGTGCACATAACAACCCGTGGTTTTTCCCTATAAGGGTTTCCACGTAAAAATCAAGCGTCTTTAATTTTTCGCACTTTTATGCTTGATTTTTTATATTGACTGGATTGGGGTTATTTTCATAATACTGACTAAACCCGAAAATTTGGTAAAAAGGGTTGAAATCTATTCACACCCCTACCCCCCTAAAAAATAAAAAAATAAAAAAATAAAAAAAATTTTATTAGAACACACCACGGGCTTATATTTGTTTCAACGTCGGAGATAGTAGCCATAATGTAACATTTGGCCATATCATCTGAGGTCTTCCACTACTCATACTCATCTCTTTGCATCACATTAGATTCATTATTAGGAGCAGGTGGTTTAGGAGTAGTAAGAACAAACTTTTGTTTTTCAGCTTGTAGCAACAACCTAATTTTCCTTTTCCATGTGACATAATTATCATCAGTTAAAGTGTTATCTTTCAGAATGCTCATTAGGGATGGGATCATGATTTCTGAATAAAACAAAAAATATACATAAGTAAACAATCATGATAAAACACTTTTGAATATTTATCTTGAATTAAATAAATAATTCAATCGTAAAATTCAACGGTGATCTAACATCTATAAATGTTACACCTCCTTTGGGAGTTCGCACCATTTACTAGTTAAACTAGGTCCCACCTAATTTTTTAACATAACAACCGGCGTTTTCAATTTTAGCCTTGTGATTTTATTGACTAGAACTCTTAGGAGGATATCAATAAAAAAACACATTGAGTTTGTTACCAAGATATCGACCTTCAATATTTTCCGTCACGAAAATCCCTCCTTTGAGAGTAGATATCGTTTGAGTCAATTTGTCTTGTTTATCCTTGTAAGGAAGTATCTTGCTAAATTCCATTCATGGATATCCCTTGGGGTGGTTATCACATAAATATAAAGCTCAACTACCTTGGAGGCCATAGGTGTTTCAAAACACCTTCTCCCACTCAATTATTTAAGGCATGTGATTAGATTCCATAGAACGATTTACCAAGTTATCTAGATACCAATTAGATACCTAAATCATTCAATGCATATTCATACCAAAAGAGATATATGAGTGGCATTCCTATTCTATATGACATGTTATCAAACAATAACAAATATTGTAATATTTACAAAAAATAAATAGCCACAATTTTGGTCCATCCTAGAAAAGCAAGTAAATTACATTTGTCGGAAATACAAAAACCTTAATCCTCTTGGCATACAAAGTCTTCAAGCAGCCAATTTGTGCACGTGCCTTGCACGCCCAAAGACAACTGCGGCTACCCCATGCGCATGCCCAGACCATGCAAGGCTGTGCACTACCACACCGCAACAAGCGCAGCTGCACGCTTGGTTGCACGTGCGCTTGTTGCCCCGGTGCGCACGGGTGCCCAAATTGGTACGGTTGCTTTCTATTCTTGCTTCTAATTCTTCAATTCTTCGAATCTTTGAAAATTGAATATATTACAGCAGTTTTTTAATTATAAATTACTGTAGTTTTTGTTTTTTTTTAATTAAATATACTGCAGTATTTTTTAATTATATAGTGCAGTATTTTTTAATACAATATTTTCTGCAGTAATTTTTATTACAGTAGCAAAATAAAAACAATAAAAACTTAGCAACTACCAAGAAGGAATTATGGCGATAATAGACCACTCTTCTTGTTACAATTCTGAAACAAAAAATACATTGAAATTCTATGACCAAAATCGAGCAACAACAAATCATATAATCATATAATCATAACATATATAAATCCATACATTCCATATGTAATTATGTATGAGAATACTGTCATCTCTTTCTAAAACATGCATATTAACAATAAAAAGAAATAGATCAACGTATGTATATACATTAATTAATCAAGGGTACAACCAAAGATCTGATACCAATTGTAGGAAAAAATACGTGGCGGAAGCGAAGAGTTTGATTATATATTACAAAAAATTTTCCTTTTTAAAGATGAGCCTTAACCCTTAATTAATTAATATATAACAAAAGAGTATAGTACATTTTTCCTCATGACGATTGACATTGCAACGATAGTAATCCGCAAGACCTTCTAATCCAATCACGAATGTGAATCACCTAGGAGTGTGGGTTCCCCTTCTTTAAATTGTGTAGCTGGGAATGGATAACAAAAACCTTTTTCTTTTTGTTAGTTACTATAAACTTTCAAGAGAAAACGAAGAACATTCGGTCACTTTCGAATTCTCAATCTTTTGATCGAAACTCGCATGAACCTTAATCGAAGTTGTACACAAAGTCTTTTGATGTAAAAGCTAATAGTGCACTATCGAAAATAAAACGTTTCTTCTCACTTTTTCCCTTTAGCTGAAATCTCACACTATGCTTAGAGTTGGATTTCTATTTTTTTGAGCAAAAGAAATAATTCTCTCTAAAGCAATTAGGGTGGCCAAATTCCTTCTTTAAAAATATTTAGGGTTGGCCGAATTCTACATGTGTCAATCATGTGGTGACCGAAATCTTCTGCCATATAGGATTTATACCTTTTGATTAGGGATGGCAAACTCACCCGGCTTACCTGGGCCGGGATTTTCAGAGTAAGACCTGGACATTCCTTACCCGGCACCGGGTAAGGGTTGTCCGAGTACCCGGACCGGATGTGTTCCAGCCCGGGTCCGGGTATACCCGGATACATGGGTTTTTTTTTTTTTTTTATAAAAAAATTTAAATAAACTTTCAAATTTAAAAAAAATTAAAAATCAAACCTAATTTTCTTTCAAAATTTCCAACAGACCATTGTCTCACTCTCTGTCAAATCTCCCTATTCTCTCACTCTCTGTCAAATCTCCCTATTCTCTCACTCTCTGTCAAATCTCCCGACCCTCATCCACCATCGCCGCCGAGACCCTCTTCCACAGCCGTCGCCGCCCTCTTCCACAGCCGCCGCCGCCGAGATCCTCTTCCACGATTTTCTCAAAGGTTTGCCCTCTCTCTCTGTTATTTCGTTTATGGGTTTGTGAAATGGGTTTAGCTGATTTCTTCATTTGGGTTTGCTCTTATCTCACTCTCTCTTATTTCGTTTTTGTTTTCTTCATCTGGGTTTAGCTGATTTCTTAAAAACAAATAAAATCTGGGTTTAGATGATTCTTGCATGCCAAGTGTTCGATGGAATTCCCGTACCAAGTTCTCATATTTGATTTTTTTTTTTTTGTTAAAGTTTTGATCTGCTGTTATCTGGGATGTCTTGGATGTTGCCAATAACAATGTCTGTAATGTCTGGGTACTTGGAATGGTATTTTATTTAGATTTTGTATTTTATTTGTTTAGATGGTCAAATTATTCTGTTGCAAGTTCTCTGGCAGTGCTTAAAACTGAAACATATATGTAATATCTAGGTTTCTGAATTCATGAAGTAGCAAAAAAATGAAGAAGTATTAGAATTGGGAGATTAAACGTATTCACATAATTGAAAAGAAGAAGGATGAACCTATATATATAGTAATAGGCTGAAGGAACCGATATATGCAATACAACTAGGTAGTTGGCATCTGTTTGTAATAAAGAACATGCCATATCATTACAGCTAGTATGATGAACATCATTTATTACTTATTTTTAACCTTTATGAGTTAGTTACAGTTATTTTTGGTAAAATATAACAAGTTATTTTTACGGCAAGTTCTCTGTCATGCCAAAGCCTAATTAAAAACCCTTTTGTATACTAATGTTTACTTAAATTTTACAGGTTGAAATGTCTTCTTCACAACCAAATCTTGATCTTGTTCCTGAAGATGAAATTTTGAGAGGAGAAGTGATGGATGAAGATGATGATGTATAGCCACGAACTATAAAAGTGGTGGGATTTGGATTGATTGTTTTAGTCTTGTGGTGGGGTTTTTTGAAAGGGGATTTTTGTTGTTGAATGTAGTGAAATTTGATTTCTATATGACATGTACTTATATTCTCATCTTCTCTAAATTCGGCAAATTATATAACATAGCAAATTTGTGTGCAGATTTTAACCATTAACATGTGTTCATTGATTTTTCTATATAAGAATCTTTTAACATGTGTTTTGAATATAATTAAAATTCCCATTAACAATAACATACTGTAATTCAAACCAAATAAACAAATCAAATCCTGAAAAGATATTAACATGAATCAATAATTGTATTTAATTCAATAAATGGTATAGGTTACAAGAAACATTGTTGTTAAAAATAAAAAATAAAAATAAAATAAAAATAAAAATAAAAAACCGGGTAAAATCCGGGTATGGATACCCGGATACCCGGCCGGGTCTTTCCGGGCCGGGTACCTGGATTGCAATATCTGGATTTTTCCCAGGTGGATACCCGGTCACTCAAAACCCGGGTACCCGACAGGTCCGGGTATACCCGGCCCGGACCCGGGTTTTTGCCATCCCTACTTTTGATCTAAATCCTAACCCTATGTAGATTTCTTTAGAATTCCAAACCCTAATCCAACTCTTTAGTGTAGTTGTGACTATATCAAAAACTTCCTAATTTGACTAAATAAATAAATTCCTTTTATTTATCTACTTACCAAATAAAATCTTTAATACTTTTTATACTACCAACAATAGTATAATATTAAAAAACATATTTCCTAGTTAAAAAAAGATTTTGACTTTTAATTAAATAATTAATTTTCATTTAATTAAATAATAAAATAAAACAATATAATAGGCTAATTTAATTAACCTTGACACCCATGTATAAACATGTGCATTATATTATTTTTCTTATTTTATTAAATCCATTAGACTTTAATAAAAAGTTCACATATGAACTAAACTCATTCTTACTAAAAGAAATAAGTCCACATGTCTTTTATTAATACATTAATATAATTTAACAGCTCATTAAATAAATATTATGCAAATTATATTCTTAATGTATTAATTATAATTCAAGATGGACCCATAAATTTGTCCGGTAGAATATATCAAGTGATCCATGTAAGTTCGTGTGGATTGTGGATCTTGGCGGGCTATCTAAATTTAAACTTCAATAGACATAACCCAATCACAATCAACAAATGATTCACTTAGGTTTGATCTATTAATTTTAGCTTATTCCACTAAAGGACTAAAATTAAACTCTTAAATAAAGATAGAATAAGTAAATATTTCTCATTCATACCCTAGACAATCTTATTGGAGATAGTGTATTGTCGTAAATAATATCAGTAATCGTCAAGAGCTCATAGACCGCTTACAGCTCTCCTAGTTACCATATTTACTCATATGACCATACTTTGAACTTGGATATTCTGACTTATCTAGAAGCCATGTTTCAATAGACACTATCGAAAACTCAACGTTAAGATTTAATATCCAATACATCAAAATATCCATATGATAATATTATACTCTCATTTTAATAAATGGAGTCATGATGTCCATATCTATAAATGAAGTCATCTATCGATTAGCAAATGAATACCACCAAACTATCGAGGATAGACTATGCTATATAATCTTACTCATTGATAGCTCAAATGATAACACTTGTAACCATAAGTTCGTCACTTATCTCAGGATTAAGATACACTCTCCGATTGCTCTCATAATAAAAACTTTTATCCACTGACGGTTCTAGATAAAGTATTTCATTGTGATCCTATTCAATGCACCTAGTATACTAGATTGCTTTACTCAAAGACACATTGATGATTTTAGACTCATCATATCACATTTGATCCCACTCAAATGCTAGCAAAAAAATCTACAACTTTAACAAAGTAAAGGTGCCCAACCTTTATCTTAAGTTGTGAATATTATTCAAGACTGACTAAAGAATTGTGTCTACCTCATACATATCCAGATGTACAAACAATTCTTTATTTCTCATAGTCTTTTGACCTTATAATTATTTACTTTTGACAATTATAATATTTAAATTATAAATGCTATAAGATTTGTTAAACCAGAAATCACCTTATTAATATGAAAAGATTTGTTAATAACATTATTACACTGTTGCTATTGAGCATAATCCTAACAATTAGGCCTAATGTAACCATCAAAAGTGACATGTAGGAATAAAGTAAGAAGTCATACCATATCCTTGTGAATACACTATGGCTTTCTCATGTCGTTGAGGGTGTCTTTGGTGTTGAACCGGTTCTCTCCTTCTTTGTTGTTGGACTCAATTAGGTTGCTTCCTTTGTTAAGCTTGCATGATTTGCCTTCTGACTTGGTGAAAGTTTGGTTAAGGAAAGCTTGGTTGTAGAGCTCTCATTGGTTGAGCTTGAGCTTGACTTCTTGGTGGCATCTTCACTTTGGCATTATTGGAAGACTCTCCTAGTTCAATCTTCTTCCTAGGATGTTTTGGAAATGGAGGTTCCTTATGCCTTCACTTTTGAGGAACATCGTCTTGTTTGAAGAAGAAGTCTCCTTGTCATCTATATATACAAGACCCCTCTTGTCACTTGGCTTCTTCCCAATCCCCAACATTTGATCAAGTTTCTTCGTGCTTGAAGTCATTTTAGCAATCACTCATCTAGCTTCTTCAAACTCCTTTTCCATTTTTTCCTCATTCTTTTTAGCTCTCCTCACTTCTCCATTTAAGTGAGTCACTTAGGCTGTTAGCTCAAGATTCTCTTCTTATAGCTTTAGAATCTCATTTTTCATCTTCAACCGTGAGCTTTAAAAGTGCTTGATGAAGTTTTTATAGTTCATGTTTTCCTCATTCCCATTATTGGAGTAAAATGAGGAATTCTCATCACTTGAGTCATCTTCTATTTGTTTCTCCTCCCCTTTATCACTACTAACTTATTTGCTCTTATGAGAGGATGTGAAGGCAATAAAGTTTGCCACATGATCTTCATCATCTAAAGATCCTACTTCCTCTTCTAAGTCATCACTATCACTCTAAGTGGCGGCCATCACCTTTCCATTCTTCTTGTTCTTCAAATTCCCACAATCGAAAGAGATGTGTCCTATGCCACCACACTCATAGCATTGGATCCCTTTTCTGTTGTTCTTCTCTTGACTTGGTTCAAACTTCTTGAAAGGGGTTTTCTTCATCAGTTCTTTGCCTTTGGATCCAAAACCCTTCTTTTCGAATTTTAATAACTTCTTAAATCTCTTCACCAATAGGGTCATGTCTTCATCCAAGTCATCATCCTCCTTCTCAATCTTAGAGGTCTTCAATGTTTTTCCCTTTTGCTTCTTAAGTGGTGTAGATGTAGGAACCATTCTAGACTCATAAGCTAGGAGCCTTTCAATCACTTCACTCAGCTTCATCTTCTTATAGTTACTATTTTCTTCAAGTGTCGTCACCTTGAATTCAAACATATAGGAAAGTAACCTCATGATTTTTTGTTTAATCCTCTTATTTGAGTATGGGTTAACTAGTTGATGGTTTTGATTCCACAATTTCCATCAATTTCACTTGAAAGTCATTAAAGCACTCATACTCCTCTATCTTAATTGTCTCAAATTGTGTTTGGAGGACTTGGAGCTTGGAATTTTTAACGACCTCAGTTCCCTCATGAGCCATCTCTAGTATTTCCCATACCTCTTGTGCATTCCTAGTAGTTTGGATCAACTTATATTGAATGGCAGGCTTCGCCTTGTTGTTCCATTTATAGGACTCGACTTCTTGAGAAGTCCACTGTGACTTAGGCTTGGGAACAACACTTCCATCCATGATAATCATTTCCAGAGAAATATAACCATCTTCTATTGCCATCCATGCCTGGCCATCTATTTGTCAAAGGTACGATTCTATCTTGCCTTTCCATGAGGTATAATTCACTCCGGTGAGCAAAATGGGTCTCGTACTTGAGGCTCCCTCATTTCCACCTCAGTTCCCACTCATAGTGTTTGGGAGAATGTATACAAATGAATGCAACAAAAGCAAAAATTAAAAATTAAAAAATTAAAAAATTAAAAAATTAAAAAATTAAAAAATTAAAAAAAAAATCCAAGACACTCTAAACTAAAGCAAGGATCACCTAAGTATGTCTAAGAACCCACTCTAATACCAATTGAAAATAAGTAAAATGAGTCAAATACAACCTAAATGAGGGTCAATAGATTTTAATCAAAATTAATTACCAACTTTCGATTAATCAATATTATCAAAAATTAAACTGTAACACCTA
The DNA here is from genome assembly GCA_035582765.1 of Acer negundo. Lineage (NCBI taxonomy): Eukaryota > Viridiplantae > Streptophyta > Magnoliopsida > Sapindales > Sapindaceae > Acer > Acer negundo. The sequence goes on from CM069238.1 coordinate 1,171,394, forward strand.
ATTACAACAAACAAGCAATCAACGAAATATAAGCGTGCAAAACAATAAAAAAAATGTTGATTGATTTGCATGAGAAACCCTCCAACTAGACAAAACTCACGGGCTATCCATCTAGCCAATATCGATCCTCAAATTTACTATTTTAATGAAAGTTTACAGCCTAGATTGACCTCTAATCACACCATCCTTGGTCACTAACACATTTCATTCTACCCGCGAGCCTTTAATAGCGATTCGAAACCAAATGTTTGTGCACTAACACTTTTAGTCACAAGACTTTACTCAAGAAGAAATTAAACAACCTAAGTGAATATATTAAAATATTTTAAATGCAATTAATACTAGGCAAACACCAAATGCTTAATTAGGAAATCAAATATGCAATCGATAATTCTTAATTATCAATGTCTAGATGCAAAACATAAAGACTTAGCAAGGGCAAGAATGACCTAAATGCAAGCTATCATGAAGAAGCAATCTTAATCAACAAACAATGACTTAAACATATTCAAGATAAGCTTAAGAAAATGAGTCATGCATTTAATCATACAATAAATGTTAAACCTAGGCAAGGATGAACAATAATAGTAAGAATGAAATCTAAAACATGTTCAACATACCTAATCATAAAAACAAAGAAGACCAATTCTTGGATGATGAATGGAGATGCACATAGGATTTGAGATTGGTTGAGTAAAAATGGAGTCTTGGAGCTTCTCTTACTAAAAGAACTTTTTCTCACTCTTAAGATTTGAATTTTTTAAGCTCTAAAATGAATGGGGACGAAGAAGGGGTTTAAAAAGGAACCCTAAATGAGACTGACGTTTTGATAAATAAAAAAACACGTAAAAAATAGCACTATGCACGGTACACATTCGCGGTTCGCTTAGACGAACCGTACCACACAAAGTTATTGGAATTCCTTTCGCGGTAAGTTGGTGCAGTTTGCTTAGATGAGTCATACCGTGCAAATTTACAAGAAAGATTACGCAATACACAAGCGCGGTTCACTTCAACGACCGTACCGTGCAAAGTCACTGGAGTCAAAAGCACGGTTCACGGCGTGGTACACTTAGATGACAGCACAAGAGAGACAATTTCCAAGAAGGAAATGAAGTCCCCTATCAGGGTTCAAGACCATGTGACTCAAGAATAGTCCAAGAAAAGAATGCGCTTTCTCTAGTGGTCAATCATCGCGCTAAGACAATCGCACCCTCCTGAATGCGCAGACGTTTCAGGTTAATAACGGAAACAAATTACACAACACATAACCACACTTAAATCTAACAATGAGGTGCAAGTGTGAGATGTGTAATGGATGCACACATATAAACAATTAGAACACAAATACTAGATGAACAAAACATGTATGAATAATGTGTGTGTGTTTGTGTGTGTGTGTGCAACTAGATCTTTTCAAAGAGTTAAGAACAAGTATTATACCTTTGAAGTGTTCTTTAGCTTAAGGTTCTGGGAATGTCATTGAAGCTTAATCATGAACAATGAAGAACCTAATCTACCCTTACATACTAAACCAAAATATGGTTTGCCAACGAAATAAATCAATCAAAATATGAGGAACTTACAAATACAATTCAATAATTTTGCATTAAATGAAAATCATGATTTTTTAACGTTTTATTTTCAGTTGTTTTTATGTATTTTTTAATTTGTTTGACCATTTAAAAAATAAAAAATAAAAACAAACAAACAAACTTTGTCCTTCTCAAAAAATATTTTGCTAATTTTACTTCCTACACCCATATTAAAAAGTTTAAATTATGATTTTTGCTCCTTACACCTTTCAAAATGCCAAAACTATCCTTTAAGTCTTTTTTTAAAGAAAAAATATTTGGGATAAAAAGAAAAATAAGGTTGAAGTCTAAAATCATGTCATCCACCACAGAAAGATCCTACTCGACCAGAAAAGAAACTGAAGAGAAGAGATCCGAATAAAAACTTACAATATGATCCTTGATGACAAAGTGATTAGTCGATAACACGTCGTCAATCAAGAGAGTAGATAAAGTCTCTCAACACCTGATGGAGGGATGAAAGAAAGTGGATTTTTGATCACCATTACGGAGCCACTTAACCTTGGACCGATCAAGAAGGAAGCACTCTTGCCGGTGTAATAACATATCCAGCTCATGATAAACCCTCGACTCGACAATAAAAAGCTCCACAGTGAAACCCACATCAGACATCTTAAGTTGAATGGACCAAAGCTTCGCTGACTTTTTAGAGATGTCTGAGTTAAGATCACTAAACACCTCCTAATTCTAGGACTTAAGAGTCGTCCTCAAACATTTCAACTTACTAATGGCCACTTGAGGAGGGTTACCCGTAGAGGGAGGACTCCAAACTCTCCAAAAAATATCCAAGAAATCGAAATGATTCAACAACATACTCTGAAATCGAAATGATTCACCCACATACTCTGAAATCGAAAAGGCCTAGGCCTAGGAACATCAATGACAAAAAACCGGATCAACAGCAAACAATGATCAGAAAACTGACAAGTAAAAGCCACACAAGAAATGTCACACCAACAGGAAACACAACCATCAGGCTTTTCTTGTATAAGGCTTACAAGTTGGCTTACAAGTTGGCGTACAAGGTGTTTGTGCAACTACCTTTTTCTTTTTAAAATACTCAGCATGTGTACTATTCTAAAATTTATATTGAATTGTAATTTACGTAGCCAAGCTGAGAATTATATTAAGGATTGAAATATCTCAAAACAGATGTACCTGATCCACACATTTTTCAAGGACAATATCTAAACCCATAACTCAATCTTGAACAATTCAAAGTGATAATAATCATGTCTACTTCAAGGAAACAAAAATTATAAGATTACCATTAGATCAAGACAACTATAAAAGTGTTAACCACCAAAATTAGCAAAGGACCAAAAAAGAATTTTCCACCTGGATACAGGGAAGAAACACATGCTGAGATACCATCTAAGTACTCCTAGAAAGAAGAATACTGGATCAAATCTGGATACCTACCTCCTCCCTCGGAGTAACACCAACAAAGACCAACGATCCCGATAACCCTTAAAATGCTCCAACGCGGAGTTCTACTCAGAATCCTATCACGGAGCTCAATGGGGTATGCTGCTACTACATCAGACAGATATCTAGATACAACATCAGCTAAAGTATCTCGTTTCTACATCCAACTAAGTACCCCGCTTCTACATCCAACCGGGTACCCCGCTATAAGAAAAACCGATATCAGAATATCTTGCTGACCAAGCACCTAACCAAGAAAGCATCAAACTAGAAAAAGGCAAGACAAACAGGTCTTGAAACTCTAAAGCTAGAGGAATGAAACGCAGTCTTCATCTCCCGATAAAAAGGTTGACTCCTTCCCACCACTTAAGAATTCGATTCGAATAAGGAGTCCACTTGTATTAGAATCCTCTTCAAACGGAATCACTTGATTCGGATAATTAAAGCTCCTACAAGATTGTCTCCTAGAGGGAGAGAAAGTCCTATGATTGCCAAAACCCTAGACCGAAATTATAGGAGTGCATGGCAGGCAACGGGACCTATATATACAACACTACATTCATCAGAATAAAAATGGAAAAGATTAGCCTCCCCAAACCCTACACTCGCACTTTTTGTTCTACTTATCGACACTTTTTGTTCTACTTATCGACAGACACGAGCACGCCATCTCCATCACCTAACATAAACATAGAATACCGTCATATATCATCATCGCCTTAATTTCATCAGTTGTATCCATGTTTTATCAATAAAATTGTACCTGTTAATCTTTTCTTGTATGATTTTATAGTTTGGTTTGACAAAATTCTCATTGGTATCGAACTACGTGATACCCCTCCGACCGGAAACTATCCCGATCTTGGTCCTTAAAGTTGTTATTTGAAGATTCACCCCGGTGATAATTTTCCATTAACAAAAAGTATAAACCGCACCAAACCAATAAATTACATTAAGCTAGAACTTGGAGAATCTAAACAAGTTTTCAACCATATAAAGATAAACAGTTAAATTAAAGCTGAGGCCGAGGGGAATTATCAAATCATCTCCAAAAAGGGGTTCCAGAAAATTTAAGAGCCTTGAATGTCAGAAACTCAAATCTCTAAGCAAAATACGGTTCTTTCTATTGCTAAAACTATATTTTCCACGACAACTCAAGCTCTCACTATTCTTGTTAACCATGTCCCGCGTAGAGAGATAGAGGGAAGGGAGGAGAAGGGAACGACTCACCACCTATTTTTAGGTGGTTTGACCTTGTAAATGCGAACTATCCAGTTGGATGTTGTAAACGCCTCTTCCAAGTATTCAAGTTTGATATCCTTATTTCCAATTTCAACCCCCCTTGCACGATCGTACCTGCCACCACAAAAAGCAATTAAAGTATTTTAGAAAGATTTTTAAGCATTTGATGCATATATATATATATATATATATATATGAGTGTGTGTGTGAAGTTGTGAAAAAGACTGCCGCATGCATGTGTCCGGGTGTATAGATAACTTGAACAGAGAATTAATGCTTCACTTACCCAGATGGCTTGCCATATTCTGTTACCAGCTCTCCAAATCGATAGTACGAAAGTTTATACCTATAACAAAAATAAATAAATAAACAATATAAACACACCAAGCTGAGTGACACAGCATCAATTAACTATTTAAAATGAAGTGGTAAATTATTCTAGTCAACGGTAATTGCATGCATCCAAGTTACTTTTATGTGTTAAGTCAATTATTTAATGTCAACTTGCCCCAACAGTTCTTGGAAGGATATTCTTCTTGGTTTTACAATGGCAAGAACTATATCAATGAAGTGGGATACCTTTGCTTAAAAAAACTGGAAATCATAACAATGGACCCTCTACAGAAGAAATCACTCTACTTTGAAATATTATATCAAAAATGAAAGCCATCATTAACATTATCCCAATTAACATAAATAAACAGAATGAGAAACAAAACCAAATTCAGAGCTAAATGGGTGATGCTATATACGATTCTTGACATGCTATAATACATTAGAAATGTATTCATCTAAATGGGTTAAGGATAATAGCAAAGAAACTTACATGAGACAGTTCAACATCTTGGGTGCTGCCCCTTTGTCAACACGGTACTCCCCATTAACAAGGTAATCAGGTTCCTTGATTACAGGGAATACTCCACCTCCAATTCTCACCATCCACAGAAATCTAGCAAAAAATAAATTGCATTAGTATACAATGAAAGCACAAAGCTAATGAACATAAGAAAAATGAAATTACAAATCATAATCATTGGTCCTTCATCAACGGGACAAAAACTGGATGACAACCTTACTACAAGCATAGGCAGAAGATGCAAATCTTTTATTATTCGATTGCCAAAAACGATAAACTGTTTTTGAACACATGTACCTTTAGTGGCCAGAGAAATGAAAGTGAGTTTGGTTCTTTAAATTTCATTACAAAGAGTCCAAATTTACACAATAATTGTTTGATAGAAAAACTACAAAATTCATACTAGCTGGTAGGTTGTGTAAAACAAGCCTCCTGTCCAAAATTATAAAAGAAATTGTTTGACTACTTGGTTCTATGTTCTCCTACTCTTTTCTACCTTTTTTGTTCTCTTATTTTCTTATAAAGTTTGACCGTTAACACCAAAAAGGGAAAAAAAAAAAAATACATTAAAATGAGTAACCTGTAACACCACCAAAGACAACTAATACATTAATGGTCGAGCATTAAAATGCAATTTGGAGTCTTACTTGTTAATATCATCAGATGAGTAACCTGTAACACCACCAAAGACAACTAATACATAATCCACATCAAGTGATCTCATTATCTCATATGCCTCATCCTCATAAGAAGACATTGCACGTCCAACAGTAGCAATGTGAGTATTGTTCCAGGTGTTATTATCAACAATAACGGTCCTGTTTCCCATGGCAGTGATTTGGTACCCATAATCCCACCATGACATCACCTTAGCATCAGGTGGAGTATTTTGCCGAAGCCAGAAGTATGCTTCACGATAATCATCAAAGATGACTCTGCCATGGGCACCCCTTGCAGCCAAAACGATTGAGGGAGAGGAGTATGCCTCTGATGTGACCCAGGTACAGTGGGAAACATATCTACTGAGCAAGTAAAAAGCACCAAAAAGCAATGCAATAGCACCATTTTTTTGGAAAGGCTGGGATTGATCCAGTGAAGCCTAATTGTGAAACAAACAATAAAAATGTTATCTTTTGAGCAAAAACATATGCTAGTATCTGTGGCACTTGACGGTCATAAAGATGCAGTTTATAAGTCTGTCTTACCCTGTAACACTAGCTCTCAATTTGTTAGCAAATTTCACACATTATGAAAATACTTTCAATAATACGAGCACTATATGAAGAACACAGAAGGTAACTTATTTTCTATTTTTCGCATTTCCCATGTAAGAGACAACAGAACCAGATAGTGTAAGTACCATACCCAAATATATCCAAATCATAAGAATGGATGAAAGAAAACAATATACAGAACTAATCACAGAACAACTAAACACTATATCCATAGAATCCTCACCTTAGAAGAAGCCTTTGAACCACTAGATCCTTTGGTAGAAGTAGTCAAGGCAGTCTTGCTTTTTGTTCTTATCAACGAAGTCAAATTCTTTATTGTGGCAGAAACAGCAATAGCACTGATGAGGCATACTGCAGGTGTGGCAACGAGAATCAATCGAACCATGACACCAGCAAAATACATGCTTGTGAGGCCATACATGACAATAAATATAGTAGCATCTGACAACCTCTTGAAGCAGAAATAGAGACCGGCTGGGAAGAGGAAAAGTAGAATATGAAAATCGAACATGAAAGATGACCATGCGGTCGGCTGATGCTCCGAGACAGATGCAATGATTGGTATGTGATCCTTGGCATAAGTTGGATCCAGCAAGGAATAAAACCTCCCTGTCCACGGAGAAATATATCCAGATGCAGTGCCAACTCCCAGAGCAATAGCACCAGCAACTACTGCACAGGTTACAGTAATCCTCAAAAAGTCTTGAAACATTTTTGTGTCACTTAGCATGTACTTCACCCAATCTAAGAAATAAAACACCTGCAGAAACAGTCCAATTATAGCTGATAAATCTTCACATTTATAAGACTCATCAATGCATCAAACAGACTATATCCTAATTTTACCATTTTCAAATACAACCAATATAGTCATAACAGTAATGTAAAATCCTAAAAACAATTTCACGTGCACACACAAACATATACATACACTTGAATGAAAACAAAGCCTCACTCCAATCGGTTGTAAAAATATTCAGAAATGTTCCATAATAGAATGAAATGAAAAACCAAGAAACAAAAAGGAGGTCCACCTTTATCGATGGACACTCAGCATGAGATTTAAGACCATGATAGATTGAAATGTGAAAGTAAATGTCAATGCCAAATAATGAAAACTCAGTGACTTGGGTTCGCAAATATTCACATAAACATGGAGAAAAGTAAAAAAAGCCGCTTGAGGTATTTTAAGAAAATGGCCAAAAAAAAAAAACCCTTATCGGAATTGAACTGATGACTTATGCCTTACCATGGTGTTAGGCTACCACTATCCGTTTACTCTGCAATTTAGACAAAAATTGAATTGTGATGCTGGGATCTTTGGGTAGAGATGGACAATATTTTAGTAGGTAAATTAATGTCACCCTATGCACCAGAAGATAGATTATTACTGACCATACTTGGCATTTAGGTATCCAATTTAAAGGAAACTTGTCTAAAACCACCTATAGGATTTGTATACATTTATATTCACAAATCACTCATTCGAATCTTAATTCTATTCTAGAAAAATAAACCTATTCTAGAAAGTTGATAATTTTTTTTTTAAAAACAGATACACAGAACTAAATATGAATACATTCGAAAATGGAAAGAGATCGATAAGATACTAAACCTGCATCAAGAAGAAGACGCCCATGGCGGCCATATGTTCCCCAGACTGCACATGCTGGAACCCAACGAAGCGAATCTGCATAGCCAAAAGCATTCCCAAAACATACATACAATTATAAGCAACATACAACCTCATCGAATACCTCCCCGTAATCAAAAGCACCAACACATAAAGCGGAATCAAGTTGATAATGAACACATATCCACCCCAGGCCGAAACCATGTAGAAATATCCGAATGCAGAGGCCAGCGCCCACGCCAAGGACCCCGTGTTGACCGCCTTCACGAACAAGTAAAATGTCAGCAAAAGCGCGAAAATCGCCACCCCTTCATTGTCATACGACCCAGCAACAGACCGTGAAATGTACCCAGGGCAGATGGCAATTAACGCGGCGGCAACCAGCCCAGCACCCGAGTCCCAAATCTCCTTCCCAAAGAAGTAGGCGACGAGGGTGGTGTTGGAGGCGAAAAACGGCGCTGTGAGGACGCAGACCTCGCGAATGTGGACGGCAAAGCGAAGCAGACGGAGAGTCCAGTAGATGAGAGCGGCGGTGACCATGAGACCCGGGTAGAGGGTGCCGCCGATGATGCGGCCGAGAGGGTACCAGCTCTCGGAATCGAACCAGTTCCAGAATTCGTAGAAACCCTTTTGAGTGAGAAAGAGAGTGGTGCGGTAGTTGAAGTAAGGGTCGAATTCGTGGATCATTGACTCGTATCGGAGGACGCTGAAGAGGCGGGTGATGAAGGCGAGAATGTAGACTAAACAGAGGATCGAGACTCGGATCAAGAGCTCCTGTTGCTTCGTTTTGAGCTTCAATGACTTGAGAGAGAAAGTGCTCGTGAGTAGATTGGATCGACATGGGTTCGATGAAGAAGAAGACATGGCTGCTTGTTTTACACTGCCGTTCACTGGCTCTGTTTTCCCGACCATGTTTGGAAGAAAAGAAAATTTTGGAGATCGACGTTAAGGGTGTTGATTTTTCATGGTTGTGTTTTTTTTTTTTTTTTTTTTTTTGTGAAAATAAAACCCTAGAAATGATGATGTGGAAATGGTGGAATTTGATTGAATCTGGAAAAAGTGAAAGAGGAGATCCAATTTCCAACTATAAGATTGTTGATATGTTCAATTTCTTCTTTATGGAGGAATCAAAAATTTGGCCCATTTTTTCAAATTGGGCTTGGACAAATGGACCACATTACAGGTGCTGGACAATTCATTTGCATCGGATTGGAGTCTATTTTTTGCATTACCTCCTCCCAAAATCATGATATGTATCCATGGAGAAGTAAAATTGTCTAAAAAAAAAATATATAGAATAATACTAAATATTCCATCTAAAATTTCACATTTTTCATCTCAACACATGTGATATGTGAGGTGTTAAATTGTGAGTAGATACACATTAATGATGTTTTATCTCACCTACCACATGTATCCACTAACCATTTAACATTTCAAGTGTCACATTTGTTGGAATGAAAAAGATGGGATAGGTGAGTTGTGTAGTATTACTGAAAAAAAATAATAGGGTTTGGACAAATTTTACCCTTCCATAAACAAATGTCATATTTTTAGAAAAGGGTAATACTCACCCCCCTTGAAAGGGTGATAAAAGTCAACTCATCAGATTGGGTTCGAGTACAAAGGATCCATATTTAGGGATTGTCAATGGGAGAATGGGGGCGGATGTAGGTCCCCTCAACCCCACCCCCATTTTCCAAACCCTCCCCCATCCCCATTCCCTCATTTCCCCCATTTTAATTTGGGGTTTTCACATTTCCCCATGTCCTTCGTTTCCCCATTTCCCCTGTTTTCCCTGTATCAGTAAAAATTATACATCAAAAAAAAAAAAAGGCACAAATGCACAATTTATTAAATTTAAATACAAAATAACATCACATACAAATTTAAATGAAAGCTAAGTTGTTCTTTCATCATAATAACACAAAAAGTTTAGATAATCAGAACATGTAAGTCAGAATAAAAACAAATACAGACTGCCTGTGAAACAATTAGTCATAAACATTCAAACAACCAATCTAAAAAGATATACCAAATCAAAGAAATATTCAGATACCAGTCGACTGGAGAAACAAAGAAAGGACGGCTGGAGAAATGACGGTGATTCAGATTTCAGAAAGGTAGGTGACTGGTGAAGTGGTGGTTTGGAGCAGAGAAAGTGAGAAACGTTTTAGGAAAGGAAATGAGGAATATGATTAAAGGTTAGGTTTTTAGTTATAAAGATGTAGTTAGTAAAATATAAATAATAAAATATATAAAAATATATTATAATATTATATTATTTGGGAGAAATGGGGATTGGGGCACCTACCCCCAACCCCATCCCCATTTTCCAGATTTTTGTGGGGGAAATGGGGAAATAGGGATGGGGGCACCTACCCCCAACCCCAACCCCATTTCCATTTAAATTTGGGGTTGAAAAGCTCCAAATCCTCTCCCCCCCTCATTACCCTATTTTCCCCAAAAAAAAATTCCCCTAAATGAGGATAAGGGAGTGCTATTTTGGGACTCTGGAGGAAAATGGCCATGCCTATCCATATTAACATTCAGTGACTAAATTTACATCATCTCAAACAGTATGTACATCCGAATAAATGATTGGGACTGGACTATTTTAGTCCTAGTCCAGCGTTTGGTGACATTTTGAGACTTGAGTTTATTAGTCCAACTAGCTAAATAATCCCATGATTATGGGATAAAATATGCCCACCTCCCACCTCATCACTGTTAGTCGTGGGACTATTTTATATGTGGATCCCACCAATTAATTTCACTCTCATCACTTTTTTTTCTTCCAATGTCTCCTCTTTCTGAAACCCAAATTTCTTCCTCTCTCTCTTTTTTCAACCCTTAATCTCTCTCTCTCTCTCTCTCTCTTCTCTCTCTTTCTTCAACCTTTCCTTCTCCTTCTTGCCGCGGCTTTCATCTTTGTCTCCTTCCGCCGCACCGGTCTTCGTCTTAGTCTCCTTTTACTGCCACATCGGCCTTCATATTCGTCTTCTTCCGCCTCTGCATAGTCTATGTTTAGTCACAACATAAAATCAAAGAAGAAGCCCAGCGCAACAGTAAATGCAAAAATGGAGGATTTATTAAACCCTTTTGATTTCTCAATAAAAACACCTCCATTTTTATAAAATTTTTGTTCAAGCCTTTCTTCGAAAATGGTTTCCAAGAATAGTAAAGATCACTGGGCTTTTCTGGTAATAATCATTTCTTGATCTCATTTTTATGAGTGGTTTCTGTATTTGATCTGTTCTTGGGTTTCTATAATATACAATTTATTATTTTTATTTTTTTTCGATTTTTTCGGTTGTTTTGCTATTCAATAATGAAATTTGTAGAGTGCTTGAATTTGTTTTGCTTTTCAATAATTAAAATTACCTAGTTATTGAATTTATGGTATTTTTTTTTTTTTTTTTTTTTACATTGGCCATGTTGTTTCTGCATATTTTATTCTTTATTTGTTAATCTGTCAAGCAGTTTAGTTTTCCTTGTTTCGATTATGTTTGGTTGCTAAGAAAATGTAGGAAAAAAGAAGAAGAAGAAACTGAAGCTCTTGAATAATAAGAAATAGATTGTATATCATTATTATTAGATTGTATATCAGAAAAACTAGGTTTATTGATTATTATTGATAACCTGGGTTTGTCAAATTTTTGGATCTGGGTTTTAAAATTATTATATTGTTGATGAAGATCGATGATTTGGGTTTGTCAATTTTTTGGATATGGGTTTATCGAAATAATGTGTTTATATTATAAACTTAAAATATTATTACATTTTCCTTTTTAAAAAATTATTAATTCAGTCCAATCCGATGTTTCACCAAACAAAACACGGTATCAATTCAGTTTAGTCATATGTTTCTCCAAACACAGTATAACATTAATTTAATCCAATCTAATCTAGTCCAATCCTATTTAATCTCAATCCCATCTTAATCCAATTCAATCCCATGAAATAGTCCAATCCAATCCTGTGTACCAAATGGGGCCTTAGAATTTTTATATTGGTCTAGTAAAACAAATGGTAGTTGACAAATTACAGACTTCGTGTTTATTACAAAAAAAAAAAAAACACAACTATTAGATGTCTTTATAATATACATTGATATATATATATATATATATTGAAAAGACCGAATTCAATTATTAATGAATGGACACATTTAATTGTTGTTGTAATTTTCAAAACACATGACTCTTTATTAATGCCTTTTTTTTTTTTTTTTTTGAAAAGATACAAATGTCTGTAAAAGAAACTCTATAAAAGAGTGAGCAAAGAATTGTTTAACAATACAGTTAACAAACAAAATTCTCTCAATTGCCAAAAACCCAAATTCCATATTTTCATCTATGAATTTTCTTTCTTGCTTGACGCAAATTCACTTGAAGGCTTGTCATATCCCGAAGGCTATTTGTAGAGAAACCCGCAAGAAATCAGGAGAGGGTGCAAATATCGTTTTTTAAAAAGTGTACATACTACGTGTTTCAAGCCTATCTCTAGACTTTCCAACAATCAAAAAGCGATATTTATCAATGGAGACTGAGACGACTGATCAAGACAAATTTACTTATGATTTTGGACCCTAATCTCGCCTCTTTTAGCTTGATTTTAGGTCAAAGCCGGTCATTTAATAGCTTGAATTGAGTTATAAAGGTAAAATATTGTCACAAGGGCATTTGAACACAAAGTGAAGAATTTGACGTCAAAAGTGTAAAGAGAGAGAAGAAGTGAAGCAAAGAGGTTAACGTCGCTGGCATGTCTCTATCAAACAGGCCGCTACATACCCCCATTGCATCGCTATGGGGCGATCGCGATAATTAAGCATTAAGATAACGAGGATCAATTCTAGAGAATGTTGCCCCTCTTGCGTCGCTACACAAGGACATCGACACTCATAACGGAAATGTAGATATGAGATGTCACCATCTTGGTTGTTAGATTAATGGCCGCAGATTTTAGATCAGAGATGCTTATAAACGTTTGTCGCGGCCGATGTCACTACGTCCAAACCGCGACAGTTGGGCCATGACATATGCCACATCAGCGAATCTGGCGATTACAACCTTGCTCCTTAGACCACTATATATTCATCTATTAATTTCTCTCACATCACGACCTTCATACCTCATACACCAGAATTCCAAATCTTTTATCCATCTTTTCTCAACCCAAAACACACAACAAATCTAGATTACTTCATCTTAATCAATTCTCTCTACCTACATTCTCCAATACCTTCCTTTATCACTGCCCATTTGACTCCATTACACACACATTTAAACTTCCAATCTTTACACATAACATTCAAGGCAAGGAGCTCAAGGAAGGATCAAGCTTACAAAAGAAGATTTAGCATCAACTATGGGTTACTTCTCTATTTTTAATTTTTTTTACCTCTTTTCTTGTTCTATGAATATGTGTAACTAAATCCCCCTTCTAAGGGATTAATGTAAGGAACATTTGGATGTTGGGTCTTGCTTAGCTTTCAATTGAATATTTACACAATTATTGTTCTATTCATGTTCTTAATTAGTTCTTATTCATTATGTAATTGAATTGAACATCACTCTTTAATTGCAATATTGGTAAGATTATTTGAGATACAATTGATTAAGAATTGACACACTTGGTTAATTAGAGCTCTTAATGAATAGGATAAGTTGTCGTTGTTGAAATGCCACTCCCTATTGCCTAGACCCATTGATCGTCACTTAGCCGATCCCTCCTATATCCCCTTACTTTAAATGCCATAGGTGAGGAATATATGAGAGAAGTGATTTGGCATTGTTTCCACAACCAAATCACACTCTAGAAAGAGATCGGGTCCTTAATTGTATGAATTGTGTGATAATGAAGCTATGAAAGCATTACCCATGGTCCAATTGAAACTCTATTGATTCCCTAGACTTCTCTAATTTGATTTTATCCATTTACTTATCTAGATTGTTGGGATTCTATCTTTAAATTCTTGTTATTTACTTTTCTAGATATTAATTCAAAATCTATCTCATACAAAATGTTTTATCTTTTCTTGCACTTAGTTAGACTAACTTAGAGTAGATTGCAAATCAATTATTCAAATATGATCCCTATGGACGATCCCTTACTTGCCATATATGAATTTTGCATTTTAAGTGTGGTTGCAATTGGTAAACAATTGATTTTCTAAAACAAATATCTTTCTTTCTTGATGCATAAAAATGATCCCATCAACAACTGTATCTACAATCAAATTGATGAATCAAGACCTTGTTCGACTTAATCGTTTTGATGGCTCGAACTTCACTCGCTATTAGGATAAATTGAAGTTTCTGCTAATTGCTTTGAAAATTTTCTACATCTTGGACCCTAACTTCCAGCCACTGCCAGAGCCTACTGATAAAGATTCTGACGAAGTGAAGTGATGTTTAAAATCGTGTTATAAAAACCTAACTCGCAAGTGCACAAATCATGAGATAAGTATAGCGGAAAATAGGTATCGTTTCCACGAGGAAAAGTGATTTACCGATTAAATTAATTCTAATTACAGCTAAGCAATTAAAAATACCAAAGAGATTCTGAGATTGATTGATTGATTGATTGGTTTAGAACCAAATTATCTAAGAAAGCAATTAACAAGAATATGTGAATGTGATCAAGATGTGAGAGAACTAGGTCATCAATGCTCCCCAACTACGTTTACTCAATGCTTCGAATTGACTCTGATAAAAGATGTTAATCAAGTTAAGGGTTTGTTCTTAAATTAGTATGATTGTTACCATATAAACATGGAATGAATCAAGTGTTCTCAATTATAATTTATCTCAAATCCTGATGTATAAACTACAACCGAGAACCCATTAAGTGAACGAATAAGTGAACCCAAACTTATGTGCATATAGACATGCTAAGAAGTTTTACCCATTCAATTGAAAAGTGATCGAGAGTGGCGACGTAACACACTATAAAATCAATCATTAAATTATCAAAAACCCTAGATTCATGCCTGAGCATATAAACATACATTAATAAGAATAAAGAATTATGACATAAGATGAATCGAATGAATCAAAACTTGAAATAAGAAAATATAGTCAATTCTAACAGAGAGCATTCATAGAGGTTCACATTGATTCCCTAATATAGAGTTAGTTACACATCAAGGAAATAAAAAGACGATAGATAGAAAAGATGATACCCATTAAGGCCTTCAACGACTTCTTCCCGTCTTCAATGATGAGTCTTCTTCGTCTTGCAAACCCCCGATGTGTAAAGATGGATGATGGTGATGAGGGACGACCCCCTTTATGGCTTGGGACCTCCCTTAGATTGTGTCTCTTATGATCTCCTGAAATTAGGGTTCAAAGGGGGTTTAAATAGGTGTAGATGCCAGGTCATGTCCTTAAACAAAGAAATCAATTCCCCTTTAGAACTCTACCTTTTTGGGATTCTATTTCTTTCATATTCCATCAAAATTGATTACTTATTAAAGGAATATAAGGATTAGATATCTACTTGCTTCCCAAGACTCTCACACATGTCCAAGAAAATAATATTTTCTGTTCCGACAACTTGCGAAACAAATCCCGAAAGTATTCACAGATTTTATGATTGACTGATCTGACCTTTGGGTACTAAAACGGGCATAAATTCTTCTAGAAAATTTGGATTGAAAAGTTGTAAATTGGGTTGGAAACTAGACTTCCGGTGCTTCAAATACATAAGTGGCAGGACACATAGTTCAATCAAAGCTGAGAGATATGAGCCTCACAATATGACACATCTGCACTGTCTTAAGAAACTGCTGCCACTACTGTTGCGAAAGCCACAACGGTTTTCGTAATGGCACGCACTATTTTTGCACCACTTTGGGTTCCTCTGTGGAAATTTACAACGGTCTTTCATGGCAACTGAAGGCAAATTGCATAAAAGTCCTTTGAATCATCCAAAATCACCTTTTTCCTCTGAAATACTTCAAACACCTCATTTGAATCCAACAACCTGAAAAATGCTCAAACACACAAATTAAATCCCTAAAAGACTCGAGAAACATGTTAGGATTATGCTCAATAGCAAGAGTGTAATGTTGTAATTAACAATCTTTTTCATATTAAGAGATTTCTGGTTTAACAAATCATATAGCATTTATAGTTTATATTATAATTGTCAAAGTAAATAATCATAAGGTCTAAAGACTATGGGAAAAGAAGAATTGTTCGTACATCTGGATATGTATGTGGTAGACACAATTCTTTAGCTAGTCTTGAATAATGTTCACAACTTAAGTTAAAGGTTGGGCACCTTTATCTTGTTAAAGTTTTAGAATTCTTTTGCTAGCATTTGAGTGGGATCAAATGAGATATGATGAGTCTAAAATCATCGGAGTGTCTTCGAGCAAAAGGATCTAGTGCACTGGGTGCATTGAACTGGATCACAATGAAAAGCTTTATCTAGAACCGTCAATAGATAATAGTCTTTTCATTATCAGGACAATCGGAGGGTCTATCTTAATCCTGAGATAAATGATGGACTTATATTTGCAAGTGATATCATTTGAGTTATCAATGAGTACGATTATATCACATAGTCTATCCTCGATAGTTTGGTGATATTCATTTGTTAATCGATAGAGGACTTCATTTATAGATATGGACATTGTGGCTCCATTTAATTAAATGAGAGTATAATATCATCATATGGATGTTTTGAGGTAATTGGATATTAAATCTCAACTTTGAGTTTTCGATAGTGTCTATTGAAAACATGGCTTCTAGACAAGTCAAAATATCTAAGTTCAAAACATGGTCATATGAGTAAATATGGTAACTTGGAGAGTTATAGGCGGTCTATGAACTCTTGGCGATTACTGATATTAATCACGAGGATACACTATCTCCAATATGATTGTCTAGGGTATGAATGAGGAGCATCTTCCTTTTCTATCTTTATTTAAGAGTTCAGTTTTAGCTCTTTAGTGGAATGAGTTAAAATTAATGGATCGGACCTAAGTGAATCATTTGTTGATTGTGATTAGGTTATGTCTATTGAAGCTTAAATTTAGATGGCCCGCCAAGATCCCCAATCCACACGAACTTGCATGGATCACTTGATATATTCTACCGGACCAATTTAAGGGTCCATCTAGAATTGCATTTAATATGTTAAGAATATAATTTGCACATTATTTAAGTAATGGGCTGCTCAATTATATTAATATATTAATGAAAGACATGTGGGCTTGTTTCTTTTAGTAAGAATGGGTCTGGTTCACATGTGGGCTTTTTATTTAAAGTCCAATGGATTAAATGAAATAAGAAAATAATGTTAGGCCCAATCTTAATCAAGTGGGGCGGCAAGGTTGAAATTTTAACCTAAAATATTATTTTGTTTCATTTGTTTTAATTAAATAAGAATTAATTAATTTATTGATTAATTGTTTAATTAAAGAAACAAATCTTTCCTAAAAGTAAAAGACTTGTTTGATAAGGAAATAAATAAATTAGTTTTATTTATTTAATCAAATAAGGAGTCTTTTTATTTAGTCAAAATAAAAGAATAAAAATCAAGGAGTTCGATTAGGGTTTGAAGTCTATTAAGTTGAAAAGAATTAGGGTTGAATTTAAGTCACCCTATATAAGTGACATTATAGAATTCGGCCAACCCTAATCTTAGACTACATAGAATTCGGCAACCCTAAAGAAAAAAGAAGAAAAAATTCGGCCAACCTATATATGTGTTCTTATAGGGTTCGGCCACCACAATTAATCCATTGTGCTTGAGTTTTTTATTTCTTTCTTCTTCTTCTTAATTCCAAGAGAGAATTTTTATTCTAAAAAAAAAAAAGACAAAAGAGAGTGAAATTATTCTTTGATAGTATACTATTGCTTAATCATCAATAAGCTTGTGTATACGATATCGATCTAGGTTCACGCGAGTTTCGATCATTAGATTGAGAACTCAAAAGTGACCGGAATAATTTTTGACATTCTTTTGATTGTTTTTGTGACTAACAAAGAAAAGAAAGTTTTTTGTTTGGTCCATTCACATTTTGCAATTCAAAGAAAAGGGAGACCACGCTCCTAGGTGATCCACGTTCGTGTTCGGATTGAAGGTCTTGCGGATTACCATCGACGTAAGTCAATCGGATCACGCGACAAAAGGTAATTTACTTTTGTTAACATATATGCATGTTTATTGATTAAAAGGGTTTAAGGTTCATAAAGGAAAAATTTTAAAAGTCACTAAATCGTTTTTAGTATCGCTTCCGCTGCGTTTACCACTTTTATTTATTATTTTTCCCTACAAAACAAGCAATTGATTAGAGGAATGGGGATCAAAAACATATACAATAAATGACCGATCATGAAGGTTGCTAGAAAGAAACGTGAGGAGGATGAATTAATCGTCGTGGACACATTCTGAATGCATTATCTGACAAACTCTACGATCTATACACTAATACAAAATCTGCCAATGAGATATGGAATGCACTACACTACAAAGATAAGGCTATGAGAAAGGTACCAAAAAGTTTTTGATCTCAAAATATTTCGATTTCAAATTTTTTGATTAAAAACCTCTTCTTCCTCAAATCCATGAACTGCAATTCATAGCCAACAATCTAAGGGCTATAAAAATTGAACTTCCTTAACAGTTTCAAGTTGGTATAATTACTGTTAAATTTCCACCAAGTTGGAAAGGCTACATCAAGAGGATTCTGCTGGGATTTATGCCATAAAGCTTTTAATATGTAAATGTTAGTAAAAAAACATGAATAAAAGAAGTTGTTTTTCATTCTATAAATATTTATTTATTGACATTCTTATATCATGTGTGCAAAACATCTAAGATTGCTGAATGTAATCTCAAACTGATTATATGAGTGTCATATACAGAATGGTTTTGTTTGAGACGTGCAATCTAAAGAGTATGTAGAAAGCAAATAAAGCTAGGTACTTTTTTTGTGGCTAATCTACTGATGTGGTCCATTCCGTATTGTACGGTGGTCTTATCCTAGACTACTTATGTGGTGACATGGGAATGAAGGCACCCTATATGATGAATTCATATAGGACAGGGCCATGATCTATATGAATCTCTCACCAAGATCAGTTAAATGAAGAGATTCATTTACATCGACAAATGATGGTTGTATATGGGTGATCTTAATCCTTAGTGTCTTACTAACCCCTTCATGTTGGATCGTGGCTTTTGACATACCATGGGTGAGATTAGAGTAACATTCCTGATAAATAACTCTGTATCTTGGAGTAACGGTTTAGCTTGTGACTGGGAAGGTTTGCACACAATAGAGGAATCCACTCCTTCTTGCGAGAAGTAGAGGAGTAGTTCTTTTAAGGGTTGATTCAGTGCTTGAACAATTAAGATCGCTCTCCTTCTTCCGTAATGGAGAAAGGATATAATTAGAGAGGTATAACAAACTTTATGACCTAGTTCTATTTATGAACTACTCATGGAGGATTATACCATATGTAGTAGCTATATCGATAGACATTGAGATTTCAGAATATATAATACATTAATAGTTTCGAGAGTGTAGCATCGGGTTTTTAGTGGAGTAACTTCGAGGTTAATAATTATGAAATATTAATTAAAGAGTTTAATTAATATTTCTAAGTATTATTGTAACTCAAAATTGTGGGTCCATTAGGTCCCCTTGTTAGCCATTTACGGTTAATGGTAACAAGGGTCATGGTTAATTAATTGGATAGTCCAATTTATTGTGTTACGAAAGTGACACAAATAAATTCAAGGAACTAATTAAATAATATGATTATTTGATTAGTATATTAATAATTGAATTATATTAATAATTAATAATTAATACTTATTTAATTATTAATAGGAGGTAATAGGTTTGAACAATAACTAATACAAAAGGATTAAAAAATAATAAAGATTATTTTAAATCCTAGAAGTCACATGTTCAAGTCCTAGAGGTGACCGAATTAAAATAGGATTTAGAATCCTATTTTGACTTGGACAATTGAACCCTAGGATCCTGATATAAATAGACACTTATCAAGGAAAAAAAAAAAAAAAAACCAAGAACCTAACACAGAAAGGAGAGGTTCGGCCAAAACAACAAGAAAATAAAAATTCTCTTGTAGGAGTCGGCCGAACACAAGGAGAAGGCAAGAGGTTGTCTTCTTGATTTCTATAACCTCCTTCTAGTCATGTCTGTATGCATGATGTGCCCACACACAAGTTATCACACCATAGGTCATAGCTTGGAAGGCCTTGTAGTGAAATCGGAATCAAAGCTTTAAGAAAACAATTAGGTATACTTCAAGATTTTTTTATATACGTGTATATACAAAATCTAGTCCCAAAAATATGTTTTCTAAAGGAAAAATTTTTGAAACCCTATTCCGCTGCAATTTTATTTTATAATCAAAACTGTTATGTTTTTGGTTTGTGTTGGCATAAATTCTATTCAAAACAATATTTCATTTGTATTGATTAATTGTTTTAGATTAGTAATGATTCAAGCTTCAAGGAAGACTTGGTAACTTTTCATGCAAGATAAAGTCTTCAAAGAGGAATATGCTTCATTGCTCAACAAAGGTATATTTAGACCTCTTTCCTCTTACAAGCTTTATGCTCATACACACACACACACACACAGAGTAATGATTCAAGCTTCAGGGAAGACTTGGCAACTTTTCATACAAGATGAAGTCTTCAAAGAGGAATATGCTTCATTGCTCAACAAAGGTATATTTAGACCTTATTCCTCTTACAAGGCTTATGCACACACACACACACACACACACACACATTGCATTCATTTATTTCCCTGTATCGTTGTGCTCAATTGGTATAACACATTCACACACCTGTTGAAGTATGCACATGCATTAGATTTAATTTGAATAACATTATAAAATTACATGTTCTAGGACTATTTCTAGGAAATGACATACTTGTGTGACGTTGTCTTTATTTTGATTTTTGTTTTATTGTTTTGGACTTGAATATCAAGTAATAACGGGTGGCGGTTTTCTTAAGCTTACGTAATTGATCTGGATCTGTAGGGAGAGTATCACTGAGGAGATAACCTGCTATTGGATCTATCCAGCATGGGAATCGGTTAACTGGGTTCACCTCTGCTAATTTTGCTATGCTAGATCGGGGTATTAGTTGGAGTGGTACCTCTTTTGGCAATGCCTATCCTCCACCTATAGCAATTTTGGCTAGGATGTCTGCCCGGTGGTTCTTCTCTTGTTGAATTTGCTCTATTTTCATGCCTCTAAACTTTGTTGCTGCTTCTCAGACCTTTCCCAGATACGCCACCATGTTGTTACGGTTCACTAATACAGTCCAGTTACTTGATTGATCATTAACTATGAATCACTTTCTCGGACTTGGTTAGAGCTCGACCCACATAGTAGATTGGTCTTTAGACCATATCATTGCATTCTTTCACTAAGGCCCTATTGATAGCTATTTCTGATACCGCTAAGTAAAGTTGGAGCTCTTCCCCTAAAATGGGCTTCACTAGCAGTGGCGGGCTAGCCAGGTATTCCCATAAAGATTGGAAGGCTTGCTCGCTTTCCTGGTTCCACTTCATCTTCCTTCCCTGCTTAATGACTTTGAAGAAGGGAAAACACTTATCTGTGGAGCGGGAAATGAAACGGTTCAGCACTGTTATCCTGTCGGTCAATTCTTGTGCTTATTTGAGGGTAGTGGGGGATTTGAGATCCATGATGGCTTTAATCTTTTCTGGATTTGCCTCGATACCTTTCTCGTGTACCATGAATCCCAAAAACTTTCTTGCTGCCACTCTGAATGCACATTTGGTGGGGTTCAGCCTCATCTGGTTCTTTCTTCTCACTTGAAAAGTTTAACGCTGGTCATCGGGATGTTGTTCTACTTGCTGTGACTTGGTGATCATATCATCTATGTACACTTCCATAAACCTTTCTATTTTCTCCTTGAAAAACCTATTCACCAATCGTTGGCATGTAGCATCTGCATTTTTAAGACTGAAAGGCATTACCTTATAGTAGTAGAGGCCTTGTTTAGTGATAAAACTGGTCTTGTCCTGATCAGTAGAGTGCATTATGATTTGGTTGTACCCCGAGAAAGCATATATGAAACTTAGAAGCTTGTTCCCTACAATGGAGTTAATCAGTTGGTCTATCTTGGGTAGAGGGAAACTGTCATTTGGGCATACCCGGTTGAGGTCGGTGTAATCCACGCACATCCACCACTTCCCATTGGACTTGGTTACCATGACCACATTAGCGATCCATTCGGGGTATCGTGATTCCCTAATGAATTTGGCTTTTAGGAGTTTGTCAACCTCTTCTTGTACCGCGACATTTTGCTTGACGATGAAGTGCCTCCGTTTCTGCTTGATGGGTTTGAAGGTTGCATCAACTGCCAACCTATGAATATCTAAGTTGATAGGGATACCTGGCATCTCGTTATGGCTCCAAGCAAAGATATCGTTGTATTCTTTAAGGAGCTCTACTAAGATTCTCTTGACCTCGGGGTCTAACGTTCCTCCTATCTTCACTACCTTGGTTGGATCATCTTTGCTAACTGGTATCTCTTCCAACTGATCCGCTGGTTGCCCACTGGTCCATTCCCGTTCTTCCTCTTCTAGATCTTCTATAACCGTGCCTGGTTCCTCCTTTTCTTCCTGGATGCACTGATCAGGTCCCGGTTCCACTTGGTTTGGTTCACTGGTGATGTGTGCGCACTGTTTGGCCATTGCGGTGGGGTTGGTGGACACTGCGTAACAGTTACGGGTGGCTTACTGATCTCCTTTGACCTGTCCTACTCTGGTTCCAACCGGGAATTTGAGGACGTTATGATAAATGGACAACAACCCTTTGATTCCAGATAGGAAAGGCCTTCCTAGGGTCGTATTGTAGGTGGATGGGGTATCAACCATGATGAACTCCGTCATTACATTCTACTGGAGAGGTGCCTCTCCAATTATTACTAGTAGGATTTTTGTTCTGATGGGTATCACCAAGTCTCCTATGAATCCGCATAGAGGCGTGGTGCAACTGTTTTAACATGAGTTTTTCAGGTTGAGCTACTCATGGGCCATTTTGAATAGGATATCAACACTACTTCCTGTATCTATCAGAATGCGGTGGACCTGGTAGTTGGCAATTCGTACTGAGATTACCATCAGATCATCATATGGTTGAACCATGTTGTAGACATCCTGCTCTTTGAAAACGATCTTGGTATCGCAGGACACGTCTCTGGATTCCTTATTGACCCGGAGGACATCCATACCGGTACTGAGCCTGGGGATCTTCCTACCATGATTCTTTCTTGAGTTGTTAGAGGTTCCAGCCAAGGTAGGTCCTCCACTAATGGTGTGGATGATCTGGATCTGTTGCATTAGATCATTCTCTCCAACTCTTCGTCTTCTTTCTTCTTCTCACATCTTGCTTTGTACTTGTTTTTCTTCCCTGATGCTGTCCCATACTTGGTGCAAAAATTCAGTCAATAGACCTCCTCTTACCAATCCCTCAATCTTGTTGTGAAGGCTATATCACTATGAGGTGTTATACCCCACATCTTAGTGAAAGTCACAGTACTTGTATCGGTTCCTTTGGTCAGCCGAGATCTTAAAAGGACCTGGCTTTCTGAGCAAACCCTTATCACGGATGGCAAGGTATATAGTCTCTCGGGATGCATTCGGTGGAGTATAGTGGTGTTAGGAAAAACGGTTTTATCCGCACAGCGTAATGCGAAAATAGGTTTGGTATATAACAAAAAATTTCCCATATAAAAGATGAACCTTAACCCTTAATTAAATTAATGTATAAACAAAAGTAAAATACCTTTTGTCGCGTGATCCGATTGACTTTACGTCGATGGTAATCCTCAAGATCTTCCAATCACGAACATGGATCACCTAGGAGCGTGGTCTCCTTTCTTTGAATTGAGTACCTGAGGATGGATAACAAAAACTTTTTCTTTTTCGTTAGTCACAAAAACTCCAAGAAATAACAAAGAACGTTCCGGTCACTTTTGAATTGTCAATCTTTTGATCAAAACTAGCGTGAACCTAATTCGAAATTGTGCACAAAGCCTTTTGAAGTAAAAGCTGCTAGTGCACTATTGAAATAAAACGTTCTCCTCAATTTCTCTCTTTGGCCGAATTTTCTCATGCTAGTCTAAGAGTTGGATTCTATTTTTCAAGCTATAGAAAAATAATTCTCTATCAAGCAATTAGGGTTCACGAATTCTCTTTGCACAATATATATATATATATATATCTTGCAAAAAGACCGAATTCACTTTTCTATAAATATGTATATATATATCGTATATCGAAAGACCGAATTCAACTTGCCTTATAATATATATAGCCGCACGACTTTAACATGCATATATAAAATAACCCATTTATATAATCTATATTTATCTACATGACTTAAACATGCATACATATATATATATATATAATATGTAATCTGCATGAATTCAAATTGCATTTATATAATCTATATATATCTGCACGACTTTAACATGCATTTATATAATATGTCTGCTGCCCGAATTCTGGCCTAAAATAACTAGGGTTGCCGCATTCTATGATCAGAAGACCTAAAGGTGGCTGAAATCCTCACTATAAGAGGATTTGTGTTTCACCTATATTCCTATCATTCTTTTGAATTCCAAACCCTAATCCAACTCTTTAGTGTATTTGTGACTATATCAAAGACTTCCTAATTTGACTTGATAAATAAATTCCTTTTATTTAACTACTTACCAAATAAAGTCTTTAATATTTATTATACTACCAACAACAGCATAATACTAAGAAATATATTTCCTAATCAGAAAAAGATTTTGATTCTTAATTATATAATTAATTAATTAATTAGTTAGTTTCCATTTAATTAAATAATAAAATAAAATAATATATTTAGACTGATATAATAGCCTTGCTGCCCATATACTATACACGGGCCATATATTATTTTTCCATTTTATTTAATCCATTAGACTTTAAATAAAAAGCCCACATGTGAACTAGACCCATTCTTACTAAAAGAAACAAGCTTACATGTCTTTCGTTAATACATTAATATAATTTAACAGCCCATTAAATAATGTGCAAATTATATTCTTAATGTATTGAATACAATTCTAGATGGACCCATGTATTAGTCCAGTAGAATATATCAAGTGATCCATGCAAGTCCGTGTCGATTGGGGATCTTGGCGGGCTAACTAAATTTAAAATTCAATAGACATAACCCAATCACAATCAACAAATGATTTACTTAGGTCCGATCTATTAATTTTAGCTCATTCCACTAAAGAGCTAAAACTGTACTCTTAAATAAAGATAGAACAAGTAAATGTTTCTCATTCAAACCCTAGACAATTTTATAGGAGTAGTGTATCCTCGTGAATAATATCAATAATCTCCAAGAGATTATAGACCGTCTATAGCTCTCCAAGTTACCATATTTACTCATATGACCACATTTTGAACTTGAATATTTTGACTTGTCCAGAAGCCATGTTTCAATAGTCCTTATCGAAAACTTAATGTTATCTTAATATCCAATACCTCAAAACATCAATATGATAATATTATACTCTCATTTTAATAAATGGAGCCACGATATCCATATCTATAAATGAAGTCCTCTATCGATTAACAAATGAATACCACCAAAATATCGAGGATAGACTATGCTATATAATCGTACTTATTGATAGCTCAAATGATAACACTTGCAATCATAAGTCCATCATTTATCTCAAGATTTAGATAGACTCTCCGATTGTCCTCATAATAAAAACTTTTATCTACTAACGGTTCTAGATAAAGTATTTCATTGTGATCCTATTTAATGCACCTAGTGCACTAGATTCTTTTACCCAAAGACACTTTGATGATTTTAGACTCATCATATCTCATTTGATCCCACTCAAATGCTAGCAAAAGAATCTACAACTTTAACAAGGTAAAGGTGCCCAACCTTTATATTAAGTTGTGAAAAATGTTCAAGATTAACTAAAGAATTGTGTCTACCTCATACATATCCAGATGTACAAACAATTCTTTATATCTCATAGTCTTTTAACCTTATGATTATTTACTTTTGACAATTATAATATTTAAACTATAAATGCTATAAGATTTGTTAAACCAAAAATCATTTTATTAATATGAAAAGATTGTCAAATACGTTATTACACTCTTGCTATTGAGCATAATCCCAACAAGTGGTTGTATCCTTCTTCTTCTTATGTTACTAGGGCTACTTCCCTCAAAGGAAGCTCTGTTCTGGGAGGGGGTTGGTAAGTTAACCAGTTTGGAGGCTGATTCAGGAACTTCTTGACTAGCGCAGGTTTTGGAACCTCTTTCTTTGGTCGCTTGATCTATCGGGTTTCATCATGCTCGATCTTGATCTGAAGTTGTTCATCTATCTCCACCTATTCCAGTGCCCTTTTATAGGCATCTTGGTACGATTCCGGTGGATGTTCGACGAATGACAGGAATAATCTACCAGCCTATAAATTTCTCTAGAAATTGGCTAGGGTCTCTTTCTCTACAAACACTCCCATCTGAATTACCTCATTGTGGAACTTTTCTACATAGGATCTCAAAGTCTCACGCCGCTCCTAGATCATATACTGAAGCAGTATAGGATCCTTGGGACGAGGCTTGATCCCTTGAAATTGAGCACAGAAGTCAGTAGTAAGCTTAG
Source organism: Acer negundo (assembly GCA_035582765.1). Taxonomy (NCBI): domain Eukaryota; kingdom Viridiplantae; phylum Streptophyta; class Magnoliopsida; order Sapindales; family Sapindaceae; genus Acer; species Acer negundo. The sequence continues at coordinate 1,198,099 of CM069238.1, forward strand.
TAAGAGAATTAACACTACCTGGTGGTAACTTTCTGAACCATGTCTTGGCACAATCTGTCAAGGTTGAAGGGAATACCCTGCACATTGCTGACCGGGTAGCGTTTTGAATCTCTATCTAGCTAACAAAACTCTTTATGTGGCTTATAGGATCCTCTGATCCAGAATACTTTTCCAAAGGCATCTTGAATTTTGGAGGTAGCTTCGCATCCCAGACCCTTCTCGAAAATGGTGCATTCATTTCCCCTAAGGGATTCATTCGGGTTCCCTAGTGCTTTCCTTTCTTCAACTCCTTAAGCTCCTTTGCCATTTTAGCCATCCGGTCCTCTAGGTTCTTGGATCCTCTGTGTTTGGATCAAGCTCTTGAGCCTTGGTTATCTGAGGTCTTTGACTCTGTGGATGCTTCCTTACATTCCTCCTTTTGGGAGCGGCGGACCAAGTCTGTTAAAAACCAGTGCTCGGAAATTTTGTCCAGCTTCTGCTGTGGCCCCAACTGTCTCAAAGGGTATTCTTTGAGCGATCATCCGGAGGCGGATGTCTTCGACAAAGGCAACGACGTGTTGCTCTGTAGTATCTCGATTAGCCCTCTAGACAGCCGGATATTGGGGCACCGAGCTCGCATTAGGTGGAGGAATCGGTATCGAGATATGACTCCTTGTTTCCCTTCCCTTTCCTTCCCTTCCCTTCCCTTCCTTGGGTTTCCCTGAGTGGAAGTGAGGGATTGGGGTCCCGATGGGTCGGGCTGCCCTTAAGAAGATTTGAGTCTCATCTTAGAGCCTTCTAGGTAGAGCTAGGTTGTTCTTTGTGAATGGTTCGGAAGATTTCCCATAGACGGCGCCAAAAAGTGTTAACAGAAAATTGTCACCGCGGTGGCACTCTAATTAACAACTTTCAAGGGACCATGATCATAGGAGACCACAGCCTGGAGGGGTATCACGTAGTTTGATACCTATGTAATTACTGTAAACAAACTAGGTGCTGTAGGGAAAAATAAACAAATAAAAGTGTTATACGCAGCGGAAGCGATACTAAAGACGATTTAGTGACTTTTAAAATTTTTCCTTTATGAACCTTAAACCCTTTTAATTAATAAACATGCATATATATCTACAAAAGTAAATTACCTCTTGTCGCGTGATCCGATTGACTTACGTCGATGGTAATCCGCAAGACCTTCAATCCGAGCACGAACGTGGATCACCTAGGAGCGTGGTCTCCCTTTCCTTTGAATTGCAAACCTGTGAATGGACCAAACAAATACTTTCTTTTCTTTGTTAGTCACAAAACAATCAAAAGAATGTCAAAATTATTCCGGTCACTTTTGAGTTCACAATCTTATGATCGAAACTCGCGTGAACCTAGATCGATATCGTATACACAAGCTTATTGATGTTTAAGCAATTGTATACTATCAAAGAATAATTTTTCACTCCTTTTTGTCTCTCTAGAATAAAAACTCTCTTAGAATTAAGAAGAAGAAGAAAGAAAATAAAAACTCAAGTACCAATTAATTGATGTGGCCGAACCCTATAAGAACATATATATAGGTTGGCCGAATTTTTCTTCTTTTTCCTTTAGGGTTGCCGAATTCTATGTAGTATCTAATTAGGGTTGGCCGAATTTCATCATGTCACTTATATAGGGTGACTGAAATTCAACCCTAATTCTTTTAAACTTTATAGACTTCAAACCCTAATCCAACTCTTTTATTTTTATTCTTTTATTTGACTAAATAAAAAAAGACTCCTTATTTGATTAAATAAATAATACTAATTTATTTATTTACTTATCAAACAAGTCTTTTACTTTTAGGAAAGATTTGTTTCTTTAATTAAACAATTAATCAATAAATCAATTAATTCTTATTTAATTAAAACAAATGAAACAAAATAATATTTTTAGGTCAAAACCTTAACCTAGCCGCCCCACTTATATATAAGATGGGCCTAATATTATTTTCCTATTTCATTTAATCCATTGGACTTTAAATAAAAAAGCCCACATGTGAACCAGACCCATTCTTACTAAAAGAAACAAGCCCACATGTCTTTCATTAATATATTAATATAATTGAGCAGCCCATTACTCAAATAATGTGCAAATTATATTCTTAATATATTAAATGCAATTCTAGATGGACCCTTAAATTGGTCCGGTAGAATATATCAAGTGATCCATGCAAGTCCGTGTGGATTGGGGATCTTGGCGGGCCATCTAAATTTAAGCTTCAATAGACATAACCTAATCACAATCAACAAATGATTCACTTAGGTCCGATCCATTAATTTTAACTCATTCCACTAAAGAGCTAAAACTGAACTCTTAAATAAAGATAGAAAAGGAAGATGCTCCTCATTCATACCCTAGACAATCATATTGGAGATAGTGTATCCTCGTGATTAATATCAGTAATCGCCAAGAGTTCATAGACCGCCTATAACTCTCCAAGTTACCATATTTACTCATATGACCACGTTTTGAACTTGGATATTTTGACTTGTCCAGAAGCCATGTTTTCAATAGACACTATTGAAAACTCAACGTTGAGATTTAATATCCAATTACCTCAAAACATCCATATGATGATATTATACTCTCATTTAATTAAATGGAGCCACGATGTCCATATCTATAAATGAAGTCCTCTATCGATTAACAAATGAATATCACCAAACTATCGAGGATAGACTATGCGATATAATCGTACTCATTGATAACTCAAATGATATCACTTGCAACCATAAGTCCATCATTTATCTCAGGATTAAGATAGACTCTCCGATTGTCCTGATAATGAAAAGACTATTATCTATTGACGGTTCTAGATAAAGCTTTTCATTGTGATCCAGTTCAATGCACCCAGTGCACTAGATCCTTTTGCTCGAAGACACTCCGATGATTTTAGACTCATCATATCTCATTTGATCCCACTCAAATGCTAGCAAAAGAATTCTACAACTTTAAAAAGATAAAGGTGCCCAACCTTTAACTTAAGTTGTGAACAATATTCAAGACTAACTAAAGAATTGTGTCTACCACATACATATCCAGATGTACGAACAATTCTTCTTTTCCCATAGTCTTTAGACCTTATGATTATTTACTTTGACAATTATAATACAAACTATAAATGCTATACGATTTGTTAAACCAGAAATCACTTTATTAATATGAAAAAGATTGTTAATTACAACATTACACTCTTGCTATTGAGCATAATCCTAACAGGTGCAACAATGGTAATAAATATGAATGAAAGTCTTATTATGTTATGATTAGGAAAAAGATACAGATCATCCTACCATCTACGCCTAACATATACAGCGATGATGGTACAGATGATAAATATTGACAGGCAATAGAAGGAGAAATCTGACACAGAGGGTGTTGGAGCTTTCGTGCGAGTCGATAATGGGAAATCTCTAGGGTTTCTGAATCTTAGTATTAGGGTTGCCGAGTTTTTATCCTCTTTTCTGTTCAATATCATGTAGTATATATAGGTCCTATTTCTTGCCATGCACTCATATAGTTTCGGTCTGGGATTCTAGCAAATACAGGACTTTCCATGGCGATGAGCTATATTGTCGTGGGATTTGATCCCTAGAATCAAGTGATTCTTTTTCTGGCAAATTGAGTGAGAGTTGACTCCCAATTCAAATAGAACTCTTAGTGGCAAGAATGATACCACCTCTTTTTTTGACTTGAACAATGACATTTTATTATAGCTTTGAGTCTGCCTTCTGGGTACGTTAATCTACTTTAGCAATATGTTTTTCTTGGTGCTTTAACTGTCTGGCTGGCTGGTTCTAAAAAGGATCAGGGTAGCTTAATCCTCTATGGGATCAAGATACCAATTCATCTGGGCATCTGGGCACCGGCCGGTGTTGTAGCAAGGTACCAATTCATCATAGTTGTACGGTATTTGGTGTGTATAGTAGTAGGATTCCTAGTCTGTATAGTAGCGGGATACTTGTCTTGTAATATAGCGGAATACTTGATCTGTATAGTCCGGAGGTGTACCGGGGTATTTTGGTCTGGACTCTTTATAAGAGGTAGTCGGATCATGCGTTAGTAATTCCCCAATCCTTGAATTTAGATGGAAAATTCTTCTTTAAGCCCTTGCCAATTTTGGCGGTTAACAGATTTAATTTGATAAACATTGTTAATTGCATGATCTAGGACTATGTCTAGGAAATGGCATACGTGTATGACTTTGTATTTCTTTGTTTCCGTTTTATTGTTTTTGGACTTGAACATGATCTCTTATGTTTCCTTATTGAGTCCTGGTCATTTCGTTTACTCACTCATTTGGTTTCGAGTCCAAACTAGGAAGTTATGCTACTTTATGTTCTCATTCATTGATTTATCTTTATCATCGTATTCCGAGCCGAATTCTCAACCTTTAATCAAAGTTTCATAGTCGTCCTTATGCGTAAGGTAGTCACGATTCGTATTCCGAAGATGGATTCGAGATTAGAGTTTGGAGGCCGGAAAAAGGCTGAAGAATGCTAGAGATGCGCGAGGGAAGCTTGCTTGGCCAACGACCAAGCAAATGAGGGCTCGTGAGAAGGCTGTGAGGCTCACAGCCAGGCATCTCCTTTGCCACCGTATGCCTCACGTGCTCCTCATAACTGGGTGATATGGCAGCTGTTTATTGGTTACATCTTTCCCTTTCTCAATTTCATTTAAACCACCTCCCTTCCCTCCCATTTCATTCCATGAAGAAAAAGAAAAAAGAAAACCAATATGCAGAATTTTCTCTCAACTTTTTCTCACCTTCCAAACATCATAATTTCTCATACAAAGTTGGAATTGAGTGATTCAAGTTGGATATTCTTTGTAATCGAGTCCTCTACTTTTTCCAAGTGGTTTGACAGCTGTTTGATCGTTATTTCTGGTGGCTTCATTCGTAAAACCGGACCAACTCGTGAATCATAGGTTATGATCATATCTTTGTGTTTTCTTTTTTTATAACCTTCAATTACCTTGGGATTTGTTCTTCTATATGTATGTATATGTATGGTGAATGCTATTGAAAAAGATAGCTTCATAATCAAACTTAATCAAAAGTCTAATTAGAGACAAATGTGAATTAGTGTTCTAGGATTCTAGGTTTTCACATGTTTGAGTGTTGTATTGTGATTAGTTATATACCTAAGGTTATTTGTGACTTGATTGATTCATTTTATGATTAATAACCTTAAAATGTGCTTTGATCCTTTGATTGATAAAATCTAGGATTAGTACATGTGTATGTATTAGAGCTATCTAGGAATTAATTGATTTTTCATTATATCCTTGCTCTAAATCTTTGGCTAGAATATTTATTGTATACATTTTGTGATTCTAGCATTTATGTGTATGTTTATAACATCTTGAATATGTACTTCATGTATATGATTTATTCAAGGGTTATATGTGTTGAATTAAACTAGGAGCTTTATGTGTTAGGTGTTTTTTCACATGCACTAAGTTTAATTCAAGCTTTGCATCTAGACTATTTTAACTTGTGTTTTCATATATTTTAAGTCTAGTTTCCATTGAATGTATTGATCACATGTTTTATGTTGAATTGCTTGTTTGCATCATTTGCATTCACATGATCACACTAGGTAGTCCTTGTAAAAGGCATGAAGTCTTGACTAGGACAAAAGGTCTGGATAATCAAGCAAGGAAGCCTTGGTTAGGACAAGAGGTTCGGATAACCAAGCAAGGAGTCATGGCTAGGATCGGGAAGGTCCGGATAGTCATACATGGGAAGCTCTCTAGAGGCATGAGTGCCTTAGATAGAGAGTTGGCTACAATGTTGGTAGGCTCGGGCTTTTGGATAGACATAGAATCCGATAGAGAGTGGTACATGGGATGTGTATGCACTCTTGAGGAATTTATAATCTTCCAACGATGTTGGGTTGGTATGATCACCACTATATGGTGGCTCCGCATCATTGAGAGATTTTGTATCTTCCAATAGGGATTGGGTAGACATAGACTCCAATAGGAAGTAGATATAAGTTGGTCACTTTTGAGGAATTTCTAATCTATCATCCAATATATATAGTACCCTATGGTTGTAGTTCAACCCATGGATGTTTCTTCCTTGGAGGTTTTACCATGTTAAAAAATCTCATGTGTCAATTCTTTCTATCTCTCTCTTTCTTATTTGTATGTATATGTTTTAATCTTGTAGTACATTCTTCACTTGTGATGTATTTGGAATCAAGATTTGTTAAGTGTGAATTGTAAAACAAAATATATTGATCATACCTGTATATATTATTCTTTTGTATATTGATACTTTTCTGTATAATTATATTTGTTTATACTTGTAACACATTGAACAAATATTGAAATACAAGTATTCTTTGTTATTGAGATTTTAATGTTGTTCTTCCCCATACAACTTATTGATATATAGATCATGCTAAAAAGATCAAATGGTTATCTTGTCTATGTATGTATGTTTGATTTATGTGTTATATGTAAAGTTATCTTGAGGGACAAACGAATGCTTGTTTCAAGGGTTTGAAAAAGGTGTCAAAATCTATTCACCCCCTCTAGGTATGCTTTAAGCAAGTTAACTACGTTTGTATAATTTCAATTGATATCAGAGCGGGTCGTCGGACGGCACTCGACGAGATCCGAGTTATACCCACTAGTGAATGGCTTAGGTTTTTGAAGTATGGTCTTGCAAGAGGATGAGATGACCGAAGGAGCTTCAAACTTTAGGACTCTTTTTCTATAGGGTCATAACTACGGGTTTTGGAAATTAAGGATGAAGGCTTACATTCGCTCTATTGATGAGAGAGCTTGGATGACTGTGGAAGATGGTTACCTCTCTCCTAATAAGATTGAGAATAGAGTGACCATTCCCAAGCTTAGGAGTGAGTGGTTTACTAATGAGTTCGAGTTAGCAAAATAGCATCATCAGACAGTGAATACTATTTTCAAAGGTGTGGATAATAGGCAATTTTCCTACTTCTAAAACCTAGAGACCTCAAAAGAGGTGTCAGATGCTCTCCGAGTCATCAATGAGGGGACTAAGGCGGTAAAGAAGTCTCGTCTTCAATTTCTCACTTCCCAATTTGAGGTTTCGCAAATGGGCGAGGAAGACAAGTTTGATGACTTAGAAGATAAGCTACTAGACATTGCCAACCAATGCCAAGCTCTTGGTACTTCTATATCCGGTGAGAGGGTAAATTGGAAGATCCTAAGGTCTCTACCTAAGAGGTTCAAAGCTAAGGTTATGGCTATTGAAGAGAGCAAAGACGTTGCTAGGATCTCTTCAAACCTTTGAGGCATGCTTGAAACCGAAGGCTAAGAACAAAGGTTTAGCGTTCAAAGTCATTAAAGAAGCTAGTAGTAGTTATGATGATGATGAGATGGCATTATTGGTTAGGAATTTTATGAGAAAATGTGCCAAGCCAAGGGCAAGTACTCAAAAGAAAAAGAAAGTCAAGAAATCCTTTACTCTAACTTATGAGAGGAGTGGTCATGTTAAGAGCAATAGAAATGTCCAATGTTTTAAGTGTAAGAAGCTAGGACATTATGCTTCGGATTATCCAAATGTTGATTCTAAGAAGGACAAGAAGGGAAAAGCTATGGTGGCTGCATGGAGTGAAGATGAGGAGAGCTCAAGTGATGAGTCTTTTAGTGAAGAAGAGTTGGTAAGCAACTTTGTTGCATTCACAACCTCTCAATATATCCTAGAGAATATTTGTCAAGATTCTTTGGACAAGGAAGTTGATTCGAATCATCAAGTGTGCTTAAGTGAAAATTCAACCTATGTTGATTTTTTGGCTAAGGTGAAAAGTCTTGAAGAGAAATTAGAGATAGCCTTAAGAGTGGATGATGAGAAAGATGTTTTGATCAATTTGCAAATGGATGAGTTTATGTCAACAACTCGAAGGCTCTTGGGTGAAAAGAATGCTCTTGCCAAGAAGCTTAGAGAAGTTGAAGGGATTGTTCTTAAGAAGGATATGATCATCTCTAGTTTGTCTTTAGGAGGCTCAAGCGACTTGGCAGTTGAGGAGAAGCTCATTGAAGCATCAATTCCTACAAACGAGGAAAATGTCGTTATTGACAAGAAAGCTCTTAAGAAGAGACGTTCTAAGACCAAGAACAAATTGAAGAACAAGGTACCCATTGAAACTCTCATTTGTGCTTCTTCAACTCTAGAAGGTAAAATCTCATCTTTTGTTCCAATATGTCATTTTTGTAATATTGTAGGCCTTATCAAGCCTAAGTGCTATAAATACATTGAATATTGCACCTTAGAAAATGCATCTAAGGATAAAAGAGATTGAACTTCATTTTAAGCATGCTAAAGTTTTAGAACATAGAAAGCATGAAAATATCAAAAAGCATGTCAAGAATGTCCGAGTTGTGAAGAAAGCAAACCTTGCTAAAATTGTCAAAGCTTGTGTTGCTAGCAATGTTAAAGCTAAGAGTATCAATGATATTCTTATTGAGCAAGTCATAGAAAGTCTTCATTCTAGATACAACATTGTTGTCAATAGGAATCTTGATAATGTTTGTGTAGGTTCTCCCAAGACAAAGTTTGTCAAAGGTGAGTGCTCTTACCATTAGTGTAAGTTGCACATGTGAGTTAGCTTTATGATTAGTGTTATGTTGTTAAGAAACTTAGCTTGTTTGCAAACTTAGCTTGTTCATATCTCTATAACATGACATGAACTTAGCTATCTCACATTGATATTATAATAGTCGAAACCCGTTGATTAACTTTTGAGAAATTGTTTTTATGAAATCATTATGGTGACAATCATGTTAAGACTTTTGGAGAAAGTCAATTTTTTTTTAAGTTGAAATGCATAGTCTTTAGTCTTTTGGAATCGACACACCTATAACTTGTTGTCATGTGGACAAACAAGCCAAGAGAACTCATAAAAAGGGTGAAGGCCTTGCGTTTGATGAAAATAGCTTGCGAAGGTATCTCTATATCATATTGCTTGCTTACTTAAATTTTCATCTCTCAACTCATTGTGTTATACCACTTCATGGAGCATGTCATATTTGAGAACTTGTATAGTGTTTATATGATCCTCCACGGCATTTCCTCATTTAGGAACTTTTGATGATAATTGTTCACGTTGATCTTAATCATGATGTGTGTTATTGTTTGTATGATTGTTGAGTGGCAAGTTTTGAAAAATATAAGCTTCATATTCTTTGAAAGCTACTCTTTTGAGAAGTAGAGATCTTAAGTAAGTCTCTTTACTTGCTTTTTGGTCATGTGCTTTTAAGCCGGAAAAACTTGGTTCCAAAAATGCACTTTGCTTCTCTTGTATGCTTGGTTGAGTAAGTTGAGTTGATATATGTAAGTTGTGGATACACCTTGAAGTCCTAGGACTAGTACATTTAAAGATGCCTTATGGTTGGTATCCATTTGCTTTGGCAACATAGAACTTAATAAGCACCTTCATGGAACGAGCTACACACCTTGGTTGTGTAGCCGCCTAATCTAGGAAAGGGCTACGCCATTGTGATGAGTGAAAGCCACCATGAAGCGTATACGTTTATGTTAGAAAAAATCAAAGAAGCGTTGAAAAGAATCAATTTTAAAAAAATCTTTGATTCAATCCTAAAACAAAACAAAAGGCTTTATGGAGTATAGTTGAATAATCAAATAAGCTCGGGTTGTCAAATAGAAATGAAATAATGAGCCACATGCACACACAACGCTCACATGTTGAAATCTATTCTCTTTAAAAGCAAAATTCCGAGTGATAATCGATTTGAGCTTTTTATGGAATGACTTAAGATGAATAGTTGTTGAAATTGTTTGCATGTTTGATTATCAAATTACTTCTTTTCATATACTTGAAGCAAAATCTTCACACACTCACTTTTGCTTATTTGGTATTTTGATACCTTAGCAATTTTTGAAGACATATGAGAATGATTGAAAATCTTGGTGTAACTCTCTTTGCTATGTGGAGCTTATTTGTAAATCTATTGAAATTGCTTGGTGATGTGAATGAATGGCTATTTTTGTGAACAATTGTCTATCTAGATCTTAGATGGGGCATTTATCAAGGGGGAGCATTATATGCTAAATTTATGTTCTCTTTTATGATATGTTTACATGTTCATCAAAATAGTTGTTTGTTGGCATTATTCTTGTTTTTGAGAAATCGTTAAGATGTTATGATAATACTTGACATGCATATTGATTTGTTCAAAAATGATGTTTTTGTCTTTATATATGTTTATTGGTCACTAACTTGCTTTGATGTTTACACTCATGTTTGTTTTTAATGTTTTGTGATACAAGGTCATGGGGAAAGCCAAGAAAGTTAGGATTAGCAATCCTACAAAACTCGTTGACAACTCTAAATCTATGTCTTCTTCTAAGATAACTAAAGCTAACAAGTTTAAGCTTTTGGGAATTTTTGGGTGCAAAAAGATTATTCAAGAGAAAGGTATGGGTTTAGATTCTTGTGTTGATTCTTATGATGATAAGGTTATCATTGATAGGAATTTGAGTATTTTGGATCAAAATGCAAGGAATAGTGATGACACCATGGTTAGAGAATTCTATCATGAGTTCAAGAAAAGTACTACCATTGAAAATGTCGTTATGGATATGAGAGGTGTTGTCTTTAGAGTCAACTCTTGGAAATAGAATGAATTTCTAGGGTTACCTAATGATATTGAGTCAGATTTCTTTGAATTGATGTCTTGGAAAACCTTAATGTGATGGGTAGAACTCTTTGTAACAATGTGGATTTTGAGTGAGGTAAACGATTCTTTATTAGACAAAGTGAATTGACTAAGGTAAATGATTTTTGGCATTATTTGTATGTTCCAATCTTGTTAGATCTTCTAATGCTACTGAACTTAACAAAGAGAAGATCAAGATTGTGTAGACTTAGTGACTAAAAAACAATAAACCTTGGTGAAATGCTTATAGAACATATTGAGATTGGGGCTTGTTCAACTCGTTTGAACAAGAAGTTGCCATTTCCGGGGTTTATTTCTCATTTGTGTTTAGCTAAAGATGTGAAGGAACAAGATGATAATGTGCTATTAACTCCCTTAGAAAATTTTAATGAAAACGTGTGGCTACCATGTAATATAAGGAGAAGGGAAAGTCTAGTGATACATTTAGGCTCTTTGGTGAATCTTATGATTCAAGCCTTGTATCTAGCACAACTATTCTTCCGAATTGGGCTACGCAATTGAAGAATGAGGTTGAAGAGTCAAGAAGGTTGATTGAGGCTACGCAAAGGAAGATTGAAGAGCTCAATGCTAAGGTAATGCTACAAGATGTGAAGATCAAAGAATTGGAAAGTAAAGCATCTACTCCAAAGCATTATATGAGATCAACCAATTGCATAACTTTCCTTGGTGGAAAAAGTAGCTAGAAATGGTCTTGAGTTATATTTTCTCACTCTTTCCTTTTGGCTTTATATCATGTCAAAAAGGAGGAGAAATATGGGAGATATGGGAGATATATGATAATTTCTAGCTTGCTTAGTCTCATTTTTTAGTTTTTAGTGTTGGTGTATTTTGGTATCAAGTTTGAACTTTATGGCTTGTAATAATTTTTTTGTTGATCTTGGCTAGAATATTTTGTTGGATAGCATGCATTAAGGGGGAGCATACATGATCTATTTGAACTTAAATATATATATTTTTTTGCCTAAGAATGTATATTGCCATATGTGTTGTCTCTTGGATATTCTTGTGCTTTCAAGTTATTTTTAGGTGATATCAAGAGAAGACCAAGATGAAGTTCAAGACTTGTTTTTGAAAATTAGTCTAGAAATTTGTAACTTATTATACTCATTGTGACCAAATTTTCTTTGTAATTGATTTAGTATATGTATAGGGGTTTTGACATGGAATTTGCCAAAGGGGAAGATTGTTAGGTTTTTGGTTTGTCTTGGCATGTATTCCATATCAAAACGATGTTTTTCTTGTATTTCTCAATGGTCTTAGAAATGTTGATTCAAAGCTTCAAAGAAAGACTTGGCCACAATTCATGCAAGAAGGTGTCTTCAAAGAGGAATGTGCTACATTGCACAATAACAGTGTAATATACCTCATTTCTCTTACAAGGCATAGGCACAAACATACATGACATTCATATGTGTCCTTGTATAGTTGTACACCATTTATATAACACTCTCACACACTTGGTAATGTATGCACATGCAAATTAGATTTAATTTGATAAACATTGTTAATTGCATGTTCTAGGACTATGTCTAGGAAATGGCATATATGTGTGACTTTGTGTATATTTGTTTCCGTGTTATTGTTTTTGGACTTGAACATGATCTCTTATGTTTCCTTATTGAGTCCCGGTCATTTCGATTACTCAGTCATTAGGTTTCGAGTCCAAACTACAAAAGCTACGCTACTTTACGTTCTCATTCATTGCGTTGTTTTTATTGTCATATTCCAAGTATTCTAAACCTTTTGTCAAAGTTTCGTAGTCATCCTTGTGCATGAGGGAGTCACGATTCATAATCCGAAGAAGGATTCGAAATCAAAGTTCGGAGGCTCGGATACGACCGAAGAATACGAGAGAAGCTTGCTTGGCCAACGGCCAAGCAAAGGAGGGCGAGTGAAGAGGCCGTAAGGCTCACGGCTAGGCACCTCCTCTGCCCCAGTGTGCCTCATGCGCTCTTCATAGTTGGGTGATGTGGCAGCTGTTGATTGGTTGCTTCTTTCCCTCTCTCCATTTTATTTAAATCACCTCTCTTCCCTCCCATTTCATTCAAAGAAGAAAAAAATAGAAAACCAATGTGCAGAATTTTCTCTTCAACTTTTTCTCACCTTTCAAACATTATAATGTTCTCATACGAAGTCGGAATTGAGTGATTCATGTTGGAGATTCTTCGTAATCAAACCCTTTACCTTTTCCAAGTTTTGGCAACTATTTGATCGTGTTTTCTGGTAGCTTCATCCTAAAAAATGAACCAGCTCGTAAATCATAGGTAGTAGACCTGGCACGGTTCCAGTTTCTATTCTGAACTGGCTGTTCCGGTTCCGATTCTGAACCCTTTTTTTTTTTTTTTACATTACAAAATATTTCATTTTATTTATAAAAAAATAAAATGTTCGAAAGGACATTGTAGAGTATTGAGCCATGACCCGTAACCCTTGTCTAAGTAATTATGTTGTCCCTTCCATTCTTTTTTTTATATATATTATGCATCTCATTCACTTCTCTATTTATCCAATGTGGGATGTAGGATAAGAAATCATATTATGCATTTTTAACAAATATTTCAATAATATCAACTATCAATATTCAACTTTTGACGATCGTGGTTACGTACATGTCATCCATAGATTGACCTACCGTCAATTAGGAATCTGAATGTGGGATATTGCATTCCGAACTTGTAAATAAATCAGTATACATAATGTTCTAACATGCACATAAAAGCATCTCTCTAAGACTAGTATCATAGTCACGCTATTTTGTGTACTAGATATCCAGGTGAACACCATTGTCTTTATAAGTTGGTAACTGCAATTTGAGTATCTAGTAATGACTGAAATCAAATGGAGATATGATATGTTGTTTATGATATGAAGAATATGTTAATTATGAGGACTAACTGGAAAGGTGGAAACGTTGATGCTAGTGTGCCATTCACTATCCATGACTCTGTTCCTCTTACCATCAGATCGATAATCAAGATACAAGCAAGGTTTGATGTCATGAATGAAGAAAAGGGAAGGCAATTCATTAACATAAAAAGTTCATGCTCTTTTATTCTTATTCTTTACCAATTTTCTATTAAGTTCTTAACAAAAAACTATTGAAATATTTGTTAAAAATGCATAATATGTCTTCTTATCCCACATCCCACATTGGATAAATAGATAAGTGAATGAGATGCCTAACCTATATAAAAAGGGAAAATATAACCTATATAAACCCCAAGGTAATTGAAGGTTATAAAAGAAGAAAACCGAAAAATATGATCACTAACTATTAGACTTGGCAAGGTTCCGGTTTTAACCGTTGGAACCGACAGGAATCGGAACCGAAACCGAAACCGAAACCAAAAGTAGGGAAGGCCAGTTCTGGTTTTGGTTCTTATTTTTTTAGAACCGACTGGTTCGAACAAAATTGGAACCGGCGGTTCCAGTTTTTTTTTTTTTTTTTTTTAATTATTAATTTTTTTTACATTATAAAATATTACACTTTACAATGTTCTTTCTAATATTTGATTTTTTTTTATAAATAAAGTGTAATATTTTATAATGTAAAAAAAATTAATAATTAAAAAAAAAAAAAAAACTGGAACCGCCGGTTCCAATTTTGTTCGAACCAGTCGGTTCTAAAAAAATAAGAATCAAAACCAGAACTGGCCTTCCCTACTTTTGGTTTCGGTTTCGGTTTCGGTTTCTGTTCCGATCGGTTCCGACGGTTAAAACCGGAACCTTGCCAAGTCTAATAGTTAGTGATCATATTTTTCGGTTTTCTTCTTTTATAACCTTCAATTACCTTGGGGTTTCTTCTTCTATATGTATGATGAATGCAATTGAGAAAGGTAGCTTCATAATCAAAATCAAAAGTCTAATTAGAGACAAATGTGAACTAGTGTTCTAGGATTCTAGGTTTTCACATGTTTGAGTGTTGTATTGTGATTAGTTTGATACCTAAGGTTATTTGTGACTTTGTTGATTCATTTTATGATTAATAACCTTGAAATGTGCTTTGATCCTTTGATTGATAAAATCTAGGATTAGTACATGTGTATGTGTTTTTAGAGCTTTCTAGGATTTAATTGATTTATCATTATATCAACTCTAAATCTTTGGCTAGAATATTCGTTGAATACATTTTGTAATTCTAGCATTTATGTGTATGTTTATAACATCTTGAATATGTGCTTCATGTATATGATCTATTCAAGTGTTATATGTGTTGAATGAAACTGGGAGCTTTATGTGTTAGGTGTTTTTTCACATGCTCTAGGTTTAATTCAAGCTTTGCATCTAGACTATTTTAACTTGTGTTTTCACATGTTTTATGTCTAGTTTCCATGGAATGTATTGATCACATGTTTTAAGCTGAATTGCTTGTTTGCATCATTTGCATACATATGATCACACTAGGAAGTCCTTGTAAAAGGCATGAAGTCTTGACTAGGACAAGAGGTCCGAATAGTTAAGCAAGGAAGCCTTGGTTAGGACAAGAGGTTCAGATAACCAAGCAAGGAGTCATGGCTAGGTTCGGGAAGGTCCGGATAGTCATATATGGTAGGCTCTCTAGAGGCTTGAGTGCCTTGGATAGAGAGTTAGCTACAATATTGGTAGGCCCAGGCATTTGGATGGATAGACTCCAATAGAGAATGGTACATGGGATGTGTATGCACTCTTGAGGAATTTCTAATCTTCCAACAATGTTTGTTTGGTATGATCTCTAATATATGGCGGCTCCACATTATTGAGAGATCTTCCAATAGGGATTGGGTAGACATAGACTCCAATAGGAAATAGATCTAGGTTGGTCACCTTTAAGGATTTTCTAATTTATCATCCAATATATATAGTATTCAATGGTTGTAGTTCAACCCGTGGATGTTTCCTCCTTGGAGGTTTTACCACGTTAAAAAATCTCATGTGTCAATTATTTCTATCTCTCTCTTTCTTATTTGTATATGTTTATGTTTTAATCTTGTAGTACATTATTCACTTGTGATGTATTTGGAATCAAGATTTGTTAAGTGTGAATTGTAAAACAAAATATATTGATCATACTTGTATATGTTATTCTTTTGTATATTAATACTTTTATGTATAGTTATATATGTTTATACTTGTAACACCTTGAACAAATATTGAAATACAAGTATTTTTTGTTATTGAGATTTTAATGTTATTCTTCCTTATACAACTTATTGATATATAGACAATGCTAAAAAGATCAAATGCTTATCTTGTCTATGTTTGTATGTTTGATTTGCGTTGAATGTAAAGCTATCTTGAGGGATAAATGAATGTTTGTTTCAAGGGATTGAAAAATGTGTAAACTCTTATTCACACCCCCGCCCTCTCCTAGGTATGCTTTAAGCAATTTAACTATGTTTCTATAATTTCACTATCACTTCATTTTGACACCCTATATATATGCCTTTTTGATATTAGGTCGTGGTCAAGAGTTAAAAAATCATATTTTTCCTTTAGAACATTTTTCAAGAGAAAAATTTCCCAATAACTCACTTTTAAACACTCGAAGTCATTCCTTTGTGTATCAAAGTTCATCTTGCATCATCTATGACCATATAGGATGCATCTATAGATGGTTTTGCAACATCACATCTTGCTTGGTAAAGTTTTCACTGATTTCATCTAATCTTAGTGTGTTTCTTAACAAGTTATCTCTTTAATTAGTATGCTCTTAGAATATATTCTAGATACAAGATAGAGATTGTTTGTGGTGTTTTGATTAAGTGTTGTATTGTGATAGCTATACCTAGAATTGTTTAATCTATGTTAGCTAAGCTTTATGCCATGTCATATAACATTTAATATCTATGATTGATTTAATTGTCATCTTATAATCCTAGATAAGCATTTAGTGCTCCCTAGCTCTATTTGCATTTTGGATATCATTTATATTCACATAGGCTATTTAATATCTTCATTGAGAAGTAAGTCTTTTGGTTAAGGTTGCTTAGGCCACAAGCAAATTGGACTAGGTTCACTTTTTAAGGCATGCGGGTAGTAATGGTGGGTTATAGACCGTGAGAGGTTGAGATCAACCTAGATTATATACACCATTACAATTAGTGGATTCGAGGTTTGTGTGTGGCGCATATAATAGCCTGTGGTTTTTCCTTATCGAAGGTTTCCATATAAAAATCGAGTGTCTTTTAAATTCTGCATTATTACACTTGATTTTATTTTGTGACTAGTTTAGGGATTAAATTTGGAATATTGACTAATCAAGAATTTCGTAATATAACTTGATTAAAATCTATTCACCCCCTCTAGATAGTTGTATAGAAACTGGTATATTTGTTTCAAAGCAAACTAGCATGGGTATTATGTTGAACCAATCTAAGTATGCTAGAAACCTAGTTAAGAGGTTCGGCCTAGAAATTGGAAAAGAATTTGAAACTCCCATGAGTACTACTCTTCAACTTGACAAAGCTGAAAACGGGAAGAGTGTTGACCAAAACCTTTATAGAAGCATGATAGGAAGTCTACTTTACCTAACGGCTAGTAAACCAGACATTTGCTTTAGTGTAGGCTTGTGTGCTAGATTCCAAGTCAACCCCAAGGAATCTCACTTAAAAGTCATCAAGAGGATCATTAGGTACATCAAAGGAACTCATAGTCTTGGTCTATTTTATTCATTTGATACCAATGTTATCCTAGTAGGCTATTGTGATGTCGATTGGGCGGGGAACATAGATGATCGTAAAAGCACATCCGGCGGGTGCTTTTATGTTGGGAATAACAATTCTGTTTCCCTTTCCTCTTTCGAAGCTGAGTACATTGCAGCCGGAAGTGCATATACATAATTACTTTGGATGAAACAAATCCTTAAGGATTATGAGATAGAACAAGGAAAAATGACAATTTATTGTGATAATTTAAGTGCCATTAACATCTCTAAAGATTCGGTTCAACACTCATGCACAAAGCACATTGATATTAGGCATCATTTCATTAGAGATCTAGTTGAACAATCTATTGTTACTCTAGAGCATATGCCTAGTAAAAATCAACTTGAGGACTTGTTCACTAAGCCCTTGGACAAAGAGATATTTGAATCTCTTAGAAGGTCTATTGACATGATTTGTGTTGATTAGTGCCTTTTGTGTGATTGTGAGTGGCTTGATGAGAAAAACTTTACTTGAATATCAATATCTTTGAGAGCTACTCACTTGAGAAGTAATGACTTTAAACAAGTATCTCTTATTGTTTTTATATCATGCATTTGAGCTTGAAAATCTTATTTTTGAAAAGTGCACAAATGCTTCTCTTATATGTTTTAGTTTTGAGTATTTGTGGTTGAAAATATGTAGATTATGGATGTATCTAAAAGCCTATTGCTTAGTACATGATAGATGGCCTATGGTATGTATCCATTTTGTTTCAGCACTACATAGACTCAACAAGTACCTTCATGGAAAGAGCCACACACCTTGGTTATGCAACCGCCCAATGTAGGAAAAGGATACACCATTGTGATGAGTGAAAGTCGCCATGAAGAGTATATGATTATGTTAGAAAAATCAAAGAAGTGTTGAAAAGATTCATTAAAAGAAAATCTTTGATTCTATGCCTAAAAGAAATGCAAAATAAAAGGCTTAATGGAGTATAGTTGAGAATTGTGAAATGCTCGGATTGTCAAATAGAAATGAGTAAATGAGCCACAAGCACAAGCACACACACACTCACATGTTGAAATCTATTCTCTTTAAAGCAAAAATCCCAGATGAATATCAGTTTGACCTAGATTGGAAATGCTTTATATGGATAGGTGTGGATATGGTTTCCATGTTGAAATCACAATTACTCCTTGTATATATGTTTGAAGCATTCACACACACACATATTTTGCTTATGTGCTTGATTCATTAGCAATGTGAGAATATTTTTGAGAGATTAATGAAAATCCATGATTCTCTCTTGGACTTTGAAAAATGATGAAATATTTTCTCATATTGCTTGAATGTGTGAATGTGTGTTTCCCTTGTGAACAAGTCTACTTGGTGATCATAATGTGGAGCACATGTTAAAGGGGAGCTTAGTTTATTCAACTTCGTTTTCTATACGAATTGTTTGCTTAATATCTCGTTCTTTATCTTATGTGTCCTTTGTCTATTCCTTGACAAAAAGGGGGAGAAATATATATCTCACCATGTGTGGAGAAATGTTCCAAATGTGTGAGAAGTGTACCTCTTTGTGCTTTATTGAGACTTTGTCTTAAGGGTAAGAATTCTTGCTTGATAATGTTAAGGATCTTAGGGAGAGCTATAATGTGAATGTTCATTTGCTTGAGATAATGCTTTTTTTTTTTTTAGGTAAGGGAAATTGTTATTTGTTTATGTGAAAATATCTCACCATTCTTTTTTGGAGAAGATCTCCTGTTTGGTATGCTATTTCTCTCATAGGTACTTTGAAGATCAAAAAGGGATTCTTAAAGACTCATGAAGACTTGAAGACATTTTAGTCTAGAGATCTCTTTGTAATGTGAGGATGAGAGATGCAATCAACTACGAGTTTATTGGAGTGAATATTGTATGGTGAGGATGAGGTTTTGCCATGAAATAGAAAAATGGGAGATTTGTGTTGGCTTGATTCCATTGCAAAACTCTCTTTATTTGTATTGGTTAATTTCTTAGGTGGTTCTTGGTGAAAAGAAGTTTCAAAGAAGAAAAGCAACTTCTCATACAAATATTGTCTTCAAGAGGTAAAACGCATACTTGGATGCTAAGGTATCAAGATACTTCTTTCTCTTGCAAGACATAAGCGCACAGACACACAATTCATTCATGTGTGTGTCCCTGCATCATTATGCTATATTTGGTATAACACATTCACACTTATTGAAGTATGCACATGCATTAGTCTTATATTGACAAACATTGTAGAATTGCATATTCCATGACTATCTCTAGGAAATAGCATACTTGTATGCCTTTGTGTTTATTCTATTTTGGACTTGAACATGGTCTTATATGATTCCTTGTTGAGTTCCAGTCATTTCAGTTACTCACTCATTAGGTTTTGAGTCCAAACCAGGAAGCTACACTACTTTACCTTCTCATACGTTGTGTTGTCTTCGTCATTATGTATCGAGTCTAATTCTTAACCATTTTGCAAAATTCCATAGTCTTCTTTGTGCGTGAGGGAGTCACGATTCATAATATGAAAACTGATTCAAATTCTGAGTTCGGATGCCCGAATACGGCTGAAGAACGCAAGAGATAGAGGTAAGCAATGGCAAAAGGTCATTGGAGGGCAAGCTCGTGAGGGGTGCGTGAGGCTCACGGCCTCAACACCCCTCTGCCCCATGAGGCTCACACACCTCTCACGGGGATAGGTGATATGGCCTCCTTTGGTTGGCCACCGAATCTCCTTCCTTCTCTCTTTTAAATATCTTCCTCCTTCCCTCCAAATTTATATGAAGAAAAAATTGAAAAAAGATAGAGCAGAAATTTTCTTCAAGTTTTTGATTTCTTGTTTTGATAATAACTCTCATTTCAACTCCAAATCAATTGATTCAAAACTCAAAAAAATTGGTCTTGAAGAGAGGAACAAACCCCAAGCATTTTCAAAATCAAATGGTGTCGTGATTTTGAGCAGTGAACAGATTTCAGTTCATGATTCATCATTTGTAGGTGAAACATTTTCTTCTCACTTTCTCTTGTGATCATCTTATTGAATCTTCTTATTTGATAGATGAAATGTGTTAAGGATGATATTAATTCACATTCTAAGTTTGTTTGATCGATTGATTGTTGAGTTTTAGCTTTATGATGATTTTTGAATATCTTTTAGCTAAACTTGATTAACTTGAAATTGATTCCAGAAATGATTTGTATGATATGCTTCATGATGATTTCTAGGTTTAATTTCATGATCTAAGAACTATGATTTTTGAGTGCGATTTTTGGATATCCTGATCTAGTTCTTATTGATTCACATGCTTGTATTTCTAGATAATTTTATGATTGTGTGTTGAAAGCATATTCTAGATATCTCTTGTATGTTCATAGAGTTCGTGTGATCAACTTTCTCTATTTGATTGTGTTTGCATCATTTGCATCGCTTAGATCATTTTGCCTTGCAAAAGGTTGAAGTCTCTTTGAAAGTGAGTGAAGCTTTGTTTAGAGCAAGAAGACTTGGCTAGGACATGTGGTCTGGACAATCAAACATGAAATCTTAGTTATGATCAAGGGGATTCAGATAGGCAAGTACGAAAGCTTCCTCGAGACGTGAGCGTTTTGGATAGGCAGTTGCTTCCTAGATGTGTCGGCACATCTCAGATAGGAAGTATGTTAGGTGATTCACTAGGCCCGAGGGTAGACTAGGAGTTGATAGCTTAGGGTGGATATCATGTGTTGATTACCTTGAGTGTGTATCTTCTTTTCGTCATAGTGAATTGCTTGCCGGTGGTTGTGGTATCAACTCGTGGACGTTTCCTTTTAGGAGGTTTACCATGTAAAAATACTTGTATCAAGTTTCGCTTTACATTTTATTATCTTCCATATCTTGTATTGATTGCATCACTTGTGTATTGATTTCCGCTTGTATTGATTAAGACAATTCATTTGTTAGACACACCACATGTGCATATCATTGTTGTGGTTTGAGAAAAACGAATTTGGAAGAATTTGAATCTATACCTATTCACACACACCCCCTCCCCCCTCTTTCTAGGTATATATTACATTATATTGCTTAAGGGAATTTCAAAGGCTTGCTTTCCCTACTCAAAATCATCATTGTCACAAAGAGTTCTACTTATTTCATTGAGGTTCTCCAAGATATCAACATCAAAAAAATCCGACTCAATATCATAGGGTAACTCTAGGAACTCATTCAAGTTCTTCGAGTTGACTCTAAAGACAAAACCTCTTAAATCCAACAAGGCATCTTCAAGGGAAGTACATTCCTCATACTCATGATAGAATTCTCTAATCATGGTATCATTCACTATTCCTAGCATGTTAATCCAAGTACTCTATTTCCTTTCAACAATGACCTTATGGACATAAGAACCACTACAAGAACCCAAATCCATACCTTTTTCTTGAATGATCTTTTTGCGCTCAAAAATCTCCAAAAGTTTCAACTTGTTGGCTTTGGCTATTTTGGAAGAAGAAGAGAGTTTGGATTTGTTTATGGGATTAGAAGGGTTGTTAGTCCCAACTTTCTTGGCTTATAATGGTTCATTATGGTTCATTATAAAACCCTATAACCTGTTAGTTATCCAAGCTCATTAAGATCTAATCCAAACCTGCAAATATTGTTGTCAAAAGGTCATGTCAACATTTTGTACCTCTAATTATGGTTCATTATAAAACCCAAAACGGTATTAAACCTGACTAGAGTTGAACCAAAAAATCATGTTTAGGTCAGATCGAATCAACCCTATTTCTGCACATAAATCCGATTTAAAAAATGAAAACGAAGTATATGCAAATCAAATATAGTTTTGGCCAAAAACTGAAACGATCCAAACTGCAGCCACCCATATGTGCAACTAATAATCTTGTGCGAGCGGATATATAGCGAAGGCGCAGGCAACTGCACAATATTCTCATATCACAGTTCTGTGGATTACTAGAATGACTTAAATTAGATCATCTTCTGTTACTATGGATGTTCTAATTACATATAAGGCCAACTTGGATGATATGTTAACATCTGATTCAATTAATACAAAAACCACATCACAGCATGCAAAAATAAAGAAATAAAATGATCTTAAAGATACCGATATACATTCTCTATAGATTTTTAAATGAGTATAAAATGTTACAAATGGGTAAAAAATGAACTTGTATACTGGACTCATCCACAAAAGAAGAATAGGTTACTAAAAAAGATTTCAACTTCCAGTGTTTCAATTATTAGACATTCCGATAACGGAAAGCAATAAGAAATGCAGACACTTACTTTTCTCCCAGCACAACTGCTGCTGCTGTTGCCTATCAGAATTCTTACCAGGCATATAGCTTGAATAAACATTTGAAGCTGTATTCATTTTAGCTATATTTCTTCCCTTTTAATTACACTTGGCGAGCGGATATATGACACGTGACAATGTAGTGTTCCAATCCATCACAAAAAAATTGGAGAATAAAAATCAATTTCATGTGTGATAAAGAGTTGACCTAGTCAAGGGCAGCTTTGCTCCTGCGGCCAGTTATTGGCTTTGGTAAGCCATCAAAGATTGGTCTTGCTATTGCTACAGATGAGAGAGCCTGCAAGTCAGATTTTAGACTCCACTTTGATGTTGGCCACAGGGATGAACTACTGTTGTCCTGGTCTTGGAAGCTTGGTGTGCTTGATGATTTACGAACCCCGAGCAGTCCGTCAGTAAGTATGGAATCCCCCATGCCTACTGGAATAGAATTCAGCCATCCCGAGTCTGAATCAGGGGCCAGTGATGTTCGACTAGCTGATTTCGGCCTCATGGCTAAACCCTTTCCTGTTACGGCTGAAAAGCCACTGCTTCCACCACCGTTTTCTTCTTTCAAAAATTTCTCAGGCGTGACAACTCTTGATTCAGCTTCAGCTTTTTGACGCCTTCGGACTGACTTCTCATTTGATTTCTCATCGTCCCCATCTCCAGCTTCAGCAAGGGATACATAGTCACCCATTGCACCATTCTCATCCAAGAAACCGTTCACATAATTTCTGGACTTGTGACGGTTTGATAATGGATCAGAGATTGACAAGGCTTTAGGAAGCATTCCATCATCAAAGTAATCTAAACTCCTTGTTTTGTAAACAGCCATCTCCATGCCTTCACCTGCACTCTTGTGATTTGGTGCTTTGAGACCATAGTACTTATGTAAACTATTCATGGCTGGAGAGTACTGTAAAGTGCCTCTGGCAGGGGAAACCTTCTGTTCAGATGAATTGATTCTTAGAGACTCAAATGATTCCAACATATTGGAATAGCTCAGACGTGGCGGTGTCTTCTTGATATTGTTTTCACTGCAATAAGTTTTTAAAGAGGTAAGCCACTACAAATCTTGACAAGAAAACCACATACAGAGAAATTAAATGTGATCTACCAAGTGCAGAATGCTAAAGAAAGCCTTCAATATATCAACTTTAAAGCAAATGCTTGTACATCTGTAAAAGTCGGAAATCTGTACCTACAATAATTACAAATATCTTGACACTATTCATGCATATTCAAAATATAGGTAGCATAGCTTTTGCAAAGCTAAATAGCTGCTAGTCAATATACTAAAAATGAAATGAATAACTAAAAAAATGACACATCACAATATGCAAGGGTTCCAATCACTCGCCATTAGAGGGCTTTAAATCGCTATAATGAAGATAAATAGGAAATAAAAATGTAACATGTGCAATAAATTAAACAAATGTGTGGTAGAGGCAATATCCGAAGTAAACCAAATAAACACATTTCAAACAAAGTCAAGCTGGCAGTTTTCAAGATAAACAGTAAGCTTTTTGAAGGATCTAAACTATGATCTACAAGCTTTAAAAACCAAAGTTTTGGATTTAAGATTATTTTTCTTGAAATGCAACTGCATATCCCAGAATCAACCATATATAGCAGCAGAAGTCAAATCTCAAATCAATGGTGGCACAAGATACATAATAGAAAAGGCATCTATTTAATGCAAATGACAGCTCAATAGATATATTGTACAGTAATTGGATTGTAGAAAATGCAAATAATGACAAGTCTTTCGATTTGAAAAATAAAAATTACAGCACATAATCCTGTATAAAGCAAATCAGAAATTTTAAAAGGAAGTGCCCATGCATGTGTGCTTGTGGTATTGTGGTCTCTCGGGCATATTTATCTTTGTGCATTATAGGCGAGGATAGGACACTGCTGCAGCCCCTGGTTGTAAGTAGCCATTCAGCAAGTCTTACCATAACATATCAGCTAATGAATCCGGAAAGACACTGGATTTCACAACACTTGAAAAATGTGAGCAATAATTCAAAGATTAAAAATGAAAACATATAGAAGAGATGCCACAGTTTCTGATGTCATAGGAATCAATTAATGAACAAAAAGGAAGATAAAATGAAAATGTATAGAGTTGGACCAAGAGTCAAGAAAAAGGAGTTAATGGCCAACCAACGAGGTCTACACCCAAAACTACTTTAACCAAAATTTCCTAGAACAATAACCAGAAATGAGATGGAGCTTCCAGCCTTCCACACAACCAATCACCAAGTAACCAAAAAATTAGAAAGCATTCAAGTCTAAGCCTCAGAGACCATTGGAAATCGCTGCAATTATGAGATGATAATGCAAGATGATTCAAAGGTGGGAGATGAGGAGGATGACAAAAATTTAGCCATTATAGGGATCTAATTGATGCACAACCAAAAAGACTTTTGCAAATCCAAATTCATTGTAGGGCAAACTCCAAATAAAAGCTTGATTTATTTGAATAAAGACAAAAGTCAATATTTCGTTTTGCCAATACTATTTTTTAACAACATTCTAGCAAGCGAGCCATATTTGGCTATATGGAAAAAAGTATTGTCATTTCAGGTCAACTAGAACAGAGCTATAAAGAAATTCATGATACATACGGGAATTCAAAAATAACCATATTGTTCTAACCATTAATATTGAGACTATTCCAAGGAGATTTCATGTTATATCTCACAGAAAGAGACAGATGACAAACAACACTCTCATAAAAAGACCCTTTTCCTCATCTTGATAAACTCTCTCTAATATATATATATATATATTATAAGATATATACTCAGTATGATGCAGTGAAGAGTAAAAAAGGATATATTACAAAAGAATCCTTTATGATTGAATTTTTAACATTCATTGTAATCACTGAATAGCAATATTCAATATGATGAACAAAGCCGGAAACTGAAAAAAGGAATTGCACTACAAGATTTGGACACACAAAAGGACTCACTACGATAGCGGCATGGGTCACTAGACAAAGAAATCAACCGAAAAATATTTACATAGGGCAATAACACTAATGAACATCCATAGTAAAATACATGCTAGCATAAGTGATACAGGAATTCATTACTACTGTGTACCTTCATTAACTAGTAGCACTCAAGAAAAAACTGAAATTAGGATTAGCACTAGCAGCCTTCAATTATATGCTATGCTGCTCACAGAATTGTGACTCAAGGAAATAAACACTGGGACTCAATTTTATGAGTGAGATATAATGTGATTCACATATCAAAGCATTTAAAAACAGACAGCTAAGAAAATTCAAACAAAGTGCTCGTATAATAAAGAGGAAAACAATGGTGTTATGACTATACCCAGATGAAGGAGCAGAACCATTGGACAAATTCGGAGACGGTGGGTGTCTTCCTGGTAATGGTATCTGCAATGTTTTCAAAGCAAACATTTGAAGATCTGTTGCCAACCCATTCAATCTCTTGATGTCAGCCACCTAATTCATTCATTCACCAAAACAATTCACAACCCAAAAAACCTATAATCAGCATAACACAATCAACAATCTACTCATGAAATTGATCACAACCCAGTTGAGAAAACACAACAAACAACAATAAAACCAAGCAGATCGTGACACCCAGATAAATACCAACATGGATTTTCATGTAAAAAATCACAAAACAGAGAATTTCAAAAAAAGAAGAAAGTACCTCGACTCCATATTTGATGGCAACACCAGCAAGAGTGTCCATTTTCGAGACCTGATGCTCTATATAATTACCATTACAGCTACTACTACTCGCTTCTCTTGAATTGAATCCATTTGATGGAGACATTATTCGAGCCCCCAAAAAAGAAAAAACCCGGATCGATCAATAAATCTATTAATAAGTTTGTTATAATTTTAGACCACAAATGTGAGATTCGAGCAGACTCAAAACGAACCCAATTTTTTTTAATATTAAAAAAAAAAAAAAAAATCTTTTAAAAGAAAAGATACTCTTCTCCAATCATGCGACTATTCAACAACAATACTGTAGCTTTTACTCTTTAAAAAAAAATTCCACAAGATGTCAAACGTTAGACAATAGAGAGACAGAGAGACGAGTTTCAAAGCTTTGTTTTCGTTTCAATTACGAGAGCTTTCACTTTGCTTTTGTTGTAATTAACAGATAAATAAAAAATTTAAAATAAATAAAAGCAAGAACAAACTTAAACCGAATTGTTTTTTTATTAAAATCAAAACAAAACAAAAAAATTTGTTTTTTTATTTTATATTTTTTGTGTTTCGGAATTATTGGGGTGATAAAAATATCAATATTTGACTTTCAAACGAGTTTTGTGAGGATTGAATATTATATTATATTACCAGACGCGGTTTCGTTTATTGTTAAAGTGACTACCGACAACCGACGAATCCTATTAGCTGCAAAGAGACCAACGGGCCGTCGGGTTTCCGGGTCGGGCCATCATCTTTATTTGTTTGAATATAAATTCCGCAACATACATATGATAAGAATTGAAGCTAAGAGGGAATGTGCGGGACTTGATCTTTTTTAGTTTGTTGTGGTAGCCAAAAATGGCCCATAGGTCCAACGCTTGGAGGTTTAAAATCTTTTAAACATTTAGATCTCATCTAGGTCCGTTATATTGGGTCGACCCAAGACTACAAGACTTGACCATTTCAAGATTGAGTTAAAAGTTAGTTACAAGAATTAAGTAACTGACATTTCAAAGGAGAGGAAAACTCCTTGAATCAAGCCTATCATCAACTCTGACCTGATTCACATTAACTGTAGGTCGACCCCCTACAGTTTGACATCCACCGTAGGGCCTATTGTAACTTTTCAAACGAGCTAATTGAACTAATTGAACTGATCGAACTACCGATCGACATGTCTGGAGGTGGGAACACACCAATCGTCAAAAAAGCAGATCGCTAAGTTAACAGCCCAAATGACTGCAAACGCAGAAAACCTGTATGCACTCGAAGCGGAGAATGTTGAGATCTGAGCGACAAATGGAGAACTATGAGCTTTGATCAACGGGGCAATACCAAACAACACGACATTGGAGCGTCTAATCCAAGTTCCAAATGGTGAGCAGGAGGTTAACCAAACGGCTTCGAATGCACCAGTTAACCACGTGCGACCAGAACCCAATGTTGAGCAGAATCAGTGAACGCCCCAGACGGCTCAAATCGAAATCGACCTCAATAACTTGCCGATCCGGAATAAAGAGTTGAACGAGCAGGATCCGCCCACAGACATGTGACTTGATAACGCCCTAATAACACCCATATCGATCCAGTCGACACTGGGATTGGTAAAACCTAGATTTGACTTATCTCTAACTGCTAATTTGGAGTTTTCAAGCAGGTTCATAGAAATGGAAGCCCTTATATAAAGGATTCCAGGAGTCCCAGCTCCGATAAAGAAAAGCACAGCGAATAGCTTCGTCGACTCACCATTTGTCAACGCCAAAGCCATAGCTCTAGTCGAAATGCCCGGAAAGTTCATTTTTTCCAAACATGAAGCAGTATGAAGGCACGACTGATCTAGATGACCATATAGCACAGTACAAGTAGAGAATGTTCATTGCGGCGATTCCACATGACCTACGAGAAGCATGCATGTGGAAAGCTTTCGGGTCCGACCTCAATGGTCCAACTTTACAATGGTACACTAACTTACCTAAAAATTCTATTTATTCTTTTGTGCAGCTTACAAATACAATCGTGGAGCAATTTGCAAGTAGCCGCAAACTAGAAAAGTAGTCGGACGATCTATATACGATAACATAAAAGCATGGAGAAAATCTGAGAACTTATGTTAGATGCTTCAATAGAGAGAAAGTACAGATCCCACATTGCAATCAGGCAACCACCATCTATGCCTTTAGAAAAAGCCTCAGGTTTGATTCCGACCTTTATAAAGAACTCACCAAATATCCATGTAAGACAATGGAAGATGTACTGGCAAAAACGTGGGTCCATATCCAATGGGAGGAAGACGAGGGCAACTTCGTTGGAAAAGTCAATAACTATGCAAATAGAAGAAATGATCGAGTTGACAGAAGGTCTAACTATAGAAGAACAGAACCTTATCCCACAAGCGACCGCCAAAGCACTCAGCCACTATATGAAGGCTCAAGTGATTGATAACAGTATAGACATGAGAATTTAATGTCGAATCGACCACAAATCCAAGTGCTAGAATACAATTTGAGTATTGAACTAGTTAACCTTGTAGTAGTGATGAGAGAAATGGGTAAGACAGTTAAATGGCCACGAAAAATGAATGCTCTTCCAAAACATCGAGACGCGAGATTACGGTGTGAATTTCACGACGATCACGACCATCCAACGGAAGATTATGTCTCCCTCAAACTAGAAGTCACAGAACTTCTCAAGTAGAAACATCTACAAGAATTCCTAACGAATAAAGGGAAGCAAACCCTCGCTCGACACGACAAGAGACAAACCAATGCAAATAACAGTCCACCAGAACCACCTCGACAAGATAGAGTAATCAACTACATCGCGAGAGGATCAAAAGTCAGTGGCATAAGTTATTCAGCGGCAAAGAGGCACACGCGACAAGTGTCAAACACAGAAATTCAACCCAATCGAGAGCATCCCTCAAATGTCGATGAGACCGTCATCTTCAAGTCTACGGACAAATCAGATTTGTTTTCTCCTCATCATGATGCACTTGTTATTTCTTTACATATTGCAAACTGTCTAACAAAACGCATTTTGATTGACAATGGTAGTTCATGTAACATTTTGTTCAACAGTGCTTTAAGAGAGATGCAGGTCGACGAAACCAAGCTTAATCGTCGAACGACCATGTTGACAGGGTTCAGTGGACAACAAAAGAGTACCTTGGGCGAGATTGTACTACCAGTCTACGCTGAAAGAGTCAACCTCTACATCAATTTCCTGGTACATGACTGTCAGTCCCCGTACAATGCAATCCTGGACAGACCTTGGATACACGAGATGAAGGCCATCCCGTCGATCTACCACCAGATGATCAAATTCCTAACCAAATGAGGAGTAAGAGAAGTAAAAAGGGAATAGAGAGTATCCAGGGAGTGCTACCAAAATGCCATGAAGAACAAGAAAGAGGAATTATAGCAATTACAAGAGACCAAGGTCGAGTCGACTCCGAACAAGTCAAGAATGGAAGATGATGAAGTGTTGCTCGACCCAGAAAAGCCGAAATGTAAAGTCTTCATCGAATCCAAACTACCTAAGGACATCTGCAAGCAATTAATTGAGTTCTTAAGAGAACGACGGAGTAGTTTCGCTTGGTCACACTCGGACATGGTCGGTATTAATCTAGAGGTAATAGTTCATAAATTACAGGTAGATCTAGATCACTAACTTGTGAAACAAAAATGAAGGAAGTTCTGATCAATGAAGAGATCCAAAAGTTGTTTGACATCGGGTTGGTGAAAGAGGTGAAGTATCCTGACTAGTTAGCAAACGTCGTTGTCGTGAAGAAAAAGAATGAAAAGTGGCGTGTTTGCATCGACTTCACAGACCTTAACAAGGTGTGACCCAAAGATTCATTCCTGCTTCCCCACATCAACATGTTAGTTGACGCGATGGCATGACACGAACTACTTAGCTTCATAGACGTATACTCAGACTACAACCAGATCTTGATGCATCCTGATGACCAGGAAAAAATAAACTTTCGTCACAGAGCGAGGTACTTTTTGCTATAAAGTCATGCCATTTGGTTTGAAAAATGTACCTACCAAAGGCTAGTCAACAAAATTTTTGCTAAAACAATGGAGGTCTACATCAACGACATGCTGATTAAATCTCTAGTCACGCTACTGTTAGGATTATGCTCAGTAGCAAGAGTGTAATGTTGTAATTAACAATCTTTTTCATATTAATAAAGTGATTTCTGGTTTAACAAATCGTATAGTATTTATAGTTTGTATTATAATTGTCAAAGTAAATAATCATAAGGTCTAAAGACTATGGGAAAAGAAGAATTGTTCGTACATCTGGATATGTATGTGGTAGACACAATTCTTTAGTTAGTCTTGAATATTGTTCACAACTAAAGTTAAAGGTTGGGCACCTTTATCTTGTTAAAGTTGTAGAATTCTTTTGCTAGCATTTGAGTGGGATCAAATGAGATATGATGAGTCTAAAATCATCGGAGTGTCTTCGAGCAAAAGGATCTAGTGCACTGGGTGCATTGAACTGGATCACAATGAAAAGCTTTATCTAGAACCGTCAATAGATAATAGTCTTTTCATTATCAGGACAATCGGAGAGTCTATCTTAATCCTGAGATAAATGATGGACTTATGGTTGCAAGTGATATCATTTGAGTTATCAATGAGTACGATTATATCGCATAGTCTATCCTCGATAGTTTGGTGATATTCATTTGTTAATCGATAGAGGACTTCATTTATAGATATGGACATCGTGACTCCATTTAATTAAATGAGAGTATAATATCATCATATGGATGTTTTGAGGTAATTGGATATTAAATCTCAACGTTGAGTTTTCGATAGTGTCTATTGAAAACATGGCTTCTGGACAAGTCAAAATATCCAAGTTCAAAACGTGGTCATATGAGTAAATATGGTAACTTGGAGAGTTATAGGCGGTCTATGAACTCTTGGCGATTACTGATATTAATCACGAGGATACACTATCTCCAATATGATTGTCTAGGGTATGAATGAGGAGCATCTTCCTTTTCTATCTTTATTTAAGAGTTCAGTTTTAGCTCTTTAGTGGAATGAGTTAAAATTAATGGATCGGACCTAAGTGAATCATTTGTTGATTGTGATTAGGTTATGTCTATTGAAGCTTAAATTTAGATGGCCCGCCAAGATCCCCAATCCACACGGACTTGCATGGATCACTTGATATATTCTACCGGACCAATTTAAGGGTCCATCTAGAATTGCATTTAATATATTAAGAATATAATTTGCACATTATTCAAGTAATGGGCTGCTCAATTATATTAATATATTAATGAAAGACATGTGGGCTTATTTCTTTTAGTAAGAATGGGTCTGGTTCACATGTGGGCTTTTTTATTTAAAGTCCAATGGATTAAATGAAATAGGAAAATAATATTAGGCCCATCTTATATATAAGTGGGGCGGCTAGGTTAAGGTTTTGACCTAAAAATATTATTTTGTTTCATTTGTTTTAATTAAATAAGAATTAATTGATTTATTGATTAATTGTTTAATTAAAGAAACAAATCTTTCCTAAAAGTAAAAGACTTGTTTGATAAGTAAATAAATAAATTAGTATTATTTATTTAATCAAATAAGGAGTCTTTTTTTTTTAGTCAAATAAAAGAATAAAAATAAAAGAGTTGGATTAGGGTTTGAAGTCTATAAAGTTAAAAAGAATTAGGGTTGAATTTCAGTCACCCTATATAAGTGACATGATGAAATTCGGCCAACCCTAATTAGATACTACATAGAATTCGGCAACCCTAAAGGAAAAAGAAGAAAAATTCGGCCAACCTATATATATGTTCTTATAGGGTTCGGCCAATCAATTAATTGGTGCTTGAGTTTTTATTTTCTTTCTTCTTCTTCTTAATTCTAAGAGAGTTTTTATTCTAGAGAGACAAAAAGGAGTGAAAAATTATTCTTTGATAGTATACAATTGCTTAAACATCAATAAGCTTGTGTATACGATATCGATCTAGGTTCACGCGAGTTTCGATCATAAGATTGTGAACTCAAAAGTGACCGGAATAATTTTGACATTCTTTTGATTGTTTTGTGACTAACAAAGAAAAGAAAGTATTTGTTTGGTCCATTCACAGGTTTGCAATTCAAAGGAAAGGGAGACCACGCTCCTAGGTGATCCACGTTCGTGCTCGGATTGAAGGTCTTGCGGATTACCATCGACGTAAGTCAATCGGATCACGCGACAAGAGGTAATTTACTTTTGTTGATATATATGCATGTTTATTGATTAAAAGGGTTTAAGGTTCATAAAGGAAAAATTTTAAAAGTCACTAAATCATCTTTAGTATCGCTTCCGCTGCGTGTAACACTTTTATTTTTTTATTTTTCCCTACAATTGGTATCAGAGCCTAGGTTGAACCCTTTTAATTAATTAACGTATATATACGTGGATCTATTTCTTTTTATTGTGATTATGCATGTTTAGAAAGAGATGGCACTCTAGGTATTCAAATATATAATTACATGTGATGTATGGATTTATATATATTTTATGTGGTTTGTTATTGCTCGATTTTGGCCCTAGATTTTCAATGTAATTTTTGTTTCGGAGTTGTAACAAGAAGGGTGGTCTATTATCGCCATAATTCCTTCTTGGTAGATTGCTAGGTTTTATTTTTTTTTATATATATATGCAGTATTTTTTTAGGGTTACTGCAGTTTTTTTATTTTTTTATTTTTAGTATGTGCAGTTTTTGGTTTGTAAAAATACTGCAGTGAATAAAAAAAAAAAAAAAATTAATACTGCAATATTTATTATATATATACTGCCGTAATATATTTAGGTCTTGGAGATTCGAAGACACGAAGCAAAACGAAGCAACCGGAACCAAGTACGAGCACCGTGCGCACCCTAGGAGTGGATTGGGCTGCACATGACAAGCCCAAACTTTGGTGGGCTGCGCATGGCTGTCTTGTGTGGCCTTATGGGCTGCGCAAGGCAGCCCCTTTGTGGGGTTGTGGGCTGCGCACGCCCATGGGAGAAGGCCGAAGGATGAGCGTATGGTTGATGGGCCACCTGAAGATCTTGTATTCCTGACAAATTGTAATTTACTTGTTTTTCTAGGATGGGCCAAAATTGTTGCTATTTAATTTATGCTTAAATATTACAATATTTGTTATTGTATGATAACATGACATATAGAATAGGAGTGCCACGCATATATCTCTTTTGGTATGAACATGCATTGAATGATTTAGGTATCTAAATTGGCATCTAGATAACTCGGTAAATCATTCTATGGGATTTAATCACACGCCTTAAATAATTGAGTGGGAGAAGGTGTTTTGGTAACACCTATGGCCTCCAAGGTTAGTTGAGCTTTATTATTTATTGGTAATCCCCCCAAGGGGCGTCCATGAATGGAATTTAGCAACATACTTCCTTACAAGGATAGACTAGACAATGGACTCAAACGAGATCTACTCCCCAAGGAGGGATTTTCGTGAGAGAAAATTGAGGGTTGATATCTTGGTAACACACTCAATGTAATTTTATTGATATCCTCCCAAGAGTTCTTGTCAGTAAAATTGCAAGGCTAAAATTGAAAACGCTGGTTGTTATGTTAACAATTAGGTGGGACCTAGTCTAACTAGTAAATGGTGCGAACTCCCAAAGGAGGCGTAACATTTATGGGTGTTAGATCACCGTTGAATTTTATGATTGAGTTATTTATTTAATTCAAGATAAATATTTAAAAGTGCTTTATCATGATTATTTACTTATATATGTTTTGTTTTATTCAGAAATCATGACCCCATCACTTATGAACATCCTGAAAGATAACACTTTAACTGGAGATAATTATGTCACATGGAAAAGGAAAATTGGGTTGTTACTGCAAAGTGAAAAACATAAGTTTGTTCTAACTACTCCTAAACCACCTGCTCCTAATAATGAATCTAGCATAATGTGTAGAGATGAGTATGAGCAGTGGAAGACTTCAGATGATATGGCAAAATGTTACATTATGGCCACTATCTCCGACGTGTTGCAACAGCAGCATGAAGGAATGGAGTCCGCTGCTGATATAATGATGTCTCTAGAGGAGATGTTTGCTATGAAGTCTAGGACGACTAAGAGAGAGGCAGTGACTGCTTTTATGAATCTTAGGATGAAACCTGGACAGGCTGTGAAAGATCACATGATGAAAGTCATAGCACATCTCAACATTGCTGAACTGCATGGCGCTGAGATAGATGGTGAGACAAAGATTGATATGGTTGTCAATTCATTGTCAGATTCCTTTGATCAGTTCAAATTGGACTACACTTTGAACAAAAAGGAATACACCTTACAAGGCCTGATGCAAGATGTTCAAAGTGCTGAAAAGATCCTTGTGAAAGGCAAAGGTCAAGAGATTCATATGGTTGGTAAAGTTGCTACTGTTAAGGCCCGTCAAAAGGTCAAGAAACAACAGAAGAAAAAGCAACTTGGGCCTATCAAGAAGGAGACCAAGAAAGTAACCAAGATCAAAGGGAAATGCTTCCTTTGTGGTGAAAAGGGACATTGGAAGAGAAATTGCCCAAAGTCCCAGAACAAGAAGGAAGAAGGTAATTTGAATTATCTAGAAACATGTTTTTTGGCTGATTCTACAGATTCTTGGATCATAGACTCAGGAGCCACTAATCATGTTTGTTATTCCTTGCAGGGGTTTCAAGAAAGGAGAAAGCTGAGTAAGAATGAAATCAATTTGCGCTTGGGCAACGGAACGTTAGTGTCTGCAAGTGCAGTGGGAGATATTAGAGTTTATTTGGATTCTAGAAGGCATTTAAATTTAATAGACGTTTATTATGTACCTCAATTCAAGAGGAATTTAATTTCAGTTTCTTGTTTGAATAAATTTGGATATTCGGTTACTTTTAATAAAGTTTTTATTATTAGTAAGAATGACAAAATTATTTACCAAGGTACATTGAAAAACGGTCTATACTTTTTGCATAGAAATATCTCTCACTCGTTAGACACAGAAATAACGGAACCTAATCATAAAAGAGTAAAATTATCAACAGATGAAACCTACCTTTGGCATTTACGCTTAGGTCATATTAACCTTAATAAGATTAAAAGATTGGTAAGTGACGGACCTTTAAGTGACTTAAAGGTTGATGATCTACCAACTTGTGAATCTTGTTTGGAAGGTAAAATGACCAAAAGGACGTTCTCTGCCAAAGGTGCAAGAGCCACTGAATGTTTAGGATTGATACACACTGATGTATGTGGACCTATGAGCATTCAAGCTAGAGGTGGATATGAGTACTTCATCACCTTCACGGATGATTGCTCAAGATTTGGTTATGTGTATCTCATGAGACATAAGTCGGATGCTTTTGACATGTTCAAAGCATTCAAAGCTGAAGTGGAAAATCAGCTTGAGAAACACATAAAAATCTTGAGATCTGATCGTGGTGGAGAATATCTATCTGGTGAGTTTCAGCAATATCTTATTGATGATGGGATAGTTTCTCAGTTTTCTGCACCAGGTACACCTCAACAGAATGGGGTAGCAGAAAGGAGAAATAGAACTCTTTTGAATATGGTTAGGTCTATGTTGAGTTATTCAACGCTTCATATTTCTTTTTGGGGATATGCTTTACAAACTGCTATATACATTCTAAACGATGTACCATCTAAGTCTGTTCCTAAAACACCGCATGAGTTGTGGACTGGGCGCAAGCCTAGTTTACAACACTTAAGGATATTTGGTTGTCCTGCGCATGTGTTAAAAGGAAAGACAGAAAAGATGGAGTCCCGTTCAGAAACATGTATATTTGTAGGGTATCCAAAAGAAACTAAAGGATATTATTTCTATAGTCCTTCAGATCTTAAAGTATTTGTTTCGACAAATGCTAAATTTCTGGAAAAGGACTATATGAATGATTTTGTGCCTAGAAGTAGAATTGTCCTGAATGAGATGTCAGGAGATACAATTCCACGAGAGGTTGCACAACCTAACCCAATTGTAAGTTCCGATCCAACACAAGATCAACAACCTACCATTCCTCGTCGTAGTGGGAGGGTTAGAACACAACCCGAAAGATACATCGGTCTGGGAGAATCAGTGGAGAATCTCCCGGACGACGATGATCCCTATACGTACAAGGAAGCTATGGAGGATGTTGATAGTCGCCATTGGCAAAAGGCAATGCAATCCGAGATTGAATCTATGTTCGATAACAAAGTCTGGTCCCTTGTAGACTTGCCTAAAGGGATAAAACCCATTGGGTGCAAGTGGGTATACAAGAGGAAAAGAGGTATGGATGGAAAGGTGGAAACCTTTAAAGCTAGATTGGTAGCTAAAGGGTATACACAGAAAGAAGGTATCGATTACAAGGAAACCTTCTCTCCTGTGGCCATGCTTAAATCCATTAGGATACTCTTATCCATTGCAGCATCTTTAGATTTAGAGATTTGGCAAATGGACGTCAAGACAGCTTTCCTAAATGGAAGTCTTGACGAAAGCATCTACATGATGCAACCAGAGGGATTCATTGAAAAGGGCCAAGTGGATAAGGTATGCAAGTTGCAGAAATCCATATATGGATTAAAGCAAGCATCCAGATCCTGGAACATAAGGTTTGATCAAGCTGTCAAAGGTTTTGGATTTATTCAGAATCCTGACGAACCTTGTGTATACAAAAGGATTAAAAGCGACAAGTTGGTTTTCCTGATTCTTTATGTTGATGATATACTACTCATTGGAAACGATGTAGGTGTATTGACATCAGTAAAAGAATGGTTAGCAAAACAATTTGATATGAAAGACTTAGGAGAAGCAAGTTTTATTCTAGGTATCCAAGTAATAAGGGATAGAAAGAATAGAACGATTGCATTATCCCAAGCTTCATACATAGACAAAATCTTGTCTAGGTTTTCCATGCAGGATTCCAAGAAAGGTATGTTACCTTTCAGACATGGAATCAAGCTTTCTAAGGAACAAGTTCCTAAGAATGAGCATGAAGAGCAATTCATGAGTAGAGTTCCATATGCCTCGGCAGTTGGAAGTCTCATGTATGCAATGCTCTGTACTAGACCAGATATTTGTTTTGCTGTTGGCATAGTTAGCAGGTTTCAATCGAAACCTGGACCTGATCACTGGACGGCAGTCAAGCATATTTTCAAGTATCTTAAGAGAACGAGAGATAATATGCTTGTATACTCTGGAGGGGATTTGGTTCCCGTTGGGTATACAGATTCTGATTTCCAATCAGATTCTGACTCCAGAAAATCCACATCAGGGGCTGTGTTTACTATTGGAGGAGGAGCAGTTATATGGAGGAGTATCAAGCAATCTTGTATTGCTGATTCCACCATGGAAGCTGAGTATGTTGCTGCATGCGAAGCTGCCAAAGAGGCTGTTTGGCTCCGCCAATTCTTGATTGACTTAGAAGTGGTTCCTAGTGCGAATAAGCAGATCACTATCTACCGTGACAACAGTGGAGCAGTGGCTAATTCGAAAGAACCAAGAAGTCACAAGAGAGGTAAACACATTGAAAGAAAGTATCATCTTTTAAGGGAGATTGTTCAAAGAGGTGACGTGACGATTACCAAAATCGCGTCAGCAGAAAATCTAGCGGATCCCTTCACAAAGGCTCTACCTCAGAAGAGTTTCGATGGGCATCTAGAGAATATGGGCTTGAGAGATATGACACATTTGCTATAGCGCAAGTGGGAGATTGTTAGGATTATGCTCAATAGCAAGAGTGTAATGTTGTAATTAACAATCTTTTTCATATTAATAAAGTGATTTCTGGTTTAACAAATCGTATAGCATTTATAGTTTGTATTATAATTGTCAAAGTAAATAATCATAAGGTCTAAAGACTATGGGAAAAGAAGAATTGTTCGTACATCTGGATATGTATGTGGTAGACACAATTCTTTAGTTAGTCTTGAATATTGTTCACAACTTAAGTTAAAG
The DNA here is from genome assembly GCA_035582765.1 of Acer negundo. Taxonomy (NCBI): domain Eukaryota; kingdom Viridiplantae; phylum Streptophyta; class Magnoliopsida; order Sapindales; family Sapindaceae; genus Acer; species Acer negundo. The sequence goes on from CM069238.1 coordinate 1,236,415, forward strand.
GTTGGGCACCTTTATCTTGTTAATGTTGTAGAATTCTTTTGCTAGCATTTGAGTGGGATCAAATGAGATATGATGAGTCTAAAATCATCGGAGTGTCTTCGAGCAAAAGGATCTAGTGCACTGGGTGCATTGAACTGGATCACAATGAAAAGCTTTATCTAGAACCGTCAATAGATAATAGTCTTTTCATTATCAGGACAATCGGAGAGTCTATCTTAATCCTGAGATAAATGATGGACTTATGGTTGCAAGTGATATCATTTGAGTTATCAATGATTACGATTATATCGCATAGTCTATCCTCGATAGTTTGGTGATATTCATTTGTTAATCGATAGAGGACTTCATTTATAGATATGGACATCGTGGCTCCATTTAATTAAATGAGAGTATAATATCATCATATGGATGTTTTGAGGTAATTGGATATTAAATCTCAACGTTGAGTTTTCGATAGTGTCTATTGAAAACATGGCTTCTGGACAAGTCAAAATATCCAAGTTCAAAACGTGGTCATATGAGTAAATATGGTAACTTGGAGAGTTATAGGCGGTCTATGAACTCTTGGCGATTACTGATATTAATCACGAGGATACACTATCTCCAATATGATTGTCTAGGGTATGAATGAGGAGCATCTTCCTTTTCTATCTTTATTTAAGAGTTCAGTTTTAGCTCTTTAGTGGAATGAGTTAAAATTAATGGATCGGACCTAAGTGAATCATTTGTTGATTGTGATTAGGTTATGTCTATTGAAGCTTAAATTTAGATGGCCCGCCAAGATCCCCAATCCACACGGACTTGCATGGATCACTTGATATATTCTACCGGACCAATTTAAGGGTCCATCTAGAATTGCATTTAATATATTAAGAATATAATTTGCACATTATTCAAGTAATGGGCTGCTCAATTATATTAATATATTAATGAAAGACATGTGGGCTTATTTCTTTTAGTAAGAATGGGTCTGGTTCACATGTGGGCTTTTTTATTTAAAGTCCAATGGATTAAATGAAATAGGAAAATAATATTAGGCCCATCTTATATATAAGTGGGGCGGCTAGGTTAAGGTTTTGACCTAAAAATATTATTTTGTTTCATTTGTTTTAATTAAATAAGAATTAATTGATTTATTGATTAATTGTTTAATTAAAGAAACAAATCTTTCCTAAAAGTAAAAGACTTGTTTGATAAGTAAATAAATAAATTAGTATTATTTATTTAATCAAATAAGGAGTCTTTTTTTTTAGTCAAATAAAAGAATAAAAATAAAAGAGTTGGATTAGGGTTTGAAGTCTATAAAGTTAAAAAGAATTAGGGTTGAATTTAGTCACCCTATATAAGTGACATGATGAAATTCGGCCAACCCTAATTAGATACTACATAGAATTCGGCAACCCTAAAGGAAAAAGAAGAAAAATTCGGCCAACCTATATATATGTTCTTATAGGGTTCGGCCACATCAATTAATTGGTGCTTGAGTTTTTATTTTCTTTCTTCTTCTTCTTAATTCTAAGAGAGTTTTTATTCTAGAGAGACAAAAAGGAGTGAAAAATTATTCTTTGATAGTATACAATTGCTTAAACATCAATAAGCTTGTGTATACAATATCGATCTAGGTTCACGCGAGTTTCGATCATAAGATTGTGAACTCAAAAGTGACCGGAATAATTTTGACATTCTTTTGATTGTTTTGTGACTAACAAAGAAAAGAAAGTATTTGTTTGGTCCATTCACAGGTTTGCAATTCAAAGGAAAGGGAGACCACGCTCCTAGGTGATCCACGTTCGTGCTCGGATTGAAGGTCTTGCGGATTACCATCGACGTAAGTCAATCGGATCACGCGACAAGAGGTAATTTACTTTTGTTGATATATATGCATGTTTATTGATTAAAAGGGTTTAAGGTTCATAAAGGAAAAATTTTAAAAGTCACTAAATCATCTTTAGTATCGCTTCCGCTGCGTGTAACACTTTTATTTTTTTATTTTTCCCTACAGCTACAACACATTGAGCACTTGAGACAGTTATTCGACGTACTCAACAAATATAGTATGAAACTTAACCCTACTAAATGTTCTTTTGGTATGTCTGGAGGGAAGTTTTAGGTTACTTAGTCACCAAAGAGGTGTTGAAGCCAACCCAGACCAAATCCAATTGATAAAAGGAATCAAGTTACCCAAATGCATCAAAGATGTGAAAAAACTCACAAGTCGCGTAGCAGCCCTAAATAGATTGGTCTTTAAGTCGTCCGAATGATGCCACCCTTTCTTTAACACCTTGAGGAAAAACAAAACGTTCGAATGGAATGACGATTGCGAAAAGGTGCTACAAGGCTTGAAAATCTACATGTCCTTACCTCCGCTACTGTCGAAGCCCAAAGACGACGAAACATTGCTTGTATATTTGGCAGTGTCCAACACAACTGTAAGTGCCGTGTTGATTAGGGAAGAAGATAACATATAACATCCAGTATATTACGTAAGTAAGACTTTGCTCGACGCAAAGACCATGTATAGTCGATTGGAAAAGTTAGCGTTAGCCCTTGTCATTGCAGGTCGTAAGCTATGACCGTACATCCAATGCCACTTAATTAAGGTATTAATACATACCCCATTAAAAATATTCTTCATAAACTTGATTTTTCAGGTTGACTAATAAAATGGGTTGTCAAGCTAAGTCAGTACGACATTAGCTTCCAACCACGAATAGTAATGAAATTACAGGTATTAACCGACTTTATCGTAGATTTTACCCCTTCTGAGAACATACAAGTTGAACAGGAACTAGTAGAACTCACAGAAAGTACAACGACCGAAAAGTGGACCTTATCGGTCGACAGATCAAGTAACATCAAAGGAAGTGGACTATTAATAGTGCTCAAATCCCCACAAGGAGATATACTGGAACAGTCGATTCCCTGCGATTTCCGTGCAACAAACAATGAAGCTGAATACGAAAAGCTCATTGCCAGACTCGATCTAGCAAAGAGTTTGAACATAAGAAATATCCAAGTTTAGAGCGACTCACAGCTTGTCGTTCGACAAATGAACGGATTGTACGAGGCTAGAGATCAAAGGATGACAACGTACTTGGTGAAAGCCAAACAACTATAGTCGACATTCGACGAGTTCACTATCCAACAAATACCAAGATCAGAAAATGCCCGAGCGGATGCATTGACAAGCATTGGGTCAACAACAACTAATGGCTCTAAATCCATACCTGTCGTACACCTTATGTCACCAACAATTCAAGAAGCCGAATTAATCGCACCGATCGACCAAAGAGTAAGCTGGATGGATCCCTTACTACATTATCTGTAAGCCGACATTCTACCTGGTGACAGAACCGAAGTAAGAAAGATCAAAGCGAAAGCTGTGAAATTCTGCGTTTTATACGGTAAGTTATATAAAAAATCCTTTACATGACCCTACTTCAGATGCGTAACTCCACGAGAAGCGTACGACGTCCTTAAGAGTCTATAGTATGAAGAATGTGGAAGTCATTCTAGTGCTCGAAGGTTGTCGAACAGAGCCATCACATCATGATACTATTGTAAGAGATTTACACTAGTGTCGTATCTTCCCCAGGTATGCTAAATTGAATTTCGGCCCCTTGTACTTTTATGAAATGAAGAATGTATATTGTAGGTAAACTCACCACAGCAACTGTATGTGTCATCTACATGTTAGTATTAAGAGACTACTTCACCAAATGGGTTGAAGTCGAAGCATTCCAACAAGTACGAGACATTAAGGTAAGCAACTTCGTTTGGAAAAATATCATCTGCAGGTTTGGCGTACCTTGGGAAATAGTAGCCGACAATGGATCTTAATTCATTTCGTATGACTTCAAAAACTTCTGGGACAAGTATGGGATAAAGTTAAGTTTTTCTACGCCATGCTATCCTCAAGCCAATGGGCAAGCAGAGTCGACGAATAAAACCATCGTCAACAAGCTAAAGAAACGATTGGAAGTAGAGAAAAGTGAATGGGCAGAGAAACTGCATAAATCTTATAGTCATACAAGATGACTCCTCATCGATCGACGGGAGAAACGCCTTTCTCACTCATTTACAGATCCGAAGCAGTGATCCCAATAGAGACTCGACTTGCGACAGCTTGGAGCGAAAACCCCAATGAGGAACAAAATAACTTAGAGCTCGCTTTTGAATTAGATCACCTTGATGAGCATCAAGACCATGCCTCTTTACGGATACAGTCGTACCAACAACAGGTCGCTCTACACTATAACAAAAAAGTCAGAACGAAAGTATTCAAAATCAACGACTGGGTACTACAACGAGTTTTTCGAAACACCAAGGAAGAAGGTGTATAAAAGCTTGGCCTGACGTGGGAAGGTCCATACCAAATAACTAACATCAAAAGTCGAGGGGCATACAAATTACGAGGGCTCAACGGTCAAGAAATACACAACAGTTGAAACGCTCTACATCTAAAACAGTACCATTTCTGAAACTTGTGTATTCTTTAAATATTTTTTGTTACATGATTAATTCTTTACTTTATTCAATACTGACTATTCGGCAAAAAAGAAGCAATGATGAATACTTAGAGCAAATAAGTGTAAAACTAAGCTCATAAAAAACTCATCTTACTCTACATAAGCTGTCGACATCGACAAGTAATAAATTACTCTTACAGATACGACACGACGTCAACGATCGACATCGATGAAATCAGAATCAACTCTCATACATCCTTATTTGACATTGCTTATTGAGAGTGGGGGGAATAACACTGGGGACAAGTACCAATTAACGCATGTACATGATTTTTTATGTTGTTAACAGAAAATTGTCACTAGGATGAATTTCCAACTAAAAACTCTAAGGATCACAATCGAAATTGTTCACGATCGGAGGGGTATCACGTAGTTCGATACCTATATGATTTTTCGGCAAACAACTAGGTGCAATAATGGTGAAGATCAAGAACAAACAATTTTATTGTGATATGACAGAGATAAAACACACATTACTCATCATAGAAATACAAACTTAATACAAAATATGGTTTATAGGTTAAATCTAACACAATGGGTGATGAAGATCTCGTGCATGTCGATAAGTAGAATTCTTTAGTATTTAGGGTTCACAGAGTCATCTTTCAGCTCTTGAATCCCTTTCTCCTTTTATTTTTGGTTTTTGGCCGTTTCCTCTATCTTATTTCTCCCTTCTTTAGTTAAGTATAATGTCATATATATAGGTCCAATTTCTTGCCATGCACTCCTATAATTTCAGTATGGTTTCAGTAATCATGGGACTTTCTTTCACGATAAACGAGAGTTTCACGATGATTTTAATGTCTATAATCAAGTGATTCCTTCTTGGGAGGATTCTAGGCAGAGTTGACTCTTCTTTTAAAATTCTTAAGTGGTGTGAACGAATCTACCTTCTTATTGATAAAACATTGGTGCTTTTAGCATTCATCCTTAGAGCTTTGATCTTGGTTTCTGGATACGTGGATCTTGCCTTGGTGGCTTCCTCGTCTGGTACTTCAACTTCTTAGTTGACTGGTATTAAGGGATGCTAGGATTTTTAGGTATCCGGCCTTCTACTTAATCATGATTGTTACTGGTCCTCTGGTTGTTGGGTTATTAGGATACCAGCGGATGATGTAGCGGGGTACCAAGATGGCATAATAACGGACTACTCTGTGCCAGTGGTAGCGGGGGTGCTAAGACCTTTATTTCTATGTCATTTAGTACCTGGTGATCAAAAAGATCCTTAGTCTTCATCTGGATGGACTGAAGGCGTACCCGATATATTCAGTAGCGGGGTACTGGTGGATTTGGTAGAAGGATACTGAGAAACTTCTATGTGACATCCTTCTATCTTGATCCTGGGTGGAAAATTCTTCTTTGGACTTTTGCCAATTTTGGTGGTTAACAAAAGTCCCCCCTGACTTGAACACTAACTTAGGGGTTGGAGTCTGGATATCTAGAACACTTGAAGAATTTTCATCCTACCTGGTTGGCTTCAACTATTTAGGAGGAAATCTTTTTTGAGCACGCCTAGAGTTACTAAATGACCCACATGTCAGGCCACGAGTGGTCTATCTATTTGAATTAACCGTTTTTGGCGCGACTTTCTTGAAACTGCTTTGTGCACGTCTCCGGTAATTAATTACCGTTTCCTCCTTTAATCTGGTAACCACCTGATCTTTTCGTATAAATAACCCTAAATTCTTCTTTTACCTACACCGATTTCAATTTACAGAAGTAAAAACCCTAACTTTCTCTTCCTACACTATTTTCTCTTTCCAGCCATCTTCCAAGCTTCCTTCTTCTTCTTTTTGCAATTGCAACTTCTTTAAACCTCCATGCAACTTCACAAGATCCTTACCCAACTTCTTCAAATCCCCACTCGACTTCGCCAAACCCTTATGACAATCTCGCCATTCTTTTTGATATGGAGGAGGATCTGTAGATCGAGAGTAATCCTTTAAATCTCAAGAAGAAACGAGGTCGAGAGGAGAGTGACACCGTAGGGAGTTCCCTCCCGGCCTAACACCGCTGGTCCGTCAAGAATCCTAGGATCAGATCGGGTTCCCACGACTAACCTGACAACCCAATTAAGGTCACTGATGAGGATGCGGATGAGGCCAATAATAATGATAATGATAATGATAATGATGACGAGGAAGGGTTCCAACCAGAATTCCAATCATAAACGTTCTTATCCCTTATTCCGGATTTTGGGTTGTTCCCGAATCTGTCTGCACTGTGGACACTCTAGCCACTTCAGGAGGGAGTATCAAATTCCTGATGCTATTATTCTCACCCTTCCACATTGAGGTTATAATGTATATACTCCGGCTACTGGTGAAGTCCTGTCCATGTGGCGGCCTTCGAGTGCGGAGTCAGGCTACCCCTTCATCCTAGTGTTTGTAGGGCGTTAGTTGCTCTTGGCCTCGCTCAATTACAGATTTCACTAGGATTTTGGAACCACCTGGTCAGATTTCTAATTCTCTAGAAGGAGCAGTGCGAGATAGATAACATAGAAAGGGAGCCGGGGTATGATGAAATTTAGTATATCTTCCAGGTAGTAGCACTTAAATTGGGCCCTAAGGGTCAATTTTATTTACGGGAGAAGAATAACTTGAAGTTCATTATCCCGAGAGCCGTTGAGAAGTATCCTCGTCCTTGGCGTGAGGAGTGGGTTATAGTAGGAAGTGATTGGGGGCACTCGGTTCACATTGATGAGGTTGAGTATCCCGTCCCCACCCAGTTTAGCGATTATGAGAAATGGGGCAAGGGAAAGCTCTCTGCTGAATCGTGGGGTATTTTGGAAAGAATCCAAGCCCGATTCTATGTAAACATGAAGTATCCCACTTCAGATCTTTTCGATAGTGCTCGAGTAGATCGATACCTCAAAGTCTCTCTGGCCTACCTTCGTAAGTAGCTTTCTGCTTCTCACTTTTCTTCATTTTGACTATCCTTTTTGCTCGGTATACCGATTGAATTGACAGTTTGTACAACTACTTTCCCCACTGCACTTCTAGTGGCGCTTCCAGCTACATTTCCTGTTCCTTCTGCCTCAGGTTCAAAACTCACCGATCCCCCTTTGGCTAACTCTCCTGCTCCTCATCATACTTCTGGTGTTGGCGTTGTGTCTAGATCCAGATTGCCCATATCAACCTCTCATCCGGCTCCAACAAGGTTGGCTTTACAACCTGCTATCCCTCTTTCCATCCTAGCTTCAGCATGCCCAACTCTGGGTGAAATGATGGTAAGGGCAGCCAAGGCTTGGAACATGCCTATCCAAATCCAACAGCAGGCTCCCAGTATTGTTGTTGCTAGGTCCGTCCCGGTAACCTCTCCACCTCCTCCTACTCCAAAAGCATTTACCAGGCGCCTAGTCGGGATAGAGAAAGAGAAGAGTGTGGCTACTACGGCCATTCCTTCTATCGATCTTCCTTAAGGATCGGTATTGATGGATTGCAACCAGGAGGAAATTATATCCCGATTTGCCGCTGTTTGTCCTAGATGAGGCTTGCGGACTATGTCCTTCTTGCCAATCGACATTTTGGTCACCAAGAGGGTTTCTTTACTTGCTGAGGTAGAATTTCTGACTTTCTTGCTTGTTGGATATATTTTTCTAGAAAGTATTTATCCTCTCACTCTTTTTCTTGTAGGGCGTTGTATTTGCTTTAGCCACGAGACAACAAATGACCATTCTAAAAAAAGCCAACCTTTCAATCTGAGCCGAACTAGATGAGGCTAGGGGAAATCTAGCCTAGGCTGAACAATTTGTGAACTCCTTGATCAAGTCTGCCATCAATTCCGAGACTGGTAGGCAGAAAGCCTTTGTTGAGTTAGAACAGATGAAGCGGAACCTGGATACATAAACAGTTTGGTCACTACGCCGTCGTGAGGAGAAGGAAGGTCTGAAGATAGAAAAGACTTTGCTTCAAGATGAAAACCGACCTTTGCAGGATACAATGCAGGCTCTAAGCGTGAGGGTGGACAACTTCTTTGAACTTGGATATTTTACTGCCACCTACGAGGTTGTTCAAGCTCTCCTAACTGATTTTGATTTGCAGGCTACCTTCGGATGGAACCAGGATCAAATCATGGTAAAGGTTGCCCAATTTTCAGGTGTTGATACAGCATAGGTGGACTCTGTCGCTGCCCCAAATCCTCCTCTGCACCCAGATCCCAGTCTACCTAGTACTAATCCTACAGCCACATCTGAAGGTGTGCTTCCTGATCTCCCAGTTCCCCAAGATGATAAGGTGCGGGATACTGAGGTCCCTGCTGATGTTGTGTTGGGATCTATGAAGGAAGTGGAAGCTTCTTTTGAACCCAGGGTATTAGAGGCTAGAGTGATTCATGGTAATCTAGGGGCTGCAACAGTTAAGGAGATTGAAGATGGTGCTGGACAAGGCTAAGAGGTAGAAGGGAAGTAGAATGCTACATGATCCCTCTATCTTCCTATATTACATATGTTTTATAGCCCGAAAATGGGGGTTGGGCACCTGATTGATTGATAGGATGTCCCTTTTTTTTTTTTTTTTTTTTTTTTTTTTTTTCCAAATGTACTATCTCATTATTCTTGCTAGATCTTGGTAGGACCTTGCACAATAACAATCTAAATAAAAACTTTGGTTCAAGACGAAAACTGGCACCTGCAGGATGCAGTTCAAGCTTTGAGCGTAAGGGTGGACAACTCCTTTGAACTTAGATATTTTACTACCACCTACGAGGTTGTTCAAGCTCTCCTTGCTGATTTTGATTTGTAGGCTACCTTCGGGTGGAACCGGGATCAAATCATGGCGAAGGCTACCCAATTTTTACTAGGTAGACTCTGTCGCTGCCCAGAATCCTCCCTTGCACCCAGATCCCAGTCTACCTAGTACTAATCCTACATCCACATCTGAAGGTGTGCTTCCTGATCTCCCGGTTCCCCAAGATGACAAGATACGGGATACTAAGGTCCCTACTGATGTTGTGTCGGGATCGATGAAAGAAGTGGAAGCTTCTTCTAAACTTAGAGTATTAGAGGCTAGAGTGATTCATGGTAATCCAGGGGTTGCAAGAGTTAAGGAGATTGAAGATGGTGCTAGATAAGCCTAGGAGGTAGAAGGGAAGCAAGATGCTACATGATCCCTCTATCTTTCTATATTACATATGTTTTATAGCCCAAAAATGGGGGTTGGACACCTTGATTGATTAATAGGATGTCCCTTTTTTTTTTTTTTTTTTTTTTTTTTTTGTAAATGTACTATCTCATTTATTCTTGCTAGATCTTGGTAGGACCTTGCACAACAATAATCCAGATAAAAACTTACTTGGAATATTGACGGTTCTCTGTACTTGCTTACTCATGGTATGCCTTAGTCGATTTTAATGTTTGCTCACTTGCTACTATCCTAGATAAAATTGTTAGAAATTTTGCCAGTGCTTGATGTCTGGGATGCTTATTCATATTGGTTCAATCAGACTTCAATCTCCTTCCCCCCTCACACTCCCCCTCCAACCCTTGGATCAATCTAGGTAGTAATCCCCTTGTGGTTTTGAAGGGAATTTTTACAGCCAAGTATTGACTTATTCTTGGTAAGAAACTTCTGACCCTTGTAGATGGTCAAGCTTGCTTTGACATTCACACCCATACAACATAAATCAAGGTGCTAGGTATCTCTCCAGCCTTGAAAATTTTGACCTAGGATTAGACCCACTTAAAAGGAATCGGGGTATTAGGCACTCCAAATTAGGAATCCTGGTACTTAATCAATTTCATAGGTTGAATAGTGGCACTTGGTATTCTTGTATCAAGGAATCTCAATATCTAGATGGCTTACATCTGGTAGGTGACTAATGTCCCATTTAACACCAGGCCTTCGTATATAAATTTTGAAAAGTATGGTAGCAGGTATCCTGATAAGGTATCCTAGTCCTTAGGTGGTCCATACCTGTTAGGCAACTAAGACCACTTTAGCACCAGGCCTTCGTATGTAGATTTGGAGAAGTAAGGTACCAGGTATCCTGACAAGGTATCCTGGTCCTTAGATGGTCCGTACCTAGTAGGCAACTAAGACCATTTTAGCACCAGACATTCGTATGTAGATTTGGAGAAGTAAGGTACCATGTATCCTGGTCCTTAGGTTAACCGTTCTAGAAGAGGGTATTCCCCGATCGAGGCTTTAGGATTACCGTATAGGCTCTCCTGGTTTGGAGGATGACTCTGCATCGTTATCCTGGCTGACAACTATACCATTTAAGCATTTTTGCACCAGATCCTTCTTGGAGGAGGGTATTCCCTGACCAAGGCAGCAAGAAGGCCATATGGCTTTTCCTTGTCTTGAGGCGATTTACCATGGCATTCCTCCTAGAGGGTATTGACTCGGTCTAGGGCATCAAGAGTGCTATGTGGCTTCCCTAGTCTTAAGGTGATATAGTTATGGCGATCCTCCTAGAGGGTTTTGATCTGGTCTAGGGCATTAGGAGTGCTATGTGGCTATCTGGTCTCAAGGCGACATAGTTGCGGTGAAACGTTCAAAGCGAGCATAAAAGTATCATGTAGGAGAAAAAATGACTTCTTTATTAAATTTTGATAAAGTACAAAGCAAATTCGGGGTATACCCTTGGAGAGATACCAGCTGAAATAAATTGTTCCCTCTAACTTCTACGGGTAAAACCTCTTGAGGTAATCAGCATTCCAGTTGTGGTCGACTGGGTAACCGTCCATGTCTTTTAGCTTGTAAGCTCCCACCCGGACCACCATCTTAATCATGTAAAGACCTTTCCAATTGGGAGCTAGTACTCCGTTTGATCTCTTTCATGTATTCTCAGTTGCTTTCTTGAGGATCAAGTCCCCTTCATTGAAGTTCCGGGTCCTTACTTTCTTGTTTTTGCTTTGGTAATCTGCCATATTCTTAGAGTCTTTATCCTGTTTTTCCTTGAAAAGGTCTAGGTTGGCTCTTAACTTAACCTTATTATCTTCTGGTTCATAAGGCTGAACCCGAAAAGATGTCAGTCTATGCTCGATGGGTAGGAGTGCTTCTGTCCAAAAGGCCAATGAGTAAGGGGTTTCCCCAGTTGTTGTCCTTTTGGTAGTCTGATATGCCCACAACACGTTGGAAAGTTCTTCTACCCATTTCCCTTTTTTCTGTTAGAGCTTTTTCTTAAAGAACTTTTTGATTGTCTTATTGGTACCTTCTACCAACCTATTTGTTTGAGGATAGGCTACTGAAGCAAAGCGGAGGTTGATACCCCACTTTTCACAAAACTCCCGGAATTTGACATTATCAAATTGCTTTCCCATATCAAATATTATGGCCATTGGGGTACCAAATCGGTAGACAATGTTCTATTTGACAAAACTTATGGTATTTGCTTCAGTTATTCGGGTGAGGGACTCTACTTTCACCTACCGAGTAAAATAATCTATTGCCACTATGGCGTGCTTGGCCTGGCCTGAAGCAGTTGGGAATGGCCCAATGAAGTCAAGTCCTCAGATAACGAAAGGGTAAGGTGTACTGATTGAAAAGAGTCTCTATGGAGGAAGGTGGTAGAGATTTGTAGTCTTCTGGAAAGGCTCACAAGATCGTGCAAACCGCCTCGCATCCTGGTGTAGAATTGGCCAGAAATAACCCATTCTATGTACCTGGTATGCAAGTGTCTCTCCTGATACATGATTGTCGTAGTCCCCTGAGTGTACCTCGTTAATCACCCATTGTGCATCATCGGGATGCAAACATTTCAGTAGTGGAAGGGATTTCCCTTTGCGGTAGAGATATTCGTCTATCAAGCAGTATCGAGTAGCAGTTCTCTTGAGCTTGCGTGCTTGATCCGGATCCATATGAAGGGTGTCATTCAAGAGATAATTTGTTATAGGATCCATCCATCATGGTAAACGGTTGACCGTGTTCACTTCTGCTCTTTTTGATATGCTAGATTGGGGTATTAGTTGGAGTGGTACACCTCTTTGTAGTGCTTGTCCTCCATTTGCAGCAATCTTGGCTAAGACATCTGCTCAGTGATTCTTTTCTCGGGGAATCTATTCCATCTTCATACCCTTGAATCTTGTCATTGTCTCTCCAACCTTCTCTAGATACGCTATCATGTTATCACCCTTTGCTTGATATTGTCCTGACACATGGTTGATTACTAGCTATGAATCACTCATGACTAAAAGGAAATCTACCTTTAGTTCTTCCGCTACTTTCATTCTGGCTAGCAAGGCTTCATATTCTACTTTGTTGTTGATGGCTTTGAATTCAAATCTGAAAAAAATGACTGCATTCGACCCTATCTGGGTCAATTAGGATGATCCCTGCCCCGCAGCCAGATTGATTCGATGCCCCGACCGCGTTTAGTACCCAGGTCTTATAATTGCCGGGAGATTATGGGTTCTCTAGAGCCAGGTCTGGGGTTACATTTGTATCTAGATTTAAGGTCATGCTGAATTCTTGTCCTTGGCTAAGGCCTGAGCCTTAATTGTTGTCTTTAGCTTGTACTTGATGTCATACTAAGTGAGTTCCAAAGCCCACATGACCAATCTGCTTGATATGTTAAGCCTATGGAGGAATTGCCTCAGTGGCTGGTTAGTGACCACCGCAATGGTATGAGCTTGGAAGTATTGCCGGAGCTTTCTGGCTGCAGTCACAAACGTATATGTGAGTTTCTCTATGAGAGTGTAATTTTTTTTGGACTTGGTTAGAGCGTGGCTCACATAATAGACTGGTCTTTGGACCCGTCACTACATTCTTTAACCAAGGCTCCACTGGTAGCGGTTTCTGACACTGCCAGGTAGAGCTGTAGTTCCTCTCCCGAGGTAGGCTTTACTAGCAGAGGCGAGCTAACCAGGTGCTCTTTCAAAGACTGGAAGGCTTGATCCCCCTTTATCTTTTTACCCTGCTTAATAACTTTGAAGAAAGGAAGAAACTTATCGATGGAGCAGGATATGAAGCGGTTCTGCGCTGCTATCCTGTCAGTCAGTCCCTATGCTTACTTAAGGGTAGTGAAGGATTCAAGATCCATTATGGCCTTAATCTTTTTGGGATTAGCCTCAATCCCCCTCTCGTGTACCATGAATCCCAGAAATTTTCATGCTTCTACCCTGAAAGCACACTTGGCGAGATTTAACCTCATCTGGTTTTCTTTTATCACTTGGAAAGTCTATTGCAAGTCCTCCGGATGCTGCTCTGTTAGCTGGGACTTGGTGATCATGTCGTTTATGTGGACCTCTATAGACCTTCCTAACTGTTGCTTGAACAGCTTGTTCACCAAACACTGATAAGTGGCACCAACATTTTTAAGTCCAAAAGGCATTACCTTGTAGCAATAAAGGCTTTGCCTAGTGATAAAACTGGTTTTGTCTTTGTCGGCGGGGTGCATCATGATCTGATTGTACCTCGAGAAAGCATCCATGAAGCTTAGGAGCTTGTTATCTACAGTGGAATCAATCAATTGATCTATTTTAGGTAGAGGGAAGCTATCCTTCGGGCAAGCCCGGCTGAGGTTGGTGTAAGCCACGTACATACACCACTTCCCATTGGATTTGGTTACCATAACCACATTTGCGATACATTCTGGGTAGCGAGATTCTCTAATGAATTTGGCTTTCAAAAGCTTATCTACCTCTTCCTATACCGCGACATTCCTCTCGGTGTTGAAATGCCTCCGCTTCTGTTTGACTAGCTTGAAGGTTGCGTCTACCGCCAACCTGTGAGTGGCTAAGTTAAGAGGGATACCTGGCATTTCATCATGACTCCAATCAAAAATGTCATTGTATTCTTCAAGGAGCTTTACCAGGCTCTTCTTGACCTCGCAATCCAGCGCTTCTCCTACCTTCATCACTTTGGTTGGATCACTCTTTCTTATAGGTATTTCTTCTAACTGCTTCGTGGGGTACCCATTGGTCCATCCCTGCTCTTCTTCCTCTTCTGTTTCTTCTATAACCATATCTAGTACATCTCCTTCTTCTAGGACATAATGGTCTTTCTCTGGTATCTCCCAGCTTAGATTATTGGTTATATACACGCATTGCTTGGCTAGCACGGTAGGGTTAGTGGACACTGTATAGCAATTGCGGGCTGCTTGTTTATCCAGTCTGACCTATCCTTCTTTGGTTCCGATTGGGAATTTTAGGACGTTGTGGTATACTGAGAGTACCCCTCTGATTTCTACCAAGAACGGTCTTCCCAGGATCGCGTTGTAGGCGGATGGGGTGTCTACTATAATAAACTCTGTCATTATCTTATATAGGTATTGGAGGGGTGCCTATCCGATTATCACTGGTAGTCTATAGTGTTAGGATTATGCTCAATAGCAAGAGTGTAATGTTGTAATTAACAATCTTTTTCATATTAATAAAGTGATTTCTGGTTTAACAAATCGTATAGCATTTATAGTTTGTATTATAATTGTCAAAGTAAATAATCATAAGGTCTAAAGACTATGGGAAAAGAAGAATTGTTCGTACATCTGGATATGTATGTGGTAGACACAATTCTTTAGTTAGTCTTGAATATTGTTCACAACTTAAGTTAAAGGTTGGGCACCTTTATCTTGTTAAAGTTGTAGAATTCTTTTGCTAGCATTTGAGTGGGATCAAATGGGATATGATGAGTCTAAAATCATCGGAGTGTCTTCGAGCAAAAGGATCTAGTGCACTGGGTGCATTGAACTGGATCACAATGAAAAGCTTTATCTAGAACCGTCAATAGATAATAGTCTTTTCATTATCAGGACAATCGGAGGTCTATCTTAATCCTGAGATAAATGATGGACTTATGGTTGCAAGTGATATCATTTGAGTTATCAATGAGTACGATTATATCGCATAGTCTATCCTCGATAGTTTGGTGATATTCATTTGTTAATCGATAGAGGACTTCATTTATAGATATGGACATCGTGGCTCCATTTAATTAAATGAGAGTATAATATCATCATATGGATGTTTTGAGGTAATTGGATATTAAATCTCAACGTTGAGTTTTCAATAGTGTCTATTGAAAACATGGCTTCTGGACAAGTCAAAATATCCAAGTTCAAAACGTGGTCATATGAGTAAATATGGTAACTTGGAGAGTTATAGGCGGTCTATGAACTCTTGGCGATTACTGATATTAATCACGAGGATACACTATCTCCAATATGATTGTCTAGGGTATGAATGAGGAGCATCTTCCTTTTCTATCTTTATTTAAGAGTTCAGTTTTAGCTCTTTAGTGGAATGAGTTAAAATTAATGGATCGGACCTAAGTGAATCATTTGTTGATTGTGATTAGGTTATGTCTATTGAAGCTTAAATTTAGATGGCCCGCCAAGATCCCCAATCCACACGGACTTGCATGGATCACTTGATATATTCTACCGGACCAATTTAAGGGTCCATCTAGAATTGCATTTAATATATTAAGAATATAATTTGCACATTATTTAAGTAATGGGCTGCTCAATTATATTAATATATTAATGAAAGACATGTGGGCTTGTTTCTTTTAGTAAGAATGGGTCTGGTTCACATGTGGGCTTTTTTATTTAAAGTCCAATGGATTAAATGAAATAGGAAAATAATATTAGGCCCATCTTATATATAAGTGGGGCGGCTAGGTTAAGGTTTTGACCTAAAAATATTATTTTGTTTCATTTGTTTTAATTAAATAAGAATTAATTGATTTATTGATTAATTGTTTAATTAAAGAAACAAATCTTTCCTAAAAGTAAAAGACTTGTTTGATAAGTAAATAAATAAATTAGTATTATTTATTTAATCAAATAAAGAGTCTTTTTTTTATTTAGTAAAATAAAAGAATAAAAATAAAAGAGTTGGATTAGGGTTTGAAGTCCATAAAGTTAAAAAGAATTAGGGTTGAATTTTAGTCACCCTATATAAGTGACATGATGAAATTCGGCTAACCCTAATTAGATACTACATAGAATTCGGCAACCCTAAAGGAAAAAGAAGAAAAATTCGGCCAACCTATATATATGTTCTTATAGGGTTCGGCCACATCAATTAATTGGTGCTTGAGTTTTTATTTTCTTTCTTCTTCTTCTTAATTCTAAGAGAGTTTTTATTCTAGAGAGACAAAAAAGGAGTGAAAAATTATTCTTTGATAGTATACAATTGCTTAAACATCAATAAGCTTGTGTATACGATATCGATCTAGGTTCACGCGAGTTTCGATCATAAGATTGTGAACTCAAAAGTGACCGGAATAATTTTGACATTCTTTTGATTGTTTTGTGACTAACAAAGAAAAGAAAGTATTTGTTTGGTCCATTCACAGGTTTGCAATTCAAAGGAAAGGGAGACCACGCTCCTAGGTGATCCACGTTCGTGCTCGGATTGAAGGTCTTGCGGATTACCATCGACGTAAGTCAATCGGATCACGCGACAAGAGGTAATTTACTTTTGTTGATATATATGCATGTTTATTGATTAAAAGGGTTTAAGGTTCATAAAGGAAAAATTTTAAAAGTCACTAAATCGTCTTTAGTATCGCTTCCGCTGCGTGTAACACTTTTATTTGTTTATTTTTCCCTACACAAAGATGAATGATGCATAAAAGTTAAGCAATGTCTATCCTAGGAAAGGACCACTATGCCATGGACGTGAAAAGATCATGTGTCAACCACATTTCCAAGTTAGACTCATTATGGATCAAAAAGGTCTTTTCTTTGGTTATAACTCGGCCATGGGGTTTAATGAAGTAATACAAAGAAATTGGACATTTAGGAATTCAAAATTACCAATCATGCTAGAATAAGTCCACACACCCATACAATGCTATATTTTATTTCTTTCTTTATCACCCACATGCTAGCGTTTTTAAGCATTTGTTTTACCTACATTTGTGCTTCCAATGTTGTACTCTACTTTGCGAGTACTTGGCATCAAATAATTCAAAACTCTTTTGCTTTTCTTATTTTCTTTTCTCTTGAGTTGCCCATATTTCTTTTATTTGGTAATTAAGGCATATAAGTACTAATTTGGGTACTTTTATATTCTTAGCCATTTGCTTAGCACAATTTCAACAATTTTTTTTTCTTTGTACACGCTATTTATTAATTAGAGCATAATTTCTTTCATTACCACCATTACACATCCTAACATGATTAATAACAAAGGTAGGCATGTGTTTAGGCTATGAGGTATATTGTTGTACGTTGTACCAAATGAAATAGTAGTGTTTGGCCTCAAGTTTGGCTTTGGAGCACACAATATGGATAGGAAAGTGTTTAGGCTTCTTGTAGGTAATTAAGTGCACACACATTGCCTAATGTCATTCTTCAATCATATATCTAGGGAATGAACGCATCCATCAAGCAATTCACTATTTATACGCATGTCCTATGGCATGTGATGTAAATGAGGAAGGGAGTGTGTAAGAATAATCAATATAAACACTCAAAATGCGCAATTTAAAAGTTTGTGTTTGTGATCTCACGGAAATTTCCACTATTAGAACAAGGCGTGAAAGTGTCGAGTCCCCTCAACTTAACACCAAGGATGAGATAAACCCATAAAGTGCAAGTGAACCCTAAAGTGGCACCAAGCTACATCACAAGATCAAAATGCATACAAAGAACTTTCCAAAAGCACATGCTAAAGGCATCACACCCAAACTTATTCAAGTCTGAAAATTTGGACAAGCGACAAATTTGAAAAAATTGGACACTAAAAAGACTCTTAAAAAGACGACTCTGAAAGGCGACAACACCCCCAAACCAAAACTCAACAATGTCCCCATTGTTGGAAACCAAAAAGCACGGCCTAGGGGGGGATGGGGGCACTTACAAGACTCAAAAAAGCTCTACTAAACAAGACAATTTATGCAATATATCAAATAAGCTCAAAGGCAACTTTTCCACCTACAACAAGCATTTTCACAAAAATCAACAGAATGGGGGTACAACAACCCCCAAACCGGATTTAAACATAAGCTCAAAACCTATACAATGATGCATATATATAACAAAACCCCCAAACCAAATTGGGAATAGCTTCCATTAAAACTTGTATACATGCAATATCAAGAGCCTTCGTTCTTTCATCACTAAGAATACTATATCAATGAATGCATCCACACAATTATCGACAACGGGACAATTGGGATAAATAAACATAAGGTAGAAACTCCCTTATTGAAGAAACGAATGTTCTCGCTCTTTCCATGAGCACTCTTGGCATGCTCATCCCTCGAGACTTGCAAGTTGTCATATTTCTTCTCATGAGATAAAGAACCTAGCTATCAAGCATGAAAAACTACCAAATGATTTCATTAAAAACATCCACAAAATAATATCCACCACATAATCCTAAATCCAAGAAATATTATCCACCAATATCAAAAGAAATAATGCACAGAAATTAAAAAGTTCAATCCTAGAAAAGTACAAAACAAATAAAATAGTTCAAAGAAAATAGAAAATAAAATGTCAAAGTAAGATATGTGCAAGATAGCGTGGATCACTTGTCATCTGACGACTCTGCTCGCTCATCAACCATCGGCCCCTTCCCTCTCAGATCATGCTCTGCTCTGAGCCTCTCCTCATGCTCTCTCCTGGACATCTCCATAGCTGCCCGATACTAAACTCCATATTCGTCAATTATAGGACCTCCCTAGGATGCTACAGGAGTTGGCTGCTTCCTTCTTCTTGCGTATGGTATTAATTGAAGTTATGCTCGCATCTTTGTGATGTTTTCCCACACTTCTTCAAAGCTACCTCTAACCTTTGCTTTGACCTCCTCTATCATCTCTCTCTTCTTTAGCAACTCTCTCATCAGAGTCTTCCAAGGAACTTCGTCCTCCTACGTATCATGAACTAAGGTCCCCTGGTCGTGATCCATCTGCTCCTACTCATAATCCATGTACTCAAGCTCATAACCCATCTCATCAGGGAGCTCATGTTGTTGCCTGCTCGGCCCTGCCTCAGGTCTATTATTTCTTCTTCCCGTCTTCCTCCTCTGACTGATCAAATCTCTCTCTATCTCAAGAGTTGTCTAGGTACCAACCCTAATATCTATCATAGGGTCCTTAAATGGGTCATCTCTGAAATCCACACTAGCGCGCCTATAGAATTCTGTGATCAGATAAGGAAATACAAGTGGTTTCCTATGGTCCCTGCTATCCTTTACTATAATTATGCAAGCATTCACCAGATGCCCCATATTGAGTGGCTGCTCATGCTCAATACAATACAAAAGGGTGGCAATATCAAATGAAACTGTGGAAGTGTGCGTGCGTGGCCTTAGGGAATGGCAAATGAAGAGATTCCACACCCTTAACTCGATCTTCAAGTTGGTGTGCCTGATAGGGTAGTCTATGGCCACCCAAAATGTCATTGGATCAATGACTTACTCGTTTGCCAAGTCCAAATTCCTTCCGTTGAACAAGTTATTCCAAGTCACACCGTCTCTAATGTTCTCTTCCTGGTCCTCTGAAAGTTCAGTTCTGAAGTATCTGTTTATGTCATCCATATTTTTCCTGACTTCTCTTCCTCGAACCATCACTGGTGTTCCAACTTGGTAGTCTCCGGGGTTCATCCCAGCGTAAAATTCATCTACTACCCTTCTGTAGAATTTAGGAGGGGTGTTTGTATCTGTCTGCCAACCCCTTTGTTCCACCATTTCAGGAATACGGGTGTTTCCTATCTCACTTATTGTTATGCCCATTTCCTTCACTATTTTACGCCTTCGGAAACCCTCTAAACGATCCCTAAAATCTCTGTTCAAAGTACTTTGGGGAATTTGCAGTCTCTTTGTTCTTTCCATCTGCAAAGAATACAAAATTTAGAAGTGACAACAACTAATGAAAATACATTTAAGCATTACGAGCAAAAAAATCAAGAGACAATATTAGTTTAATCTGGCCATGTGCGCGGGTCTTATGCAAGTGTGATACCAGCGCAGGTGAGGAAATAGAGCGGGTCTAGCGCAGGTGTGTTACCAGTGCAAACCACCAACACACCTGCCTAGAAAATTTGCGTGACCCACGATCCTATTCACCATACATTCCAACAACTTCAATCTTAAGCTCACAGATATGCAAAAAATCTTCCTAATCCAAAACATATCACTATTAAGCACTAAACAACTCAAATCATCATCCAATTTAAGTCAATTAATTCAATCTCAAAATCTAAACCCTATAATCAATTTTATGAACAATAATGGGTAATCCCCATTCCAATCCGAATCACATATCAACAACATGCATCAATAATCAATCCCAACATATTATCATCAAGAATCGAATAAATGTATGGCAGAAAATGGTGAGTCACCGATTAAGCACAAAATCCATGTAAATTTGAGAGAGTTTAGGAAAAGAAAGAAAGATGTTCAATGGATTAAACAAGTAAGAACGAGATTAAGATTAGGAGTCATACCTTGTGGTCTTGAATTGAAAGCGTGGGGAATAAGAAATACCTTTGGAAAGTGAGAGGGAGGGAAAATAAAGGAATTTCGGTTTGAGTTTGAGTGTGTGAGCCCTACCACGAAAGTGACATTATATTTATAGTGATGTGTAGTGCACGGGTTTGACCCGAATTGCGCTGGTATGGACTAGCACAGTTACACCCATGCAGTTGGTCTTTGTTGAGCTTTCTTGATGGCTGATGCGCTGGTCTTCACTGGCGCACAATGATCCGCGCATGAATCGCTTTGGTACACTCTTGTCGTGCGCTGGTCACTAAGCCTTCATTTGTTAACTGTGTTTTCCAATCTCCTTGTCATGTACATCTGACAAAAACCAATTTAAAATTGCCTCATTATCCAAATATCAACTAAAACAAAATTAATTCTTCAAAATGCACTAACTCAAAACAAACTCAAAGACGGTTTTTACAATGAACTTTCTCCATGACCTAAACTCACCACAACATTAATATGCTCAAAGAATTCAATCATAGAGAGTAAAGCCTTAGTCAAAAAGAGAAAATAAACTGTGAAATCCTATTATGCACTAAAAATGTTCAATGTAATGCACTCAAAGTGGGGCATGGGTCAACTAAAAGGGGTTTGTGACGAGCGATTTTATAGTGTCGTTTTAAAACCGTACGTCAATAATATTTCTAAAACCTCACAAGCCTTAATTGGTTTAGAAAACATAAGTATGGTGGTAAGTGGGGTGTCAACCACAGGGAAACGGGATTAGTAATGACCAGATATAGCTAAAGTAGCATTAATGTAATTAATGAAAGGTAAAAAGAGGATGTTGTAAATGTGAATAAACACGCTAATAAAACTAAACTAACAATGTAGCCTAGATGAAAGGACATGGAATGAAAGGTATATATATATGATGGAAACTAAGGAGTTGACGGATTCGAAAATAAACATTGGGCAATACAATAAACTCGTAAATAAGCACGTCTAATCAAAGTTAACCAACCTAGGATATATAGAGTCGGTTATTTATCGCTAGTAAGCGGTCAACCTAGGATGTATAGCGAGGACCACATACTAAGGATTAATCCGTCATAAACCCCCAAACCTAGGATGTATAGTGTTGGTTGTTCGTTCGGGATTCTTGGAAATTGAAGCTCGTCTACCTATCAAACACCCAACCGATTACAAACATAGCCAACCTAGGATGTATATTGTTGACTTCTAATCCTCTCACAAGTCCCGACCTAGGATGTATAGTGCCGGAAACTCGTTCGAGGTTAGATTAAGACTGTTGTTTAAGAGTCGGAATTCATGACGTTCCGTCCATTCATTTAAGCAATAAACAACTAAATAGGATGTATATCTAGATGCATTTCTCATACATAATCCAAGGAGAACTTGCCAAGAGGATGTATCCAAACAAGTAATCAATGAAAACCATTCACAACAAGAATAAAACAATGAAAGATAGACATGAATATATATAGAATCAAGTTTATATCTAGGTTGTGTAAAAATTACTGAAAATCTGGAGTAACAAGTCCTCTAAAATGTTTTTATCATATTTTATTTATACCACATACAAAAATAGGTCACTTAAGCTTCAAAACACCAACTGCTGCACGCGAAGTGCGGGTGGAGTGCGGTTGGATTACCCGCACTTTACCAGCACTTTATGGGTTTTCTTCCACTTCAGTTCTCGGATTTGGGAAATAGTGCGGGTGGAGTGCAGTTGGATTACTCGCACTTTAATGATCAGGTGCAAATTCATCTCTCTGGTCTGGGCAACAATGCGGGTGAAGTGTGGTTGGATGACCCGCACTTTAACTGTCAGGTGCAATTCCAACTCTTTGTTTTGGGCAACAGTGTGGGTGGAGTGCAGTTGGATGACCTACACTTAAACCGCACTTTAACTGTCAGGTGCAATTCCAACTCTCTGTTCTAGCTTGGAGTGCAGGTGGAGTTCAGTTAGATGACCCACACTTTATCTTTTCCTCATGAATCAGGTCCCGGCTATGGGTAGGAGTGTGGTTACGACCCGCACTAATCTGCACTTTAGAGCTACTGATGATCATTTGTCTTTCCTTTTTGCCCCTTTTTGCCCCTTTTCGGCCGGAACTACTGCAACACTTTCCGAACCCATAATTGAACCATTTCCTACAATTACGCACGTAAAAACCCATCAAAGACACAAAAACGCAAGAAAATGGAACAAAGGATACATAATTGAGGACCTAAATATACGACATATTTGGCACGATCAAATACCTCTAAACCAAACCTTTGCTTGTCCTCTAGCAAAACTCGAAATAAAACAAATAAGACACAAACTATAAATTTCTATACACCTAAGCAATAATTCAAAAATGCCGCAAGTCCAATAGGTGATATGATACACACAAGTGTGATAGAGAATAGAAAAACATATGCACAAGATCAAGAGCAATCTGGAGATACCAAAGAGAGGCTCGCACGACCACTAATCCCACACCTAAAGGCACTCACGCATTAAGGACTACTTACTCCCATACCTTGAGCATAATTCGCTTCAATTCTAAAGCTCACTTGGATTCTCTCTTTTCTTTCCT
Source organism: Acer negundo (assembly GCA_035582765.1). Taxonomy (NCBI): domain Eukaryota; kingdom Viridiplantae; phylum Streptophyta; class Magnoliopsida; order Sapindales; family Sapindaceae; genus Acer; species Acer negundo. The sequence continues at coordinate 1,259,880 of CM069238.1, forward strand.
CATAGAGTCCTACGTTCCACACAACAAAATATGCAAAGATGAATTCCGCAGAGAATTTAAGCTATGAACTATCCCAGGGAAGAATCATTATGCCATGGACCTGAAAGATCGTGTTTCAACCGACATTCCCAATTTAGACTTAATAAGGATCAAATAGGGATTTTTCATTGGTTATAGCGTGGCTATAGGGGTATACTGAGGTGAAACAAAGAATATGGAAATTTGGAGTTCAAAATCACCAATCATGCTAGAATATATCCATACACCCATACAATGCTCTTTTTTCTTCATTTATCACTCGCACACCAGAGTCTACGTAATTGTTTTACCGACATTTATGCTTCCAATGATGTACTCCATATTGAGAGTCTTTGGTATAACGCAATTCAATTATAATTTTTCTGTTTCTGGTTTCTTTTCATTTGAGTTACACAATATTCCTTTCTTTGGCATGTAAGGCCACAAGTACAATTTTTCTTGGTACTTTTACATTTCTAGCCCTTACATATTTTCCACAATTGTTTCATTGTACCCTTTATTTGACCATTTAGAGTTTAACAAATTTTATTACCACCATTACACATCCTAACATGATTAGTACAAAGGTAGGCATATATTTAGGCTATGAGGTATATGGTTGTATGTGGTACCAAATGAAAAAGTGTTTGGCCTCAAGTTTGGCTTTGGAGCACACAATATGGTAGGATCGTGTTTAAGCTAATATAGGTAATTGAGTGCACATACATTGCCTAATATCACCTCCACAATCATCTAAAAAGGGAAAGAAAGCATCTGTCACGCACTTCACAATATGATATGCAAGCTTATGGCATGTGACATATATGATGAGAATTGTTTAAGAATAATCAATAATAACACTCAAAATATGCACTTTGAACACTTGTGTTTGTGATACTGTGTCCCCTCAACTTAACACCAACGGATGGGATGAACCCATGGAGGTGCAAGCAAACCCTAAAGTAGCACCAAGCTACGTCACAAGTTCAAAACACATACAAGGAACTTGCCAAGAGCACACACTAGAGGTATCACACCCAAACTTAATTAAAGTCTGAAATTTGGACAAGCGACAAAGTTGAAAAATAGGACACTAAAAGACTACAAGGATGACTCCAAAAGGCGTACCACACCCTCAAACCAAAACTCAACAATGTTCCTATTGTTGGTAACCATAAGGTACGACCTAGAGGGGAAGAAACACCATCCAAGACTCAAAATCATAGAACATGACATGAAACAGAACCTATAACAAACATAATCTCAATATTTGGCGGAATGAGGGTACAACAACCCCTAGACCGGATCTAGACATACGCTTAAAAACATGTACAAGTATATGATCAATATGCACACAACCATGTTCATCTACATCAACAAAATATTCTAAAATCACATTCGTCAAAAATTTGAATACAATTAAGTACAGAATTGAAAGGTAGAAACTCTCTTAGAAGGAAGATAGGTCCATTGTCCGAGCAAGCTGTCATGTGATTTCTAAAAGATGAAGAACCTAGCATAAAACACACAACACTTCTACCAATTCGAAGGTCAAATGCAATTCAAAACATATTCCAATATCGTCAAAGGAAACTATAAATAAAAGAAAAAAAACAAAGAAAACTAAAAGTTCAAAACAGGACCTTGGTGGGCTGCCTCTCACAAGTGCTCTATTTAACGTCTAGACTAGACATGATAGGAGATCTATGGCTCAATAAGTTCCATGGAACCCATACCCTTGCAGCAGGATTCCGATCCCAAATACGGTTTGAGCCTATGCCCATTTACCTTGAATATTCCATCGTTTCTCAGGTTTTGAATGTCTACCGCTTCATTAGGTGAGACATTAATAACACAGTATGGACCTGACCATCTCGATTTCAACTTCCCTGGGAACAGCTTCAAACAGGACTCGTAAAGTAACACAAGCATGCCCGGTTAGAGCTCTTTTTTATCAATCGCTTGTCATGAATAAGTTTTGTTTTTTCCTTGTAAATCCTTGAACTCTCATAGGCTTCCAACTTAAATTCATCCAACTCGTTCAACTGATTGCATCTCTATTCACCCGTCTTGTCATACTCCCAATTTAACTTTGTGATTGCCCACCACGGTCTATGTTCTAGTTCTACCGGAAGGTGGCAAGCTTTACCAAAAACCAACCTATATGTGCTCATCCCAATAGGAGATTTGAAAGCCGTCTGGTATGCCCATAAAGCGTCGGATAGTTTCATTGCCTAATCATTCCTAGTAGAGGAGACTGTTTTCTCCAAAATCTGCTTGATGTGCCTATTACTCACTTCAACCTAGCCTGACGTCTATAGGTGGTAAGGCGTGGCAACCTTATGACGAACCCCATACTTCTTCAATAGGTTTCCCAAGACTTTATAACATAAATGAATCCCTCTATCACTAATGATCACCCTTGGAATCCCAAATCGAGTTAGAATGTTTTTCTTTATGAATTTTACCACCACATTACTGTCATTAGTCTTTGTGGCAATTGCCTCAACCCATTTGGAAACATAGTCAACCTCTACCAAAATATAACTATTTCCACCAGATGGTGGGAATAGTCCTATAAAATCAAGACCCCAAGTGTCAAATATTTCAACCACTAAAATCCCCATTTGTGGCATCTCATCCTGCTTACCAATGTTCACCGTGCGCATACACCTATCACATGCTACATAAAACTGATAAGCATCCTTAAAAAGTGATACCTAGAAGAAACCTGATTGAAGCATCTTAAGTGTTGTCTTACGTGCACTGAAATGGCCTCCACATTATAATTCATGACAGAATCGCAACACATCACACTGCTCAGCTTCTAGCACACACCTTCTAATTACTTGGTCAGCCCCGTGTTTGAATAGATAAGGTTCATCCCAAAAGTATTCCCTTGATCTCCTAACAAACCTTTTCTTACCTTGCCAATCTAAATTAGAGGGAAACACCCTAAATGTCAAGTAGTTTGTTAGATCTGCATACCAAGGTTCCTTATGCTGTACTGTCCATATATGTTCGTCTGGGAAACTCTCTCTCAAAGGAATCTCATCCCTATCTACTTGGCTTTCTTGAACTAACCTATTAAGGTGGTCTGCTACCACATTCTCGCAACCCTTCTTGTCCCGGATTTCTAAATCAAATTCCTATAGCAGCAATACCCACCTAATCAGCTTGGGCTTTGCATCTTTCTTTTGAAGTAAATATCGTAAAGCCGCATGGTCTGAATACACCACTAACTTAGCACCTACCAAGTACTGTCTGAATTTCTCAAGAGCAAAAATGACAGCAAGTAATTCCTTCTCTATTGTTGAATAGTTCAACTGTGCATCATTCAAAATTCGGGATGAGTCAGATGCGTCACATATTACTTCAAATGGCAAATCCCAAACTGGTGGTGCAATTACCAGAGCTGAGGTCAAAGCCTCTTTTAAGGTTTCAAATGCTGCCAAACATTTTGTACTAAACACAAAATCCTTGTCCTTTTGTAGCAAAAAGCACAGTGGTCTGGAGATCTTCGAAAAATCTTTGATGAACCTCCTATAAAACCCTACATGTCCAAGGAAAGACCGGATGTCCTTCACATTTCATGGAGGTGGCAAACGTTTTATTACTTCAACCTTCGCATTGTCCACTTTGATCCCCTTTCTCGATATTATATGGCCAAGGACAATCCCGTGTTGCACCATGAAATGGCACTTTTCCCAGTTTAACACCAAGTTGTTTTTGATGCACCTTTGTAGCACTAAAGATAAGTTGCCAAGACACAACCTGAAAGAGTCTCCGAATACTAAGAAGTCGTCCATAAAGACTTCTATAATTTCTCCCACCATATGTAAGAACAATGAAACAATACACCTTTGAAAAGTTCCTGGGGCATTGTAAAGGCCAAAGAGCACCCTTCGGAAAGCATAGGTTCCATACGGACATGTAAATGTGGTTTTCTCCTAGTCCTAGAATACATATCCAGAAAACAGCAGAACGGATACCCTGCCAACTGCTATAGGACTTGATTAATGAAAGGTAAGGGGAAATGATCCTTCTTGGTAAAAACATTCAACTCGCGGTAGTCTACGCAAACGCGCCACCCTATTTGAAGTCTTTGTGCCACCAACTCATTCTTATCATTCTTCACTACCGTAACCCCAGATTTATTTGGAACCACATGAATAGGACTAACCCACCTAATATATGATATAGGGTAGATAATCCCTACATCCAGAAGCTTCAGTATCTGTTTTTTCACAACCTCTTGCATAATCGGATTTAGTCTCCTTTGTGCCTCCCGTGCTGGTTTGGTGTTTTCTTCTAGTACAATCTTGTACATACATATGGACGGACTTATACCTTTTATATCATCTACAAACCAACCAATGGCTTCCCTATATTCTTTTAATACCTTAAGTAACTCCTCTTCTTAACTTTCTTCTAAATTAGTGGCAATGATAAATGGGTTCCTCTTTTCTTCGTCTAGAAACACGTACTTCAGGTTCAATGGAAGTGCCTTCAATTCAACCTTTGGAGGAAGCTCTTCTCTTGGCACAAAGTCATCCTCATTTTCTACCCTTTCGAATTCCTCTTCTATAGTGACATCTAACTCCTCCTCAAAGAAATCCACGGTGTTACAATCGTATGAACCTATTGGGTATGTTAATGAGTCAAAGATGTTGTAATCCACTGTTTCGTCTAAGACTTTCATGGTAAGCTTCCCTGCATGCATATCAATCACAGCCCTGGCTATTGCCATGAAAGGCTAACCCAAAAGTAACTTCACATCTCTCTCGTCTCTTCCTTTATCTATGTCAATCACCATGAAAAAAATTTAGGTGTGTTCAATATTAATCTAGAGAGGGGGGATTGAATAGATTTTATCCAATTTTACCTAATTTTCGTTATTAGTCAAATTGACGAAAATACCCCTAACTAGTCACAAAAATATATCAAGTGTAATAAGTGCAGAATTATAAATGACAGAAGATATTTACGTGGAAACCCTTACGGGAAAAACCACGGGCTAATAAGTGCGCCACACTTGAACCTCAAATCCACTAAATGTGATAACGATTACAACCTAATCCCGGTCAATAATCACACACCTACCTAATCCTGGTGTGAGTGAACCTAGTCCAATTGCTTGTGATTTAAGCTACCTAATCCTGGAAGCAACACAAGACTTATTTCTCAATGAAGAGATAATAAAACCTAAGTGAATATACAATGATATCCAAAGTGCAAATAAAGCTAGGTAACCTTAGATGCTTATCTAGGATGATGAATTAACAATTAATACAATCCTAGATATCATGTTAGGATTATGCTCAATAGCAAGAGTGTAATGTTGTAATTAACAATCTTTTTCATATTAATAAAGTGATTTCTGGTTTAACAAATCGTATAGCATTTATAGTTTGTATTATAATTGTCAAAGTAAATAATCATAAGGTCTAAAGACTATGGGAAAAGAAGAATTGTTCGTACATCTGGATATGTATGTGGTAGACACAATTCTTTAGTTAGTCTTGAATATTGTTCACAACTTAAGTTAAAGGTTGGGCACCTTTATCTTGTTAAAGTTGTAGAATTCTTTTGCTAGCATTTGAGTGGGATCAAATGAGATATGATGAGTCTAAAATCATCGGAGTGTCTTCGAGCAAAAGGATCTAGTGCACTGGGTGCATTGAACTGGATCACAATGAAAAGCTTTATCTAGAACCGTCAATAGATAATAGTCTTTTCATTATCAGGACAATCGGAGAGTCTATCTTAATCCTGAGATAAATGATGGACTTATGGTTGCAAGTGATATCATTTGAGTTATCAATGAGTACGATTATATCGCATAGTCTATCCTCGATAGTTTGGTGATATTCATTTGTTAATCGATAGAGGACTTCATTTATAGATATGGACATCGTGGCTCCATTTAATTAAATGAGAGTATAATATCATCATATGGATGTTTTGAGGTAATTGGATATTAAATCTCAACGTTGAGTTTTCGATAGTGTCTATTGAAAACATGGCTTCTGGACAAGTCAAAATATCCAAGTTCAAAACGTGGTCATATGAGTAAATATGGTAACTTGGAGAGTTATAGGCGGTCTATGAACTCTTGGCGATTACTGATATTAATCACGAGGATACACTATCTCCAATATGATTGTCTAGGGTATGAATGAGGAGCATCTTCCTTTTCTATCTTTATTTAAGAGTTCAGTTTTAGCTCTTTAGTGGAATGAGTTAAAATTAATGGATCGGACCTAAGTGAATCATTTGTTGATTGTGATTAGGTTATGTCTATTGAAGCTTAAATTTAGATGGCCCGCCAAGATCCCCAATCCACACGGACTTGCATGGATCACTTGATATATTCTACCGGACCAATTTAAGGGTCCATCTAGAATTGCATTTAATATATTAAGAATATAATTTGCACATTATTTAAGTAATGGGCTGCTCAATTATATTAATATATTAATGAAAGACATGTGGGCTTGTTTCTTTTAGTAAGAATGGGTCTGGTTCACATGTGGGCTTTTTTATTTAAAGTCCAATGGATTAAATGAAATAGGAAAATAATATTAGGCCCATCTTATATATAAGTGGGGCGGCTAGGTTAAGGTTTTGACCTAAAAATATTATTTTGTTTCATTTGTTTTAATTAAATAAGAATTAATTGATTTATTGATTAATTGTTTAATTAAAGAAACAAATCTTTCCTAAAAGTAAAAGACTTGTTTGATAAGTAAATAAATAAATTAGTATTATTTGTTTAATCAAATAAGGAATCTTTTTTTTTTATTTAGTCAAATAAAAGAATAAAAATAAAAGAGTTGGATTAGGGTTTGAAGTCTATAAAGTTAAAAAGAATTAGGGTTGAATTTCAGTCACCCTATATAAGTGACATGATGAAATTCGGCCAACCCTAATTAGATACTACATAGAATTCGGCAACCCTAAAGGAAAAAGAAGAAAAATTCGGCCAACCTATATATATGTTCTTATAGGGTTCGGCCACATCAATTAATTGGTGCTTGAGTTTTTATTTTCTTTCTTCTTCTTCTTAATTCTAAGAGAGTTTTTATTCTAGAGAAACAAAAAGGAGTGAAAAATTATTCTTTGATAGTATACAATTGCTTAAACATCAATAAGCTTGTGTATACGATATCGATATAGGTTCACGCGAGTTTCGATCATAAGATTGTGAACTCAAAAGTGACCGGAATAATTTTGACATTCTTTTGATTGTTTTGTGACTAACAAAGAAAAGAAAGTATTTGTTTGGTCCATTCACAAGTTTGCAATTCAAAGGAAAGGGAGACCACGCTCCTAGGTGATCCACGTTCGTGCTCGGATTGAAGGTCTTGCGGATTACCATCGACGTAAGTCAATCGGATCACGCGACAAGAGGTAATTTACTTTTGTTGATATATATGCATGTTTATTGATTAAAAGGGTTTAAGGTTCATAAAGGAAAAATTTTAAAAGTCACTAAATCGTCTTTAGTATCGCTTCCGCTGCGTGTAACACTTTTATTTGTTTATTTTTCCCTACATATCAATAGCTAAATGACATTCCAGGTAACTTAGCTAATCAAGATTAAGCAACCTAGATAGCTACCACAATACAACACTCAATCAATTCATCACAAACAATATCTATCTTGTATCTAGCATATGACCTAAAAACATACAAGTAAATAAAAAGATGACTTGTTAAGAAAGACACTTAAATTAGATGAAGTTAGTGAGAATCTTACCAATCAAGATGTGATGATGTAAAACCATGCATGAATGCATCCTATATGGTCATAGAAGATGTTATATGAACTTTGATGCACAAAGGAATGACTTTGAGTGTTTAAGGGTGAGTTCTAGTGAATTTTTCTCTTTAAATAAGTTCTAAGGGGAAAATATGCTTTTTCAACTCTTAAAACCTGACCTAAAACAAAAAAGGCATATATATAATGTGTCAAAAAGAAGTGACATCGTTTTGATAATTTTTCCAAAATTTATACATTGACCGCCTTACACCCGCTCTACGTAGGGCGGTTGTAGGGCGGTTCACCTAGGAAAAGAAGAACAAGTTCTTCATGACCGCTTTACACCAAAGAGCAAAAATCAGGTGAACTAGGGGCGGTTGCTCTTGAGATTTTGAGAGCCACCCTACACCCGCTCTACGTAAGGCGGTTTATAGGCGATAAAAAAATCAACCAGTGGCACTGTTCTACGTTGGGCAGTCGTAGAGCGGTCAAGAGAAAATTTTCTCTAACCACCTTACAAGTGCTGTACATAGGGCACCTGAAGGGCGGTTATACAACACCTCCTAGAAACATGATACATCCTAAGCCTAATCATGACGTGGCATTTAAAACACAAGATGCAATCAAATTAAACATGCAAGAAGAGAGATTAATGAACATTAATGCACACATAATAAAGACACACAACATACAAGAATAAGAGTTATGCATGTGATGTGAGTGTGTGCAACTACATCTCTTCAAAGCAAGTACTCACTTAGAAATTTACCTTTGGTGTTTCTTTTCTTGAGTTCTAGAGAGGGAATTGGTTATGCAAAACACCAACCATTACAAGCCTAAGCTACCCTTACATCAATCCTCAAATGTGGTTTGTCCATGAAATAAACCAATCAATTTATGAGACCTTACACACCACAAAGTCGGCAGGTATGATTAACTTCTGTATCTGAATTAACACATCTTCGACAATGCCTTTAGGACTTCTCGTAGAAGCATCTGCTAAGACAAGAGACATGGTGATTTTTCTAAGGTTGTTTAAACCAAGCTTCTTGTAGACCGAGAACAACATTAGGTTAATACTTGCCCCTAAATCCGATATTGCTCTTTTGCAATTTGAACCACCTATTGTTATGTCAATTATAGAACTTCCTAGGTCTTTCAGTTTCTAAGGCAATGTCTGCTGAATTACTGCATTGATATTCTCATTCAGACGCTCCTAGTGCTTCGGCCTAAATCTCTCTTTATCCTTACTCAAATCTTTGAAAATTTTCCCATAAGCGAGCATTTTCTGAATAGCATCTAAAAGTGGTAAATTGATAGTCACCTTAAAAAGGAGGTAATAAATGTCCTGATGTGATTTCTCCATTTTAGAGTTCTTTAACCTCCTTGGAAATGGTATAGGCGGCACATAGGGGTTTGGTGACTTATGGAGTTGTGGCCTTGGTTCTGGGTTTGTTAACTGAACATAGTTTTCCTCTTCTAACTCCTTCTCACCCTTTCCTTCCGTAGGAACCACCTCATCCTTTTATGTGGCAGTCTCTTTGTTATTATCTTTCAAAACATTTCCACTTCTAAGGACTGCCTTTGCATTAGCTTGTTCCGATTGGCTTGAAAATTTCCCTTTCTCTCTTTCTTGTAACAATTTAGCCAACTGACCTATTTGGAATTCAATCCTGTGAATAGATGCATCCATCTCGTTTGATTGCCTATCATTATTCAACATGTATGTTTCCCAACTCTCTACATGTGCTTGTTGCAACAGCTGAACCTTTTACATATCCTGGTTGGCTGACTGCATGAATTCTCTTATCCATTCATCAACTATTCCTATATCTGGCTTACCTGAATTAATGCACTCTAGGTCACTTGAACAACCTCGTCTAGAGTCTGTGATGCTTGTAAAATTTCCACTGTTATCTGTTTAACCAACGGGGTCTCTTCATCCCCTTGCAAGTAATCCCTAAGAAGAGTTGTCAGTTTCTCTTCAACTGAAAACTCTTCAACCACATTGCGACCTTCCTGGAAATCTTGATTATTTCCCCATTTCTGACTAAATGGGTCAATATCTAGCTCATAATCGGACCCTGAATTTTTCCAAGGGGCATCCATGAAACCTGAAATACCGAGAAAAAAAATACCCACGACGTAAAAAGACACAAACAAAGTAATAGCAGAAATGTAAATAAAAATAAATACTACTCAAGCAAAACTAATCAAACTATACTCACCGTATCCCCGGCAATGACACCATTTGACGAGCTGTTTTATAGTGTCGTTTTAAAACCGTGCCTCAACAATATTTGTAAAACCTCACAAGCCTTAATTGGTTTGGAAAACACAAGTATGGTAGTAAGTGGGGTGTCGTCCACAGGGAAACGGGATTAGCTTTGACCAGCTATAGCTAAAGTAGCATTAATGTAATTAATGAAAGGTAAAAAGATGATGTTGTAAATGTGAATTAACACGCTAATAAAACTAAACTAACAATGCAACCTAGATTAAAGGAAATGGAATGAAAGGTATATATATGATGGAAACTAAGGAGTTGATGGATTCGAAAGTAAACATTGGGCAATGCAATAAACTCATAAATAACCACGTTTAATTAAAGGTAACTGACCTAGGATGTATAGAGTCAGTTATTTATCCTTAGTAAGCAATCAACCTAGGACCTATAGCGAGGACCACCTACTAGGGATTAATCCGTCATAACCCCCAACCTAGGATGTATAGTGTTGGTTGTTCGTTCAGGATTCTTAGAAATTGAATCCCGTCTACCTATCAAACACCCAACCGATTACAAACGTAGCCAACCTAGGATGTATTTCGTTGACTTCTAATCCTCTCACAAGTCCCGACCTAGGATGTATAGTGCCGAAAACCCATTCGAGGTTAGATTAAGACCACGGTTTAAGAGTCGAAATTCATGACGTTCCGTCCATAATTTTAAGCAATACACAACTAAATAGGATGTATATCTAGATGCATTACTCATACATAATCCAAGGAGAACTTGCCAAGAGGATGTATCCAAGCAAGTAATCAATGAAAACCATTCACAACAAGAATAAAGCAATGAAAGATAGACATGAATATGTATAGAATCATGTTTATGTACAAGCCCAATATTCAACTAACTACTCCATTAACCCTTTTGAGGGGATTTAGCTACTCATTACAACTAGGAAAATAAGAGAAAGAAAAGAGAAAGAACACTTAGAGAACATCACCTTCCTTGAAGTTGCTTCAATCTCCTACCTTCCTTGATTTAGCTACTCATTACAACTATGAAAATAAGAGAAAGAAAAGAGAAAGAACCCTTGGAGAACATCTCTTTCCTTGAAGTTGCTTCAATTTCCTACCTTCCTTGAAGTTGAGTAGAGAATGTAAGTGTGGGAGAGAGAGTGTTCCTAGATCTAGGTTGTGTAAAAATTACTTAAAATTTGAGTAATAAGTCTCTCTAAAACGTTTTATCATATTCTATTTATACCACATACAAAAATAGGTCATTTAAGCTTTAAAATACCAACTGGCGCACGTAAAGTGTGGGTGGAGTGCGGTTGGATTACCCGCACTTTATGGATTTTCTTCCACTTCAGTTCTTAGATCTGGAAATAGTGCGGGTGGAGTGCGGTTGAATTACCTACACTTTAACAATCAAGTGCAAATCCAACTCTCTGGTCTGGGCAACAGTGCGGATGGAGTGCGGGTATGTCTCTCTAGGACTCAACCGATACTAGTTTAGCCAACCTAAGATGTATAGAGAGGGCTTCTAATCCTCTCACGAGAGCCGTCCTAGGGTGTATAGAGACAGACACCGTTCGAGGTTAGGTGAAAAACGCGGTTGTTGAGCCTAAAATTCCAGAATTACTAAATTAGCCAACCTAGGGTGTATAGTGAAGGTTTATAATCCTCTCATGAGAGCCATCCTAGGGTGTATAGTGACGAACACCCATTCAAGGTTAGGTGAAGAACATGATTAACGAGCCGAGATTTCAGAAATCCATCTATTAACATAAGCGGTAAACAACTACATAGGATGTATACATAATTGCCTACCTAAATAGCATCCAAAGAGAACTTGTAAAGAGAGTGTATCTAAGACAAGTAAATCCAAAGAATAACCATTCATAATTTTGAATATAACAATAAAAGATAGACATGTAGAAGAAATAAAGTTTATATACAAAAGCCCAATCATTCACAAACTAAACCATCAACCCCTTAGTAGGGACTTAGCTACTTATTACAACAAATAAAACAAGAGAAAGGAATGAGAAATAACCCTTTGAGATCAGGTCCTTCCTTTAAATCCCTACCTTCCTTAAGTTGAGTAGCAAAAGTGAATGAGAGAGAGAGAGAGAGAATATTCCTAGTTCTAGGTGGTGTAGAAAATCTACGTATAAAAACTTGGTGTCTCTCTAAAAGTCAGAAGAGGTATATTTATACTATTCTCATAAATAGGTCAGAAAATGCTGATGTGGCAGAATGGCTCGAAGTGCACGGGTGTGCTTACCAGCCAATACCTGTACACTTGACAATTTCTGGGGCTTCTTCAACTTAAAGTGTTGGTGAGTGCGGTTGGGACCCGCACTTTATTTATTTTCATCTGAATTGCTCCCGGGTTTCCATAAAGCACGGGTGTGAGTGCGGGTGAGGACTTACACGTTTTCCTGGTCCTTGCTTGCTAGTACACTGGTAGTGCGCGGGTGAGCTTACCCGTATAGTACCCGCGCACTGAGGCTACTTTCCATGCTTTCTGGCTCGTTTTACCTATTTTTCAGCTGAAACTCCCGTAATATGCTCATAACATCATAAATGTATAAATGCTTGCAATTATGCACAATAAGCCCATCAAAGACACTAAAATGCATAAAAACAGAACAAAGGATACAGGTTTAAGGGATGAAATATACAACAACTTTGGCCCGATCAAATGCTACAAGTGTCATGGCCTTTGTCATTTTGCTTTCGAGTGTCCAAAGACGTATACAAAGAAGGACAAGAAAGGGAAGGCGATGGCAGCCACTAAGAGTGATGATGAAGACTCTAGTGATGAGGAGAGTCTGTTGCTTTCACGGCCTTTCATTCAACTTTAGAGGAGAATTATCAAGTTTCCTTGGATAAGGAAGTTGATTCAAATCTTCAAGAGTAATCTGGATTAATCTCATCTTAATCTTTTCGCTAAAGTGAAGAGCCTTGAAAGAGAATTGGAAGTAGCTTTAAGAGGGTTTGAAGAAAAGGAAGATTTGATCAAAACAAAAATGAATAAGTTTGTGACAACAACTCGAAGGCTCTTGGTTAAAAAGAGTGGTCGTTCCAAGAGGCTTAGAGAAGTTGAGGATATTGTTCGAGAAAAGGATAGGATCATCTCTAGCTTATCTCAAGGAGATTCAAGTGGCTTAGTAGTTAAGGAAAAGCTCATAGTAGCATCACTTCCTACAAGCAAGGAAAGTGTCATTGATGACAAGATACCTCCTAAGAAGTGACATTCTAAGACCAAGAACAAATTGAAGAGCAAGGTACTCATAGAAACTCCCATTTTTGCTTCTTCACGATCGGAAGGTAAACTCTCTTCTTTTACTCCCATATGTAATTTTTGCAATACCGTAGACCATATCAAGCCCAAGTGCTTCAAATTTATTGAATATTGCAATTTAGAAAATGCATCTAGGGATAAAGAGATTGAGCTTCATTTTAAGCATGCTAGGGCGTTAGAAAATAAAAATCATGAAAATGTTTCAAAGCATGTTAAAAATGTTCGGAAAGTGAAGAATGTGAACCTTGTTAAGTTTGACAAAGCATGTGTTACTAATAATGTTGAAAAGAAGAGTATCAATGATATTCTTTTGGATCAAGTGGTAGATAGCCTCTATTGTAGATTCAATATTGTTGTCAAAAAGGATCTTGAAAATGTTTGTATAGGTTCACCCAAGACCAAGTTGGTCAAGGGTGAGTGCTCTTACCATTGAGTAAGTTGCACATGTGAGTTAGCTTGAAGATTAGTGTCAAGTTATTAAGAAGCTTAGCTATCTAGCTTTGTATCTTTATAACTCGGCATGAACTTAGCTATCTCACATAATTGTTATGATAGTCGAAATCTATTGATTAACTTTTAAGAAGTTCTTTTATGGAATCTATATGGAGATATTCTTCTTAAGACTTTTGAAGAAAGTCATTTTTATATGTGTTTGATTTGAAATGCTAAGTCTTTAGTCTCTTCGATCGACACACCAACAACTTGTTGTCATAAGGACAAACAAGCCAAAAGGACTTATAAAAAAGGGTGAAGACTTTACATTTGATGAAAAATTGCTTGCAAAGGTATCTATATATCATATTGCTTTCTTACTTGATTTTTCATCTCTCAACTCAATTGTTTGCACCACTTCATGAAGCATGTCATCTTAGAGAACTAGTATAGTGTTTGTATGATTCTCATTGACATTTGGTCTTTTAAGATCTTTTGATGATAATTGTTCTCATTGATCTTATTCATGTTATGTGTTTGTTTGTGTGATTGTTGAGTGGCAAGTTTTCAAAAAATATGGGCTTCATATTCTTTGAAAAGCTACTCTTTTGAGAAGTAATGATCTTAAGTAATTCTCGTTGTATTGCTTTTTGATCATTTGCTTTTAAGCCATAAAATCTTGGTTTTTTAAAATGCACTTTGCTTCTCTTGTATATTTAGTAAAGTAAGTTGAGTTTGATTGATGTAAGTTTTGGATACAACTTGAAGTCCTATGGACTAGTACGTTTAAAGATGACCTATGGTTGGTATCCATTTGCTTCGGCAACATAGAACTCAACGAGCACCTTCATGAAAAGGGCTACACACATTGGGTGTGCAGCCGCCCAATGCAAGAAAGGGTTACACCATTGTGATGATTGAAAGCCACAATGAAGCGTATATGTTTATGTTAGAAAAATCAAGAAAGCGTTGAAAAGAATCATTAAAAAAAAATTCTTTGATTCAAGCCTAAAATAAAACAAAAAGGCTTTATGGATTAATAGTCGAATAATCAAGTTTGCTCGGGTTGTCAAATAGAAATGGGATAACGAGCCACATGCACACACACACACACACACACTCATATGTTGAAATCTATTCTCTTTATAAGCAAAATTCTGGATGAAAATCGGTTTGACATTTTTATGGAAAGGCTTAAGATGAATAGATATTGAAATTGTTTGCAAGTTTGATTGTCAAATTACTTCTTTTCATATACTTGAAGTAAAATCTTCACACACTCACATTTGCTTATTTGGTATTTTGATACTTTAGAAATTTTTGAAGAAATATGAGAGTGATTGAAAATCTTGTTGTAACTCTCATTGTTTGAGAAGCTTATTTGAAAATCTATTAAAATTGCTTGTGAAGTGATTGTGTGGATATTTAGGTGAATAATTTTCTATCTAGATCTTAGAAGGAGCTTTGATCAAGGGGGAGCATTGAATGCTAAACTTTTGTTCTCTTTCATGATTTGTTCACATATTCTTCAAGTTTGTTGTTTGTTGGCATTATACTTATGTTTGATAAATCTTAATGATGCTATTCTAATTCTTGATATGCATATTGATTTTGTCAATTGATATTTTTCCTTTGTAAATGTTTATTGGTCACTAACTTGATTTGATGTTTACACTCATGTTTTTGGTTGTTTTTGTCTTAGTGCACCTTCACATGATATGGGAAAATCAAAAGTATCTACAGATGAAAATTCATCCAAATCTATAGGAAATCCAAAATCTTCCTCTAAGAAAACCAAACTTACTAAGGCAAATCCTTTAGGTCTGATGGGAACCAAAAAGATTATCATTGATAGAGGAATAGATTTGTATGGTTGTGAAGGGTCTTATGTTCATAAGTCAATAGTTGGTAGAAAGTGGAATTCATGGATTGATATGCTTGGTGGAGTAAATGAGAATATGGTTAGAGAATTCTACCATCAATTCAAGCAATGTACATTCCATGAAAATGCTTTAGTGAACATTAGTGGTGTTCTCTTTAGAGTGTCTTCGGATCATATCAATAAGTTCCTTGATCTTCCTTGTGATATTTCTTCGGAATTACTTGATATGGAGTCTATTGATGATCTAAATGAAATGGGAAGAACTCTATATGAGGACAACAAGTTTGAGTGGGAAAAATGTGTTTTTATCAATCAAAGTGAGTTGACCAAAATTAGTGCTTTTTTGGCATTTGTTTGTTTGTGCAAATCTTGTTCCTTCAACTAATACAACCGAGTTGAATAAAGAGAAGATCAAGATAGTGTATGCCTTGGTTACCAACAAGCCTTTAAACCTAGGAGATATTCTTATAGAGCATATTAAGAATACGGTTTGCACACTTAGAGTGGATAAGAAACTACCATTTCCGGGGTTTATTACTCAATTGTGTGTGGCACATGGAGTGAAAAGAGTTGAGAAGGATGTGATTCTCCCACCATTAGAATTTTTTTGTGAAAAACGTGTGGCTTACATGTCATACAAGGAGAAAGGTGGTAATGATACTTTGAGAGTTTTCGAAGAGATTCAAGAGTCAAGCAATGTGTCAAGCTTATCTTATCTTCCAGATTGGGCCATTCAATTGAAGGAAGAGCTTGTGGCATCAAGGAAGAAGATAGTGGAGTTAAAGGCAAGAATCAAATGATTGGAGGAAGGCAACTCTTCAAGTAAGGAATCCGACTCCAAATTTTATGTAAGATCAATAAGGCGTTCAACGTTCTTTGGTGGCACTAGTGGTTAACAAAGCATTTGTGATCTTAAGGTATTATTTCTTGTTTCTTTTTGGCCTAATTTTATGTCAAAAAGTGGGAGAAATATGATATGCCTATCTATTTTCTTTTGTCAATATTTTTTTTTTTTTTTTTTTTGTGTTTTTGAACTTCTTATGACATGTAATAACTTGATTATGATATTTTGTGCATTTGCATGTATTATGGAGGAGAATACATGTATTTGGACTTAATTGCTATATCCCATTTGAACTTAAATGTCATATTCTTGTTAAGTATATATTTGGCCATATTCTCTTGGATATTCTTGTGTTTTTAAGTCTATTGTTAGGTGATATCTAGAGAAGCTCATGAGAAGAAATTCAAGTCTTGTTGCAGATTAGTCTAGGATGATATCTCATTGCAAAGTGAGGGTGAGTTTTTATGACCAATCTTCATTTGTAATGTTTAGAATTTTGTATAGGTGTTTTGACATAGAATTTGCCAAAGGTGGAGATAGTTAGGATTTTGAGTATTAGTTGGCATTATTCTATATCAAAACGAAATTCGCTTTGTATTGTAATGTTTTCCTTGTTACATGGTTTGTCAAACTTCAAGGAAACCAGACAATGTTTCTAACAAAGTGTTGCCTTCATTCGAGGAAATCGTTTAATGTCTACAAAGGTAATTAGACCTCTTTCCTCTTACAAGGCTTAGGCACGCACACACACAATTCATTCACAAGTGTCCATGCATAGTTGAGCCAAATTTGTATAACACATTCACATGTTTTAGTATGCTCATGCATTGAACTCACATTGCCATACATTGTAGAAATGCATGTATTAGGACTATGTCTATGAAATTGCATACATATGTGATCTTGTGTTTATTTATTTAGGTGTAAGTAATTTGAACTTGAATATGTTCTTAAATGATTCCTTGTTGAGTTTCGGTCGTTTTGGTTACTCACTCATTTGATTTTGAGTTCAAACTAAGAAGTTACGAAACTTAACATTCCTTAACAATTTGTTTTCTTCGTCTTCGTATATCAAGTCGAGTTCACCTCTAATTGTCAAAGTTTCCTAGTCTTTCTCGTGTGTAAGTGAGTCACGGTTCGTAATCCAAAAACGAATTCGAATCCCGAGTTCGGAGGCCAAAGGACGATCGAAGAACGCGAGGGGTACGCGATGAGAGAAACAAGAAGAGAGAAGACCACCTTAGGAGTTCTTTGGAGGTTTACCATGTTAAAAAATATTGTGTGTCAAGTTTCTCTTTCTTTGTAACTTTGATATTTTGTATTCTTTAATCAAATTGATCTTGAACACATTGTTATTGATTACATTCTTGTGAGACAAGATCTTTGATTGTATTGATATCTTTTGTATGTACTTGTACTATTGATACATATATATTAAATACAAGTATTTGATAATCTCTATATCTTTGGTATCCCCTCCACATGTGTTCATAGGCTATGTTTGAACTAAGTTGAATATGTTTGCTAACAGTCTATGCATATTCATTTCCGTTTATTATGGTGTTATATAAGCTATCAAACTTTTGTTTGTTACAAGGGGTTAAAAAAGGCGTTAAAATCTATTCACCCCCCCTAGGTTAGCTTATGGCAATTTAACCGTGATTGTATTTTCATGGCCATTTCAAGACTAAGTCAAAAGTCAGTTACAAGAATTGAGTAACTGACATTTCAAATGAGAGGAAAACTCCTTGAATCACGCCAATCATCAACTCTGATCAAAGTGAACGTTGGAGTGGTTCTTGAGCCTATAAATAATACTGACCAGCCATAGAAAAGCCTCCCTGAAATTTTTACTAGTAAAAGCTTACTAAAGCGTACTAAAATTATGCATACAAGCATTCTGACCACTGGAACTCTATCGGATTCACTACCATCGCAAACAATTGCTCAGCCCAAGCACACCTAAGGCTAAGAATCCAACCATATCTCTATCTTTTTCTCTATATTTGTTTCTCTGTTCTAATCCTTTTGTAGGTTTAACGAAGACAACCACCCTAGGTCGATAGACCAATCGCTTTTGCAAGTTCTTCGAGGAAACGACATCCCTCATTCGATCAGTTTGACCAAGTTGCTTTGAGCCTAACATAACCCGACCTGATTCACATTAACTGTACGTCGAACCCCTACAATGACTTATGGTTTGTTTAGGTTAGTGAAGTAAATTATGAGGTATTTCTTACGCTGCAAAATGTTATCCAAATAAATATTTCTCTTTATTTTTATTGTTTACAATAAAATAAACAGGGATGTTTGTACAACTGTCCAATATGATTTGATGGTGTAGGACACTCAATCAATGTGGTTGGATGGCGATCAATTAATTTGGTTCAAGTCGCCACAACTGTAGTCGGTATATATATAAAAAAAAATAGGAATGTTTGATTATTCAAAGATATTTAAAAGTAGAATTGTATTGTTAATATTTTCAATAGAGGTGAGCAGGATCAAATTCAATCTAATAAGATCCATTAGATTGGATAGAATTTGAGGACATGATTGGATCCTAAATTCTAAAATCCATTGGATTGGATTGGATTGGATTTTAAATTTCCATATGAAAATCTGCCAAATTCGCCGAATCCGCCAAAATATAAGGTTTAATTTATAAAAGGCCAATTTATTTATTTTATACAAATGAATATTGGGCAAATTTTGGGTGCTATTTTATTTTGTTATGTTAAAGGGTTATAGTTATATTTCAAACTTTTTGGTGATTTTATTTAGAGTGGCGATATTTGCACCCCTTAAAAATTGCATATACACTCCAAATTAGTATATATTTTTAAATCCAATAATATCCTTAAGTAAAATTACTAAGAGAACTAAAATTAGAGGAATATTACCATGTTTATAATTCTAAGCTTTTTAGCACCAAAGCATGTAATAGGACAAAAATGTGATTTACTTCACTTTTCTTTCTTTTTTTTCTTTCTCTCAAGAAAAATAATTTTTTCCTACACTTTTTCACAAGAAAAAAATGAAGAATCTCTCAAGTTGTAGAGACTTTATGATTTTATCTCTTTTGTAAGTATTTGAGATGAAGAAGAGGAATCAACGAGAAGAGGGAACAAAAAAATTGCGAAAGATCAAAAGAAAAAAACAAATCTGGAAAAATTTCTAGAAAATAAATCTCGGATTCAATAGAATAAGTCTCGGATTCAAGGAAATAAGTCTTCATGAATTTTTTTAAGTCTTTACGAGACTTATTTTGGTATTTTCGAGACTTATTTTGTTCTTTTCGAGACTTATCGGGTATAATGTAAAAAAAAAATAAACAATAAAAAAAACAAAAAAAAAATGTTGGGCAACAACTCTCGGGTAACCTACCGAGACTTATTGTTGTAGTTGCTCGAATATGCAATTAAATTTGTAATTGACTGGTAGGCACTAACAACCAACAAAGAGAAAGAAATAGAGTAGTGGTTGATCCATAGGAGGGGATGGTCCTTCTAGGGGACTCTCTGACTCTTAAGTTATTATAATGTAAGAGATGAGTAAAGTGAAGAAAGAAAGGACAGTAAAGCTTGTAAAGTAAACCAGTTTGTTTGTGTGTGTCGAGCGCATCAGGTCGACTGTGTCACATCGAATGCGACAAAGGAACTAAGAGTCCATATATAACAATTGAATAGAACTGAGAGTTAGAGTTAGGCAGGCCTAAGTAACTATCGTGTCGAGTTTACTAAGGGAGCCAAGAGTTCCTGGTAAAGTCGAATCAAGAGTTCACTGCTACAAAAAACGTAAAAGAAATCGGTTTTTTTATATGGAAGAAATCGGTTTTTAAAATTTTTGAAACTAATGTCTGTTTGAGTGTTTTAGAAAATATGCGCAAAAGACATTGGTTTTTAACCGATGTAAAAACAAGGAAAAGAAAATGGTTTTAGTTAAAACTGATTTAAAAACCCTGATGTAAAATTGGTATATTACAAAAATTAATCCCACCATCGCCAGCCTGATCCACCGTCGCCAGTCAACCCACCCTTGATATTAATGAGGATTAATTGTCATTATGGGGAGTTGAATTTGCAACCTCAAAATCAAAGTGGTATGCGTTTACCTTCTGACTACAAAATTGGATGTGTTAACAATTGCACAATATTTATATATAACCTATATGAGTTGTTAAAAATTAAATAATAAAAAATAAAAATAAAAATAAAAAATAAAAAAAACTTGTTTGATAAATTTAAATTTACCGAACTAATCAAAATTCTAATTTCTACTACAAATATATATATATTAAATAAATTTTATTGGTGGGTTTATTTTTCATTTCATTTTTTATTGTGTGGTTTTGTATTCTGCTGGAGATATTTTTGTGTAAACTTTTTCCTTAAAACTGTAACTTTTGGAAATGAAATAAAAATTTTTGTACATATAGGATTCTTCGATATTTCGATATGAATCCAACGGTATAAAGAACGTAAAATTCCGGATGGTATTTTGAAAGATATGATCAATTATTCAGTCAAAGGTCAGAAGCGACTAGAGATATGTTTGTGCAAACGTTTTCCTTAAAACTGTATCTTTTGGCAACGAAATAATTTTTTTTGTCCATGTTGGATTCTTTGATTTTTTGATACAAATCTAACGATATAAAGAATGTAAAATTCCGGGCGGTATTTTGAAAGTTATGATCAATTATTCAGTCAAAGGACAGAAGCGATTGGAGACATTTTTGTGCAAAATTTTTCCTTAAAACTGTATCTTTTGGCAACAAAATAATTTTTTTTGTCCATGCGAGATTCTTTGATTTTTCGATACAAATCCAACGGTATAAAGAACGTAAAATTCCGGGTGGTATTTTGAAAGTTATGATCAATTATTCAGTCAAAGGTCAAAAGCGATTGGAGATATTTTTGTGCAAACTTTTTCCTAAAATTGTATCTGTTGGCAACAAAATAATTTATTTTTTTTGTCTAGGTTGAATTCTTCAATTTTTTGATACGAATCCAATGGTATGAAAAGCGTAAAATTCCGGGCAGTATTTTGAAAATTATGATCAATTATTCAGTCAAAGGTCAGAAGCGATTGAAGATATTTTTGTGCAAACGTATTCCTTAATACTGTATCTTTTGGAAACAAAATAATTTTTTTTTTCTATGTTGGATTCTTTGATTTTTGGATACGAATCCAACGGTATAAAAAACGTAAAATTATGGGATGTATTTTGAAAGTTATGATCAATTATTCAGTCAAAGGTTATAAGTGATTCGTGAATCCGCGAGTGAGTTGTTTTCATCACTCATTTTCACACTTTTCCAAATCTATTTTTGGAATATCTTCTAATTGAAATGTGTTTGTTTGCATGTATACTTTCTTGTGTCAAAATTTGAGCAAATAACGTTAAGTATATTTTAGAGATGCGTACTTGAATGTGGACATAAGTCAGATTTGCATTGTATAATTTTGCTTTTGAATCCATATCGGTTTTTATAAAAAACCGATGTCTAAATGCTTTTTTTAATATCGGTTTTTATATAAACCGTTGTCTTTTGAACGGAAAATTTAAGACATCGGTTTTTATAAAAACCGATGTCTAAACCTTTATTTTTTAATATCGGTTTTCCTAAAAACCGATGTCTTTTGAAAATCTAGTATTTAAGACATTAACAGTTTTCTAATTATTTTTTAAAATCGGTTACATAAAAACAGATTTAAGCAAGTGATTTCTTTAGCAATTTTGTAGTAGTGGTTAGAGATATGGGGTCTAGATAACTGTCTCGAGTCGAATGGAGTGGGTGAAAGAACCCTTGATTGGCGAGATATTTGAATGAGCGTCATGTTGAATGGAAATGGAGCAAGGAGGCTCTAGCTGGTTGTCGAGTCGAATGCTCGAGTAGCTGAGCAAAACTTCGATGAAAAGAGAATAAATTGATTATAAAGTTAGGAAACTAATGAGGCCATTTATGCTCAACAAAATAATGTATTTATATGTTCACTTGAAAACCATGTTTAACCGTTTAGAAGTCCACTTATGATATAAAGATTAGTAAAACGGTAAGCAAGGGATTCATTCCACTGGGAATTAGAGTAATTAGTTGGATTAATTAACTAGTCTAAAATGCAATAAAGTAAACATAGTAGTTTGGATAATGTATGGTTTGAGAAACCATCAAACATGACATGTAAAGTAAATGTAACCAAAATGATAGGGAAAATAGAATACTCAACAATCTTTGATAAGATAATGGAATGTAATCAATTAAGAGAATACTAGGGAAATGATGGGGTTGCAAGTGGATTATAGGCAATGTTTATCAATCTACTTTAACGAACTAATCTCATACTTATGAACAATTTATAATCTTAGATTTGAATAGGCCGTCGAACCAAAAACTAAACACTTCCCACCAAAATGTCTAACCGATTAAGGAGAATGGGTTAAGGTGGGATCAGTTAATTACGAATCAAGGCTTAGATGATTGGGGTTGATATACCCTCCAAGAATCTATCTTATTCACTATGTTCCTAATCAATCAAGGGTGTCAATCCAAGATCAATTGTATCACAATTTATCCTAGCAAGATTGTAATCAACAAGTGGTATACAAAGTTAATCACATAATGCATATAATCTAATTATCAAATGAATAGAACACAAATTGAGATTCAAATACAATATAGCTTAAGCAAAACCCAAATTCAAATGTTCCTTACATTAATCTCCTAGAATAGGGATTTAGCTATACATAGTTACAATCAAAAGCAAAGAAGTAATAGTTTAGGAAATCACCTTCTTTAGTGTTTGATCCTTACTTCTTTAGTGTTTGATCCTTCCTTCCTTTGATGCTCTTTGTGCAAAGAATGGTAGATGAGGACGTGTCTAAATGAATGGATATCCAATGGATCGTGACTAAGGTAGGGAATGTAGAGAATGGAAAGAGATGAATGATTAGGTGAAGTAATCAAGATTTTGTGTTAAGTTTTTTGGATTGAAAAGGTAGTCCAAGATTAGTGATGGGGGAAGTTGAATGAGGGAAAAAGGGAAAAGAGAATGCTTGTTGAAAAGACCTACAAGGTTATGCCAAACAACATAGGGGGTGAATATGTTGACACACTAGTTTTAAAAACTCTTTCGTGACTTATGTCAAAACCTTGGTGAGCATACAAATTAACCTTTAACATGATTGTTATGAGAAAACAATTAACACATGTATGCTCAATTCACCACTTTTAGTCTACAAAACATATACTAAGAAACAATGTATCTCATATACACGTATATTCAATGAAAAGCAAATTACACAAGTTGTACTTTAAATATTACAATGTAATTACACTAAGTAGAACTATACAACTTGATATAGAATATTATAAGATACATTGTTCAAACACTTACAACATACAAGAGACAAGTGTTGATTCAACTAATAATGTGTGAATCTCTTTCTTTACCAATAACTTGTTTATAAGGATGTGAGAAAATGAAAATCTTAAACAAGTTATATTAATCATACATACAAATATAAAGGGATAGAGATAGAGACATTTGACACACTGATTTTTATGTGGTAAACCTCAGAAGAGGAAATGCTCACGGGTTGAATCCACAGCCACCGACAAAACAATTCATTATGACGAAAAGGACTTACACACTCAAGGCTATGAACCTCATGATATCCACTCTAAGCTATCAAATCCTAGTCTATCATCGAGCCTAGTGAACCACCTAGCCTATTTCCTATCCGAGATATGTCCTACACCTCTAGGAAACAACTTCCTATCCAAGACGCTCATGTCTCTAGAAAGATTCCTTTGCTTAGCTATTTAGATCACAAATGATCTTAGTCAAGCTTCCCTAGCTCAACCATCTGGAGTACCAAACTCCTAGCTAAGACTTTTGCTTAGTTATCTGGGTCCTCTTGACCCTAACTAAGACTCCTTGCTTAGCTATCTGAAACACTTTCCTAGCCAAGTCTTCTTGCTCAAATTAAGGCTTCACTCACTTTAACAAGAGACTTCCAACTTTTGCAAGGCAAATGATCTAAGTGATACAAATGATGCAAGCACATTCAACATAAGACATATGATCAATATGAACTATTGAAATTAGAATTAGACAATGAGCACACAATGTATGATATTCTAGTTTAACAATCTAAGTGATTCTGTCATACAAGATGATGCATGAACATATGAAATTTATGGATCATGTAAAAATCATGTAGACATAGACTTAATCATGTGAGCACAAAAGTCAAATATTGTCTAGTCATAAAATAAGAATTGAAACCTAGAGTATGTGAAACACCTAACACATGTGATTCCTAGTTTCATACACAAAGCTAACACTTGAATAAATCATATACATGAAGCACATATTCAAGATATTTGAAACATATACCAAAAATGCTAGAATCACAAAATATGATCAATGAATATTTTAACAAGTATTTAGAGCAAGGATATAATGAATAATTAATTAAATCCTAGTTAGCTCTAAACATCAAAACAAATGTGTGATGCGGTCGTTTTGTGCACAACAAAATGATGTTTTAATATGTTTGTTTTGAAAACCAATTTCACCACTTAAAAATCCACTTAGATAGAAAATTTAGTAAAATGGCAAGCAAGAATTCGTTCCACAGGGAAATAGAGTGATTAGTTGAATAAATTAACAATTCCTAAATGAAATAAAATAAATCATAAGCAATGGATGGTTGTATGGTTTGTCAAGCCCTCAAACATACATGTAGAATAAACCTAATAAAACTAATAAAATAGAATGCTCAACAAATCTAGATAAGATATATATGGAATAAACAGTTAAGAGAATTGCTAGGGAATTAATGGGTTTGCAAGTGGATTATAGGAAATGTTTCTCAAGCTACTTTAGTGAACCAAACCTCACAAATGTTAACCAATTGTGTCATTAATTATGTTTAGACCATCACTATGAACCCTAAACAACTTCTCACCGCAATGCCTAATTGATTAAGGAGAGGGGGTCACGGTGGGATCAGTTTGGTACAATTAAAGGTTTTGATTATCGCAGTTGATATACCCTCCGATATTCTATCATACTCACTATGTTCTTAATCCATAAAAGGTGTCAATCCAATCAATATTATATAACAAATTATCCTAAACAAGAATAATCATCTAGTGGGTATACATGTCAATTATATAATGAATAGAATCTAATTATAAAATGAATAGAACACAAATAGAGATTAAAATATATATAAAGCTTAAGCAAAAACCAATCCAAATGTTCTCACATCAATCCCTTAGAAAGAGGGTTTATTTACACATATTACAATCAAAGAGAAAGCAAGTAAAAGAATAGGAAATCACTCTTAGGCCTCCTTTTGTAAAGCTTAATTCTTTCCTTACCTTTGATGCTTCTTATTTAAATAGTTGATGATGATGATGTGTCTAGATAAGTGGAGTCGAATGAGAAGTAACTAAGGAGATATGTGGAGAAGATTGGAAGAAAGGGATGATTGGGGGAATGTAATTTAGAGTAATTGTTTAGTTTAGGGAGGAGAAATGGTGGGATTAGGAATGGTTGAAGAAAAGAGTGGTTTCTTGGTTGTCAAGAGTTGTCTAAAAGAGGAAAATAATGATGAATTTATAGAGTTTTCAATTTAGGTCACGGATGGTCAATTACCAAAATATCCTCTATACTTGTCAAATTTTTAATTTAGCCCCTTTAGGGATGCATCTTGTAATTTTCCCACAAAAATCAGCCAATCAGAGTTGACACAGTGGGTGTCGCCATTTGGTTCATGGCGACGCAAGTGGCGACACTATCGGGTGTAGAAAATCATATATGTCGCCATGGGGTCGATGTGGCGACATCGAAATACAAATAGCGACATTGATTTCGCTGTGTGGGAAATGGCGACATATGGGCGACATAGGGGAGATGTTACCGGATTTGGTGGCTTGGGTTCCCGGAGCTTTGTTGACCGAAAAGGGGATCATTGAGTTCGTGTTGAGCTCGCCGTATTTTTGGTCCGGAAACAGACTGGAGATAGGCCGGAAAAGCGTGGCTTCCGGCGGCTAGGGTTTGGAAGCTTGCAACTCGTCCATGGAGGCCAGGCGAGAGGAAGAAGACGGAGGTAGGGGTGAATTTAGCAAGGCTATGGGGTGCACGCAGACTGCTTCTCTTTTGTCTCTAATTGGCTGCACCTGATAAGTTGGGCAGCGCATTTAGGCTTGTGCGTTTGGGTCACGCATTAGGCCCACTGTCTGATCCACTTGCTTTAGATGAAACGACTGTTTCATTAAAGTCTGGGCAGCTTTGGTTCATTCAGGCATGTCTTGCCTTGCCTTCTTTGGGTTGCAATTAAAGGTGGGCTGGAGCGCGTTTAGACGCCCAAACCCACCTCCAAAACGCACCGTTCCACTTGTCCACGTGGCTCGCTCTCGCCTGCTTTGCCTGGTCATTTACGAATACTATCCCTAATATCTTCTGAAATTACAATAACTTCAATCTTCCCTCACATTTTACAATTTTACACTTAATTCTCCAATATTACTACAATACCCTTGAACCTTGTAATTACCTGAAAACACTTAATTTATGCAATTAAATCATGGGATAATGCCCAAGAATCAAACATAAAGAGAAGGAAATGAGGGCCAAAATCATACTAATTTTGGTTCGATCAAATACTCACAAACCTATCTTTTGCTCGTCCTCGAGCAACACAAACAATAAGCACCAATGGACATGTGTCTAAAAATCAAATAATCAACATTAAAGCCTCAACTCTTTGTAAAGCACTCAATAGTCAATACTCAACTTGCAAAACCAAAAGCGAAAAGATTTAACCAATGTTGTGCTTATTAGGACATGTACATGTAAGAGATGTTAAATGAAGATTAAAATCATGCCACTCTAAATACACATTGCACGCAACGCGATCCGACTTTCAAGATGCTTAAGCTTCAAAACTACAGTGTCATTTGGTAAGGGATGTTATTTGCCTCGACATCTAATCCTCACAAGATTCTCTCATTTTTGCACGAATTCCTAAGCTTCACTCATAACATTTGCAATATGAGTTTATGTTCAAGATATCAAATATAATTGCACATGATTATTTAAAAAAAACAATTTTTGAAAGTTTGTCTGTTAGGATTATGCTCAATAGCAAGAGTGTAATGTTGTAATTAACAATCTTTTTCATATTAATAAAGTGATTTCTGGTTTAACAAATCGTATAGCATTTATAGTTTGTATTATAATTGTCAAAGTAAATAATCATAAGGTCTAAAGACTATGGGAAAAGAAGAATTGTTCGTACATCTGGATATGTATGTGGTAGACACAATTCTTTAGTTAGTCTTGAATATTGTTCACAACTTAAGTTAAAGGTTGGGCACCTTTATCTTGTTAAAGTTGTAGAATTCTTTTGCTAGCATTTGAGTGAGATCAAATGAGATATGATGAGTCTAAAATCATCGGAGTGTCTTCGAGCAAAAGGATCTAGTGCACTGGGTGCATTGAACTGGATCACAATGAAAAGCTTTATCTAGAACCGTCAATAGATAATAGTCTTTTCATTATCAGGACAATCGGAGAGTCTATCTTAATCCTGAGATAAATGATGGACTTATGGTTGCAAGTGATATCATTTGAGTTATCAATGAGTACGATTATATCGCATAGTCTATCCTCGATAGTTTGGTGATATTCATTTGTTAATCGATAGAGGACTTCATTTATAGATATGGACATCGTGGCTCCATTTAATTAAATGAGAGTATAATATCATCATATGGATGTTTTGAGGTAATTGGATATTAAATCTCAACGTTGAGTTTTCAATAGTGTCTATTGAAAACATGGCTTCTGGACAAGTCAAAATATCCAAGTTCAAAACGTGGTCATATGAGTAAATATGGTAACTTGGAGAGTTATAGGCGGTCTATGAACTCTTGGCGATTACTGATATTAATCACGAGGATACACTATCTCCAATATGATTGTCTAGGGTATGAATGAGGAGCATCTTCCTTTTCTATCTTTATTTAAGAGTTCAGTTTTAGCTCTTTAGTGGAATGAGTTAAAATTAATGGATCGGACCTAAGTGAATCATTTGTTGATTGTGATTAGGTTATGTCTATTGAAGCTTAAATTTAGATGGCCCGCCAAGATCCCCAATCCACACGGACTTGCATGGATCACTTGATATATTCTACCGGACCAATTTAAGGGTCCATCTAGAATTGCATTTAATATATTAAGAATATAATTTACACATTATTTAAGTAATGGGCTGCTCAATTATATTAATATATTAATGAAAGACATGTGGGCTTATTTCTTTTAGTAAGAATGGGTCTGGTTCACATGTGGGCTTTTTTATTTAAAGTCCAATGGATTAAATGAAATAGGAAAATAATATTAGGCCCATCTTATATATAAGTGGGGCGGCTAGGTTAAGGTTTTGACCTAAAAATATTATTTTGTTTCATTTGTTTTAATTAAATAAGAATTAATTGATTTATTGATTAATTGTTTAATTAAAGAAACAAATCTTTCCTAAAAGTAAAAGACTTGTTTGATAAGTAAATAAATAAATTAGTATTATTTATTTAATCAAATAAGGAGTCTTTTTTTATTTAGTCAAATAAAAGAATAAAAATAAAAGAGTTGGATTAGGGTTTGAAGTCTATAAAGTTAAAAAGAATTAGGGTTGAATTTAGTCACCCTATATAAGTGACATGATGAAATTCGGCCAACCCTAATTAGATACTACATAGAATTCGGCAACCCTAAAGGAAAAAGAAGAAAAATTCGGCCAACCTATATATATGTTCTTATAGGGTTCGGCCACATCAATTAATTGGTGCTTGAGTTTTTATTTTCTTTCTTCTTCTTCTTAATTCTAAGAGAGTTTTTATTCTAGAGAGACAAAAAGGAGTGAAAAATTATTCTTTGATAGTATACAATTGCTTAAACATCAATAAGCTTGTGTATACGATATCGATCTAGGTTCACGCGAGTTTCGATCATAAGATTGTGAACTCAAAAGTGACCGGAATAATTTTGACATTCTTTTGATTGTTTTGTGACTAACAAAGAAAAGAAAGTATTTGTTTGGTCCATTCACAGGTTTGCAATTCAAAGGAAAGGGAGACCACGCTCCTAGGTGATCCACGTTCGTGCTCGGATTGAAGGTCTTGCGGATTACCATCGACGTAAGTCAATCGGATCACGCGACAAGAGGTAATTTACTTTTGTTGATATATATGCATGTTTATTGATTAAAAGGGTTTAAGGTTCATAAAGGAAAAATTTTAAAAGTCACTAAATCGTCTTTAGTATCGCTTCCGCTGCGTGTAACACTTTTATTTGTTTATTTTTCCCTACAATTGGTATCAGAGCCTAGGTTGAACCCTTTTAATTAATTAACGTATATATACGTGGATCTATTTCTTTTTATTATGATTATGCATGTTTAGAAAGAGATGGCACTCTAGGTATTCAAATATATAATTACATGTGATGTATGGATTTATATATATTTTATGTGGTTTGTTATTGCTCGATTTTGGCCCTAAATTTTCAATGTAATTTTTGTTTCGGAGTTGTAACAAGAAGGGTGGTCTATTATCGCCATAATTCCTTCTTGGTAGATTGCTAGGTTTTATTTTTTTTTATATATGTGCAGTATTTTTTTAGGGTTACTGCAGTTTTTTTTTATTTATTTTTAGTATGTGCAGTTTTTGGTTTGTAAAAATACTGCAGTGAATAAAAAAAAAAAAAAAAATTAATACTGCAGTATTTATTATATATATACTGCCGTAATATATTTAGGTCTTGGAGATTCGAAGACACGAAGCAAAACGAAGCAACCGGAACCAAGTACGAGCACCGTGCGCACCCTAGGAGTGGATTGGGCTGCGCATGACAAGCCCAAACTTTGGTGGGCTGCGCATGGCAGCCTTGTGTGGCCTTATGGGCTGCGCAAGGCAGCCCCTTTGTGGGGTTGTGGGCTGCGCACGCCCATGGGAGAAGGCCGAAGGATGAGCGTATGGTTGATGGGCCACCTGAAGATCTTGTATTCCTGACAAATTGTAATTTACTTGTTTTTCTAGGATGGGCCAAAATTGTTGCTATTTAATTTATGCTTAAATATTACAATATTTGTTATTGTATGATAACATGACATATAGAATAGGAGTGCCACGCATATATCTCTTTTGGTATGAACATGCATTGAATGATTTAGGTATCTAAATTGGCATCTAGATAACTCGGTAAATCATTCTATGGGATTTAATCACACGCCTTAAATAATTGAGTGGGAGAAGGTGTTTTGGTAACACCTATGGCCTCCAAGGTTAGTTGAGCTTTATTATTTATTGGTAATCCCCCCAAGGGGCATCCATGAATGGAATTTAGCAACATACTTCCTTACAAGGATAGACTAGACAATGGACTCAAACGAGATCTACTCCCCAAGGAGGGATTTTCGTGAGAGAAAATTGAGGGTCGATATCTTGGTAACACACTCAATGTAATTTTATTGATATCCTCCCAAGAGTTCTTGTCAGTAAAATTGCAAGGCTAAAATTGAAAACGCTGGTTGTTATGTTAACAATTAGGTGGGACCTAGTCTAACTAGTAAATGGTGCGAACTCCCAAAGGAGGCGTAACATTTATGGGTGTTAGATCACCGTTGAATTTTATGATTGAGTTATTTATTTAATTCAAGATAAATATTTAAAAGTGCTTTATCATGATTATTTACTTATATATGTTTTGTTTTATTCAGAAATCATGACCCCATCACTTATGAACATCCTGAAAGATAACACTTTAACTGGAGATAATTATGTCACATGAAAAAGGAAAATTGGGTTGTTACTGCAAAGTGAAAAACATAAGTTTGTTCTAACTACTCCTAAACCACCTGCTCCTAATAATGAATCTAGCATAATGTGTAGAGATGAGTATGAGCAGTGGAAGACTTCAGATGATATGGCAAAATGTTACATTATGGCCACTATCTCCGACGTGTTGCAACAGCAGCATGAAGGAATGGAGTCCGCTGCTGATATAATGATGTCTCTAGAGGAGATGTTTGCTATGAAGTCTAGGACGACTAAGAGAGAGGCAGTGACTGCTTTTATGAATCTTAGGATGAAACCTGGACAGGCTGTGAAAGATCACATGATGAAAGTCATAGCACATCTCAACATTGCTGAACTGCATGGCGCTGAGATAGATGGTGAGACAAAGATTGATATGGTTGTCAATTCATTGTCAGATTCCTTTGATCAGTTCAAATTGGACTACACTTTGAACAAAAAGGAATACACCTTACAAGGCCTGATGCAAGATGTTCAAAGTGCTGAAAAGATCCTTGTGAAAGGCAAAGGTCAAGAGATTCATATGGTTGGTAAAGTTGCTACTGTTAAGGCCCGTCAAAAGGTCAAGAAACAACAGAAGAAAAAGCAACTTGGGCCTATCAAGAAGGAGACCAAGAAAGTAACCAAGATCAAAGGGAAATGCTTCCTTTGTGGTGAAAAGGGACATTGGAAGAGAAATTGCCCAAAGTCCCAGAACAAGAAGGAAGAAGGTAATTTGAATTATCTAGAAACATGTTTTTTGGCTGATTCTACAGATTCTTGGATCATAGACTCAGGAGCCACTAATCATGTTTGTTATTCCTTGCAGGGGTTTCAAGAAAGGAGAAAGCTGAGTAAGAATGAAATCAATTTGCGCTTGGGCAACGGAACGTTAGTGTCTGCAAGTGCAGTGGGAGATATTAGAGTTTATTTGGATTCTAGAAGGCATTTAGATTTAATAGACGTTTATTATGTACCTCAATTCAAGAGGAATTTAATTTCAGTTTCTTGTTTGAATAAATTTGGATATTCGGTTACTTTTAATAAAGTTTTTATTATTAGTAAGAATGACAAAATTATTTGCCAAGGTACATTGGAAAACGGTCTATACTTTTTGCATAGAAATATCTCTCACTCGTTAGACACAGAAATAACGGAACCTAATCATAAAAGAGTAAAATTATCAACAGATGAAACCTACCTTTGGCATTTACGCTTAGGTCATATTAACCTTAATAGGATTAAAAGATTGGTAAGTGACGGACCTTTAAGTGACTTAAAGGTTGATGATCTACCAACTTGTGAATCTTGTTTGGAAGGTAAAATGACCAAAAGGACGTTCTCTGCCAAAGGTGCAAGAGCCACTGAATGTTTAGGATTGATACACACTGATGTATGTGGACCTATGAGCATTCAAGCTAGAGGTGGATATGAGTACTTCATCACCTTCACGGATGATTACTCGAGATTTGGTTATGTGTATCTCATGAGACATAAGTCGGATGCTTTTGACATGTTCAAAGCATTCAAAGCTGAAGTGGAAAATCAGCTTGAGAAACACATAAAAATCTTGAGATCTGATCGTGGTGGAGAATATCTATCTGGTGAGTTTCAGCAATATCTTATTGATAATGGGATAGTTTCTCAGTTTTCTGCACCAGGTACACCTCAACAGAATGGGGTAGCAGAAAGGAGAAATAAAACTCTTTTGGATATGGTTAGGTCTATGTTGAGTTATTCAACGCTTCCTATTTCTTTTTGGGGATATGCTTTACAAACTGCTATATACATTCTAAACGATGTACCATCTAAGTCTGTTCCTAAAACACCGCATGAGTTGTGGACTGGGCGCAAGCCTAGTTTACAACACTTAAGGATATTTGGTTGTCCTGCGCATGTGTTAAAAGGAAAGACAGAAAAGATGGAGTCCCGTTCAGAAACATGTATATTTGTAGGGTATCCAAAAGAAACTAAAGGATATTATTTCTATAGTCCTTCAGATCTTAAAGTATTTGTTTCGACAAATGCTAAATTTCTGGAAAAGGACTATATGAATGATTTTGTGCCTAGAAGTAGAATTGTCCTGAATGAGATGTCAGGAGATACAATTCCACGAGAGGTTGCACAACCTAACCCAATTGTAAGTTCCGATCCAACACAAGATCAACAACCTACCATTCCTCGTCGTAGTGGGAGGGTTAGAACACAACCCGAAAGATACATCGGTCTGGGAGAATCAGTGGAGAATCTCCCGGACGACGATGATCCCTATACGTACAAGGAAGCTATGGAGGATGTTGATAGTCGCCATTGGCAAAAGGCAATGCAATCCGAGATTGAATCTATGTTCGATAACAAAGTCTGGTCCCTTGTAGACTTGCCTAAAGGGATAAAACCCATTGGGTGCAAGTGGGTATACAAGAGGAAAAGAGGTATGGATGGAAAGGTGGAAACCTTTAAAGCTAGATTGGTAGCTAAAGGGTATACACAGAAAGAAGGTATCGATTACGAGGAAACCTTCTCTCCTGTGGCCATGCTTAAATCCATTAGGATACTCTTATCCATTGCAGCATCTTTAGATTTAGAGATTTGGCAAATGGACGTCAAGACAGCTTTCCTAAATGGAAGTCTTGACGAAAGCATCTACATGATGCAACCAGAGGGATTCATTGAAAAGGGCCAAGTGGATAAGGTATGCAAGTTGCAGAAATCCATATATGGATTAAAGCAAGCATCCAGATCCTGGAACATAAGGTTTGATCAAGCTGTCAAAGGTTTTGGATTTATTCAGAATCCTGACGAACCTTGTGTATACAAAAGGATTAAAGGCGACAAGTTGGTTTTCCTGATTCTTTATGTTGATGATATACTACTCATTGGAAACGATGTAGGTATATTAACATCAGTAAAAGAATGGTTAGCAAAACAATTTGATATGAAGGACTTAGGAGAAGCAAGTTTTATTCTAGGTATCCAAGTAATAAGGGATAGAAAGAATAGAACGATTGCATTATCCCAAGCTTCATACATAGACAAAATCTTGTCTAGGTTTTCCATGCAGGATTCCAAGAAAGGTATGTTACCTTTCAGACATGGAATCAAGCTTTCTAAGGAACAAGTTCCTAAGAATGAGCATGAAGAGCAATTCATGAGTAGAGTTCCATATGCCTCGGCAGTTGGAAGTCTCATGTATGCAATGCTCTGTACTAGACCAGATATTTGTTTTGCTGTTGGCATAGTTAGCAGGTTTCAATCGAAACCTGGACCTGATCACTGGACGGCAGTCAAGCATATTTTCAAGTATCTTAAGAGAACGAGAGATAATATGCTTGTATACTCTGGAGGGGATTTGGTTCCCGTTGGGTATACAGATTCTGATTTCCAATCAGATTCTGACTCCAGAAAATCCACATCAGGGGCTGTGTTTACTATTGGAGGAGGAGCAGTTATATGGAGGAGTATCAAGCAATCTTGTATTGCTGATTCCACCATGGAAGCTGAGTATGTTGCTGCATGCGAAGCTGCCAAAGAGGCTGTTTGGCTCCGCCAATTCTTGATTGACTTAGAAGTGGTTCCTAGTGCGAATAAGCAGATCACTATCTACTGTGACAACAGTGGAGCAGTGGCTAATTCGAAAGAACCAAGAAGTCACAAGAGAGGTAAACACATTGAAAGAAAGTATCATCTTTTAAGGGAGATTGTTCAAAGAGGTGACGTGACGATTACCAAAATCGCGTCAGCAGAAAATCTAACGGATCCCTTCACAAAGGCTCTACCTCAGAAGAGTTTCGATGGGCATCTAGAGAATATGGGCTTGAGAGATATGACACATTTGCTATAGCGCAAGTGGGAGATTGTTAGGATTATGCTCAATAGCAAGAGTGTAATGTTGTAATTAACAATCTTTTTCATATTAATAAAGTGATTTCTGGTTTAACAAATCGTATAGCATTTATAGTTTGTATTATAATTGTCAAAGTAAATAATCATAAGGTCTAAAGACTATGGGAAAAGAAGAATTGTTCGTACATCTGGATATGTATGTGGTAGATACAATTCTTTAGTTAGTCTTGAATAATGTTCACAACTTAAGTTAAAGGTTGGGCACCTTTATCTTGTTAAAGTTGTAGAATTCTTTTGCTAGCATTTGAGTGAGATCAAATGAGATATGATGAGTCTAAAATCATCGGAGTGTCTTCGAGCAAAAGGATCTAGTGCACTGGGTGCATTGAACTGGATCACAATGAAAAGCTTTATCTAGAACCGTCAATAGATAATAGTCTTTTCATTATCAGGACAATCGGAGGGTCTATCTTAATCCTGAGATAAATGATGGACTTATGGTTGCAAGTGATATCATTTGAGTTATCAATGAGTACGATTATATCGCATAGTCTATCCTCGATAGTTTGGTGATATTCATTTGTTAATCGATAGAGGACTTCATTTATAGATATGGACATCGTGGCTCCATTTAATTAAATGAGAGTATAATATCATCATATGGATGTTTTGAGGTAATTGGATATTAAATCTCAACGTTGAGTTTTCAATAGTGTCTATTGAAAACATGGCTTCTGGACAAGTCAAAATATCCAAGTTCAAAACGTGGTCATATGAGTAAATATGGTAACTTGGAGAGTTATAGGCGGTCTATGAACTCTTGGCGATTACTGATATTAATCACGAGGATACACTATCTCCAATATGATTGTCTAGGGTATGAATGAGGAGCATCTTCCTTTTCTATCTTTATTTAAGAGTTCAGTTTTAGCTCTTTAGTGGAATGAGTTAAAATTAATGGATCGGACCTAAGTGAATCATTTGTTGATTGTGATTAGGTTATGTCTATTGAAGCTTAAATTTAGATGGCCCGCCAAGATCCCCAATCCACACGGACTTGCATGGATCACTTGATATATTCTACCGGACCAATTTAAGGGTCCATCTAGAATTGCATTTAATATATTAAGAATATAATTTACACATTATTTAAGTAATGTGCTGCTCAATTATATTAATATATTAATGAAAGACATGTGGGCTTGTTTCTTTTAGTAAGAATGGGTCTGGTTCACATGTGGGCTTTTTTATTTAAAGTCCAATGGATTAAATGAAATAGGAAAATAATATTAGGCCCATCTTATATATAAGTGGGGCGGCTAGGTTAAGTTTTGACCTAAAAATATTATTTTGTTTCATTTGTTTTAATTAAATAAGAATTAATTGATTTATTGATTAATTGTTTAATTAAAGAAACAAATCTTTCCTAAAAGTAAAAGACTTGTTTGATAAGTAAATAAATAAATTAGTATTATTTATTTAATCAAATAAGGAGTCTTTTTTTATTTAGTCAAATAAAAGAATAAAAATAAAAGAGTTGGATTAGGGTTTGAAATCTATAAAGTTAAAAAGAATTAGGGTTGAATTTGAGTCACCCTATATAAGTGACATGATGAAATTCGGCCAACCCTAATTAGATACTACATAGAATTCGGCAACCCTAAAGGAAAAAGAAGAAAAATTCGGCCAACCTATATATATGTTCTTATAGGGTTCGGCCACATCAATTAATTGGTGCTTGAGTTTTTATTTTCTTTCTTCTTCTTCTTAATTCTAAGAGAGTTTTTATTCTAGAGAGACAAAAAGGAGTGAAAAATTATTCTTTGATAGTATACAATTGCTTAAACATCAATAAGCTTGTGTATACGATATCGATCTAGGTTCACGCGAGTTTCGATCATAAGATTGTGAACTCAAAAGTGACCGGAATAATTTTGACATTCTTTTGATTGTTTTGTGACTAACAAAGAAAAGAAAGTATTTGTTTGGTCCATTCACAGGTTTGCAATTCAAAGGAAAGGGAGACCACGCTCCTAGGTGATCCACGTTCGTGCTCGGATTGAAGGTCTTGCGGATTACCATCGACGTAAGTCAATCGGATCACGCGACAAGAGGTAATTTACTTTTGTTGATATATATGCATGTTTATTGATTAAAAGGGTTTAAGGTTCATAAAGGAAAATTTTTAAAAGTCACTAAATCGTCTTTAGTATCGCTTCCGCTGCGTGTAACACTTTTATTTGTTTATTTTTCCCTACATGTCTCATGAATGGAATCAAAAGCCATGAACTGAAAAGAACATACATAAACCAAAATTTACAAAGTGGACATCTCTAAAGATCAATTAGGTATTTCATTTGGTTGTAATGGGGCCTAAGGTGAATGGTGAGCCAATAAATAGGAAATATTGATAGCAAACACCCAATGGTCACACTAAGGCATACATTCTAAGTTTAGCACACTTTGCTCATTACAACTTTGCATATTCCACACTTTGGCGTTCAGGCTTACAATTTACGCTGTGCAATTTTCTACTCTTTATTTTTATTGAGTAGCTCATTCAATTTGTGCATCATTCATCTTTTTCTTTTTCTTTTCTTTTCTTTGCTTTGCCTTGCTTTTCTTTTCTTTTCAAGCATTGTATTTCATCTTTTTAATGTGTTTCCACATACATACTTGTCTAGGTACACGCCTTACATTTTGATACACCTCAAACCTTATGTCTAACCCCTAAGCCTTAGCAAACCATTTGGTACAAGGTAAGTCTAGTGTATAGGCTATATGGTTTATGCTGATGTGGTTCATGAATGAAAAGCTTAATTGTGTTTGGCTTTAAATGGGTAATGGAGCACACCCATAAGAGGGATTGGAAGTATTAGGCCAATTTAGTAGTTTTTCACATGCATTGCCTAAAGTCTTCTCTAAAGGTTTGTCCACAAAGTCAATTAAGACATCCACAAGCAGTCCATATGTTCTATGGCAAACAACATTTAAGTGCAAATGAGACAATTTAAAAATATTTAACATGTGTTTGAATGAGTGTTTAAAGAGTGAAAACTTTCCTACAAAATAAGCTTTTTAGGCTGTGTTTGTGAACCTCACGGGAAGTCTCCACTATTAATTACTAACCTTCAAGTACAATTGAATATTCACTCTAACATCAAGAGAAAAGAACTAGCGCGTTTTGCTCAATGCAACCCTAAATGGCATGACGTTAATCTAAACTAAGCAAGGCAAAGATGCACAATTCCTTACTCGCACACACAATGGCACAAACTCAACAAGAAAAATATGCTTAACATGGCATTATCACAAGATTTTCGAAAATTTTGAAAAAATTAAGCTCAAAATATTTTCACAAAATTTGCAAATAAGAGACGGTGTTGCGTACATACCCCCAAACTTAAATTAGACATTGTCCTTAATGTCTTTGGGGCATATATACTGGTAAACACGGTGCAACACACATCCACAATCAAAGAGCCAAAACAACATCAATGTCCATTTTCAAATTTATCCCAAAAATTGGAATCAAGTGGTTCCATAACAACCTATATGCTCATAATAAACTCAAGAGACATGGCAATGTAAATTCATCAAGAGTTATCATCACAATCCATATGGACAAAATGTGTGATCATTCAAGCCTAAATCCACTATCACAAACAACTTAGAGCCTTGTTCGAAGCAAAAATAAAATAAAGCTAACAAAGTACAAAAGTGAAATGACAAAATAAAAACAAAATTTAAACTATAAAAAAATGTATCTAAGTGGGTTGCCTCCCACCAAGTGCACGATTTTACGTCTAAGCAAGACGTGGCATGGTGCTCCCGCACTTCAAACTCCAAAACGTTGCTTTCCTAAAAAGGATAAGGCTCCCACCCATTTTATGAGCACTCTTGGCTTGCTCATCCCTCCAAGACTTGCAAGTTGTCTTTGTTTCCATCCCAAGAGATAAAGAAACCTTGCTTTATCGCACAAGCAACACAACATACTTCCTTAAGAAGTAATAGAAAATCTACACGAGCACTAAGCACATTAGAAAGTTCCGGCAATTAAAAATATACTCAATACATGCAATTGCTAACAAGAGTTTGGAACACCATTTATTCAAAAGAAATAAACTAAACAAATCCCACAATAGATTTTACCCCCAAATCTAATGTTTTCTCTCCTCTCAATTATCATATACAAGTTCACGCTAAAAGAGAAATACTAGATTAAAGAAGGAAAATAGATTGTGCAATTTTCAAACAACATAAAGTATAAAAAAAATAAAATGCACAAATTTTTTTTTCTAAATTATGTACTTGTGCTTGGGGTGACATCAACTAAAGGAGGCTTTACCAAGTTTGGAAATTGATTTTTACTTATCTAATATCGATTTGCCCAAAAACCGATATCTTACTATAAAATAAATCCATATTGGGATTTTGTTTGGTGTTGAAAATAGGAAGTAAAAGTTTAAAAAAATTATTAAAGATAAATAAAAAATTATATATTATGAATTTTTTATAATATAATATATATATTATATATTATATTAAATAATATATATTATATATTTATCAAATAATATATATTTATAATATTTATATAATATATAATGCAATATATATATTATATTATTATATTAAATAATATATATTATATATTTATTAAATAATATATATCATATGTTTATATTATATAAATATATTATTATATATATTGTTTAACAACAGAATTGAATTGAGTTTACTTTATTGTATTTTGACCACAATACCCCTAATTATAAAACATTCATAATATATAATATAAAATACATATATATTATATATAATACATATATATTATATATAATACATATAATAATATATATATTATACGATATATATAATAATATATTTATATAATATATATTATTATATTAAATTTATAATATATATATATATATATATTATATTATATTATACAATATATATAATAATATATTTATATATTATGAATATATAATATATATTATTTAATATAATAATTTATAATATATATAAATATATTATATTATATATATTATATATAATAATATAATAATATAATAATATAATGTATTATATAATATATAAAAGTTCGCTTTCTTGATAGTTAAAAATTGTCAAGAAAAACTGTCTTTTTTGACAGTTTTTAACTGTCAAGAATTGAAAACTGTCAAGAAAAACAATCTTTCTTGACATTTTTTTCTTGACCGTTTTTCAAAACCGTTAAGAAAAGATGATTAACAAAGGTAGTTTTCTTGTAGTGTTGAAAACTATACTTGATTCACATAAAATTGATTCTAGAAATATTTTGTGATGAGCTTGATTGTTGATTTCTAGGTTTTAATT
This sequence comes from Acer negundo, assembly GCA_035582765.1. Classification (NCBI taxonomy): domain Eukaryota; kingdom Viridiplantae; phylum Streptophyta; class Magnoliopsida; order Sapindales; family Sapindaceae; genus Acer; species Acer negundo. Next base: position 1,300,440 of record CM069238.1, read on the forward strand.
TCATGATCTAAGAACTAGGATTTGTGATTACTATGTTGAATCTTCTAATCTAGTTCTTATTGATTTACTTAATTTGATTTCTAGATAACTTTATGATTGAGTGTTGAAAGCATAATCTAATTATCTCTTGCATGTTCATAGAGTTGGTGTGATCAACTTTCTCTATTTGATTGTGTTTGCATCATTTGCATCACTTCGATCATATGCCCTGTAATAGGTGTGAAGTCTCTTGTTGTTGAGTTATTCTTCAACATTGAGCATTGGAAGTCTTGGCTTAGAGTGTGAGGCTCTTTGTAAGTCCGAGTACAAAGTCTTGTCTAAGAGACTGAGGCTTCGATTAGATAAGCAAGGGAAGTCTTGGCTAAGAGATGTAAGGCCTCTAAGTAAGTTCGAACTAAGTCTTGGTTAGAATGTGAGGTCCGGTTAACCAAGCAAAGAAGTCTTAGTTGTGAGCAAGGGGCTCAGATCAACTAAGCAAGGAATTCTCCCTAGAGACTTATGATAAGTCTAGCTTAGGGAGTGGCTTTCTAGAGGCAAGCGATTTGTCTCAGTTAGGAAGTTAGTGGTAAGGTGTATCCACTTGGTTCTTAGATAAACTAGGAGTTGATAGCTTGGAGAGTATATCATGTGTTGATTGCCTTGAGTGTGTATCTCTTTTTACATAATGGATTTGCTTGCCGGTGGTTATGGATTTAACCCGTGGGCGTTTCCTCTTAGGAAGTTTACCACGTAAAAACAATTGTGTCAAGTTTTGTTTTTATTTTTCATTATCTTCCATATTCTCATTGATTGTATCACTTGTGTTTTATATTCTAATTTGTATTAACAAGCAATTTTTTGTTAGACACATCAAGTGGGCATATCATTGTTCCGCATAAAAACTATATTGGAAAAATTTGGACCTATACCTATTCACCCCCTCTCTAGATATATTCTACACTATATTTCTTAAGGGAAATTTCATTTGGTATCAAAGTGGGTGTCTAGACGTACATAGATAGATCCTTTCTTTGTAGTGTTTGCGTTTTTATCTTTGATATAGTCATGATTAAGGAAGTGTATTCTTATGTGGCTTCTTTTGTGAAACCGATTGACTTAGATGAGAAAAAGATAAATGATATTTTTCTTGAAAATGAACACTTGTCTAATGTCAATAAGTCCCTCAATAAGAAGTTAGATAATCATGGTCTAGGCTTAAAAGAATTCAATGAACTTAAAAGATAGCAATAATAGACTTAGCATCTTGAAGCTAGAAATTGAGCAAATGGATAATTCTCTTGTTAGTGCTAGAAGGCTAGAAAATATGCTTAAAGCCAAACTTAGTGAGCACTTAAATCAATAGAAAAAGTATGAAAAATGGCTAAATAAGTCACGTGAAGATGTTAGGAAAAGTGATGACATCTTAGAGAAATATGCCATTAAAATAGAATGCTTAGTGATAAACTTTATGAGGCAAGTAGGATGATTAACAAGATGTCATCTAATTCTAATAAGGTTGAAACCCTCATTAAAAGTGGTAAGCATCCATGTGACAAAAGAGGTTTGAGATATATCAATGAGAAGGTAACCTCTTCTACTAACAAATCTACTTTTTTCAAAGCAAGTGTTGAAACAAATGTAGGTACTCTCTGTCAAGGTAAAGCAATGAAAGCTAACTGAGGTGTCTCTACATCAACAAAGAAGTTAAATGGAAGATCACAAAAGATCAACGTCAATGAGCAACAACCTTAGTTGCAAGAGGTGAAACATCAAGGGTTGCACTTCAAAAAGGAAAAATAAGAGAAGACCAAAGGCTTCGGAAGCAAATGCAAATGGTAAATTTCTCAAATTTATTCCTATTTTTCATCATTGTAATATGGTAAGACATATTCGACCTAGGTGCTTTGAATATATTCATAAATGCGAAATTGATAATGCTTTTCATGATATTTCTTTGAATAGACCTAGGCAATCATCCATGTATAAATATATAACTAGATCCAAGAAGACCTTGGAAAAGCATGTTGTGAAGAAATGTGTTGATGACTTGCTTACTAAATCTTGTGTTGAGCCTCACTCTACTATTCACAAGAAAGTTTATAATGCTTTGTTTGATATATTTGACAATATGACCAATGAGGTCAAGGTGTATGTTGACAAGTCTAATATTGAGTTAAAGCATGATAATGGTAAGAGTGAGAGGCGTACTGTGAAGAGTGTGTGGGTTAGAAAAGATACACCTAAATGTCTAGTTACACAATATGCTTTAAGGGCTAACTCCTCCTACTCTTGGTACCTAGATAGCGGTTGCTCTAGGAACATGACTGTGAACAAAGAGTTCTTTAAGATTCTTGTTTTAAAGGATGGAGGATGGCTCACTTTTGGTGATGACACCAAAAAGTAAGTTCTAGGCAAGGGAACAATTTGTATCCACGGATTGCCTAAACTTCGCAATACTTTGTATGTTGATGGGTTATAAGCTAACTTAATAAGCATCACTCACTTGTATGAAATTTTTAAGGAAGTTAGTTTTAACAAAGATGTGTGCACTATAATTGATAAAAAGGGCAATGTTGTTCTAAAAGTCAAAAGGTCTATAGAAGACCTTCTAACTTGTAACATGGCACATGAGTGCAATAAGCTTGACTGTGGTATCAACGTTTGAGCCACATGAACTTTAAAGACTTAAAGAAGCTTGAAACATTAGACACTGTTAGAGGTCTTCCCAATCTTGGTAAAAAGCTAGATGTTGTTTGTGAACCTTGCCAATTAGGTAAACAAACTAAAATGCACCTCAAAAAGAATACTTATATAGCTACCAAGAGACCTTTAGAACTTGTGCATACGGACCTAATGGGGCCAATTCAAACAGAGAGCATCAATGGCAAAAAGTACATTTTTCTATGCGTTGATGACTAATCTAGGTTTACTTGGGTTTATTTTCTTAGAAACAAGACCAAGGCTTTTGATTACTTCAATAAGTTTTGTAATCAAGTTCAAAATGAAAAAGGTCTAAAAACCAAGAAAATATGTTGCATTAGGAGTGATCATGGGACAGAATTTGAAAATGCCAAATTTAGTGAGTTTTGTGATGGTTTAGGGATTTCTCAAGAGTTCTCCAAACCTAGAACTCCTCAACAAAACGGTGTTGTTGTGAGGAAAAACCAAGTCTTGCAAGAGATGACTAGGGTCATGCTCAGTAGCAAGAAAGTCCCTAGAAACCTATGGGCCGAAGCGGTCAACACGCTTGTTATGTGTCGAATAGAGTATTTAGGAGGCCCGGTATAAAAAAAACGTCCTATGAATTATGGAAGGGCAAGAAGCCCAATGTAAGTTACTTCCACACTTTTGGGAGTAAGTGTTACATTTTGAATGATAAAGATCACTTAGGAAAGTTTGATGCTAAAAGTGATGTTGGTCTCTTTCTTGGGTATGCTATGAATAGTCATGCGTTTAGAGTTTTTAACTTGACCACAAAGACTATTATGGAATCTATCAATGTGAAGATAGATGATCTTAGCATGCTTGATTTATATGTAAAAGATAGTGTCAATGAACCTAAAGAAAATCTTGTTAATGACACTAATGCACCTATTGATGTGGCTAGTAGTAAATCTAGTCAAAATGATGAAATTGATAGTGTTAAGGAAGTAGGAAGTCAAGAGAATAAAAATGCTTTAAATGATAACCAACAAAATGACCAAGTTGTTAAACGTTCTCACTCTAGACTTAGAAACTCTCACTATCAAAAAGACATTATAGGTGACTTGAATGAAGGAGTTAGAACTAGGAACCAACTAGCTAACCAAATTTCTTTTGCTTGCTACACTTCTCAAATTGAACCCAAAAATATAAATGAAGCAATTGATGATTTATATTGGGTTGGGGCTATGCAAGATGAACTTAACCAATTTGAGAGGAATGAAGTGTGGTCCTTAGTTCCTAGGCCAAAAGACACAAATGTAATTGGCACTAAGTGGGTGTTTAGGAATAAGACCGACGAAAGTGGCAAGATTGTAAGGAAAAAAGTTAAGCTAGTGGCTCAATGCTATAATCAAGTTGAGGGTGTAGACTTTGATGAGACATTTGCACCGGTTGCACGTCTCGAGTCCATTAGACTTTTGTTGTCCATTGCTTGTGTCAAAAAGTTCAAATTATTTCAAATGGATGTCAAAAGTGCTTTCCTCAATGGATACCTTTAAGAGGAAGTGTATGTTGAACAACCTAAGGGTTTTGTAGACCCACACTCTCCTATTATGTGTTTAAATTGAAAAAGGTTGTCTATGGCCTTAAGCAAGCTCTAAGAGCTTGGTATGATATGTTGACTCAATATCTTATTGATAACCAATATAAGAGAGGTAGCATTGATAGAACATTGTTCAACAAACATCATGGTCATGATATTTTTGTTGCACAAATATATGTTGATGACATTGTTTTCGGGTCTGCTAATAAAACCAAGGTTGATGAAATTGTTAGTGTAATGTCAAGTGAGTTTGAAATGAGTATGGTGGGTGAGTTAAACTACTTTCTAGGGATGCAAGTGAAGCAAACTAGCATAGATATAATGTTGAGTCAATCCTAAATATGCTAGAAACCTAGTTAAGAGGTTTGGCCTAGAAAGTGGGAAAGAATTTGAAACACCTATGATTACTACTCTAAAACTTAACAAAGATGAAAGGGGGAAGAGTGTTGACCAAAGCCTTTATAGAAGCATGATAGAGAGTCTACTTTACCTAACGGCTAGTAGATCGGACATTTGTTTAAGTGTAGGCTTGTGTGCTAGATTCCAAGCCAACCCCAAGGAATCTCACTTAAAATCTATCAAGAGGATCATTAGGTACGTTAAAGGAACTCATAGTCTTGGTCTATTTTATTCATTTGGCACCAATGATATCCCAGTAGGCTATGTGATGCCGATTGGGCGGGGAACGTAGATGACTGTAAAAACACATCTAGCGGTTGCTTTTATGTTGGGAATTACTTAGATTCTTAGTCTAGCAAGAAATAAAATTCTTTTTTCCTTTCTTCTTCCGACGCCAAGTACATTGCGGTAGGAAGTGCATGTACGCAATTACTTTGGATGAAACAAATCCTTAAGGATTATGAGATAGAACAAGGAAAAATGACACTTTATTGTGATAACATAAGTGCCATTAACATCTCTATCCAGTTCAACACTTACACACAAAGCACATTGATATTAGGCATCATTTCATTAGAGATCTGGTTGAATAATCCATTGTTACTCTAGAGCATATGCCTACTAAAAATCAACTTGCGGACTTGTTCACCAAGCCCTTGGACAAAGAGAGATTTCAATCTCTTAGAATGTCCATTGACATGATTTGTGTTGATTAGTGCCTTTGTGTGATTGTGAGTGGCTTGATTAGTGCCTTTGTGTGATTGTGAGTGGCTTGATGAGCAAAATTTCTTAAATATCAATATCTTTGAGAGCTACTCACTTGAGAAGTAATGGTCTTAAACAAGTATCTTTTATTGTTCTTAGATCATGCACTTAAGAAAATCTTATTTTTGAAAAGTGCACTAATGCTTCTCTTATATGTTTTAGTTTTGAGTATTTGTGGGTGAAAGTATGTAGATTATGGATGCATCTAGAAGCATATTGCTTAGTACATGATAGATGACCTATGGTATGTATCCATTTTGCTTTGGCACTACATAGAATTCAATGAACACCCTCATGGGAAGGGCTACACACCTTGGTTGTGAAGTCGCCCAATGTAGGAAAGGGTTACACTATTGTGATGAGTGAAAGTCGCCATGAGGTGTATATGTTTATGTTAGAAAAATTAAAAAAGTGTTGAAAAGAATCATTAAAAGAAAATCTTTGATTCTAAGCCTAAAAGAAATAAAAAATAAAAATAAAAATAAAGGTAAAAGGCTTAATGGAGTATAGTTGAAGATTGTGAAATGCTCGGGTTGTCAAATAGAAAAGAGTAAACGAGCTACATGCACACACACGTTCACTTGTTGAAATCTATTCTTTTTAAAGCAAAAATCCCAGATGAATATTGGTTTGACCTAGATTGGAAATGCTTTAGATGGATAGGTGTGGATACGGTTTGCATGTTGAAATCACAATTACTCCTTGTATATATGTTTGAAGCATTCACACACACATATTTTGCTTATGTGCTTGATTCATTAGCAATGTGAGAATATTTTTGAGAGATTAATGAAAATCCTATGATTCTCTCTTGGACTTTGAAATGTGATGAAATATTTTCTCTTTTATTGCTTGAATGTGTGAATGTGTGGTTTTTTTTTTCCCTTACGAACAAATCTACTTGGTGATCATATGTGGAGCATATGTTAAGGGGGAGCTTAGTTTATTCAACTTCGCTTTCTATACAATTTGTTTGCTTAATATCTCATACTTTATCTCATGTGTCTTTTGTCTATTTTTTGACAAAAAGGGGGAGAAAATGTATACCTCACCATGTTTGATAATATGAGGGAGAAAAATGTATATATCTCACCATGTGTGGAGAAATGTTCCAAATGTGTGAGAAATGTTCATCCTTGTGCTTTATTGAGAATTCTTGTCTTAAGGGGGAGAAAATAATTCTTGAATATGTTAAGGTTCTTAGGGAGACTTAGATCTTTAGGAGACTTAGGGTGTACTTTAAAGTGAACATTCATTGTTTGAGTTATACGCCATTTGTGTTTGAGATAAGGTAAGTTATTGTTTTGTTTTTGGTAAAATATCTCACCATTCTTCTTTGGAAGAAGATCTCTTGTTTGGTTTGTTATTTGTCTCATAGGTACCTTGATGATCAAAGAGGGATTCTTGAAAATTTATGAAGACTTAAAAACCTTTTAGTCTAGGGATCTCTTTGTAATGTGAGGATGAGAGTATGCAATCAATTAGGAGTTTATAGGAGTGTATATTGTATGGTGAGGATGAGGTTTCGCCAATGGAATAGCCAAAGGGGGAGATTGTTAGGATTTAGATTTGTATTGGCTTGATTCCATTGAAAAACTCTCTTTATTTGTAATGGTTAGTTGCTTAGGTGGTTCTTGGTGAAGAGGAGCTTCAAAGGAGAAAAGCAACTCCTCATGCAAATATCGTCTTCAAGAGGAAAAGCGCTTTCTTAGATCCTAAGGTATCAAGATACTTCTTCCTCTTGTAAGGCGTAAGCGCACACATACACAATTCATACATGTGTATCCTTGCATCATTGAGCAAACCGCATACACATACAATGCAATCATATGTGTTCCTACATAGTAGTGCTCATTTGGTAATAACACATTCACACACATGATTTAGTATGGTCATGCATTGATCTCATATTGTCATACATTGTAGAATTGTATGTTTTAAGTCTATGTCTAGGAAATTGCATCTTGTGTGATCTTGTATTTATTTGTCTAGGTTTTTGTTTTTTTGTTTTTTGAACTGGAATATGATCTTAAATTATTTCTTGTTGAGTACCGGTCGTTTCGGTTACTTACTCTGTAAGGACCTCTATTTATGTGATTGGCTTATTTCATGACATACCACATTGGGGATGATTGTGTAATAGGTAGTTTAGGTCATCTTGATGTTTATCAAGGCAAGCTTCCAAGCATCTCCATAACTTCAAGATCAAGAGCTTCAAAAGGTATATCACTTGACCTTGACTCTTGAAGAGATTATGTGCACAGACACACTTGCATGCATCTTTATCTATCTTGCATTTGTTACCATGCATGTGTGTTTCATTGATTCGTGCATCTATGTCATTTAGCACACACACTTTCATTGCATTTATATGATTGCATTTGTGTTTCTCTTAATTGTGTGCTAATATGTTTTATCATCACACTTATGCTTTTTCATAAATTGCATAAATTTTGTGTGTCACTTGCTTGGTAATCATTCATGATGTTATCCATTCCTATGCATGTTATTTTTTCACAACCACACTTGCACTTCATGTTAGTCTTAAGTGTGGTGTAATTCATTTCAGTTTGTGTGATCGGAAACGTCCTTGCTTGCACGATGGTGTGCATGTCTTAGAAGGTCTCATTCTTCTCTTGGATAAGTGATTAGATTTGGTTTGGTTATTTAGAATAAGTGTCTAGTTTCAAAAGATTGGATTTCAAAGATTTCAATGATTTTCAAAACTGACCTTTGTATGGTCTTGTGAACATAGGTTTTTATAAAAATATTGAAATTAAGTTTTGTAAAATTCTGAACAAACTAGACACCCATACCTTTCCAACGGTATATTATTCGTAATATTTCATGACCGTTTGTATTGGTTTTGAATTCTCCAAAGTGATCACTAAAACAGGGCTTCACATCTATTATCCGAATTTGACCTTTGGTTACTCAAATGACCATAACTTTTTCTATGGACATCAAAATGTCATTCCATAAATTGGAATAGAAAGTAAACTTCTAAACCTTTCCAACGAGATATTATACGAAAGGTTGAGATATTGTTTGATCATGTTTTAGTGTGCTCAAATATTGAGTTGTGCGTTGTGATGGGTTTGTGCAGTTAGGGGCCGCCGTTTTAGGGCGCCGAAAAGGGACCAGTGCATCATCTTGCATTTATACGCCCTATTATGTGGGCAAGGGAGCATAACTGGGCGCATTTTTGCCCCTTTTTTTTGGATACTTTTCCAAAACGTCGTCACTTCATTTAGGGCTTTTATATATTCATCTTCTTCTTCCTTTGGCTGACTAAGGACTCCAAAATCATATTTTAGAGAGAGGAAGAGTTCCCCTAGAGAGAGAAGCTCTAAGAAATGTTCTTTAACTCTCTAAACCCAAAACCCATGTGCATCTAACATGTTTCATGCATCAATCTTCCATGGGTCTTCATCATTCTTGACTTGGTAAGTAAAAACAATCATTTTATCTTTGTTTATTGTTCTTAAAGTCCAATAGTTCATTTTTATTGCATATGATTTGTAGAAATCTTTTATTGAATGCATTTATTGATGAATGATGACATGATTGGGTTTGTATTATGATAGCTAGCGTTTAGGACTTGCCCTCCAGCTAAGTCTATATGCATTGCATTTAGATTTTGTTGATTAGGACTCATTGATTGCATTTGTTAATTGCATAGTTATTGTCTTTGCCATGTTAATGACAACTTAGGTTGATTTGGCTTTGTTTGTTGACAATTAGGTTGTTAGAAATTTCAACAACTAATTGACACCTCATGTATGTGCATGTAGGTGCATGTAGGCTTTATTGATAACTAGGATGTTGATTTGCATTATATCATCTAGTTAAGCATTTAGTGTAGCCTAGTATTATTTGCATTTGAATATCATCACATATTCACATATGTTGTTTATTCTCTTCATAAAGTCAAAGTCTTATGGCTTCTAGGTGAAGTTGCACAAGCATTATACTAGCTCCTCTGTAAAAGGCATGCGGATAGATTATGAGGTACTCACTTGAGAGTGTAACCTTCTCTTCATATAGAGGTTGTCTATGGTTGGTCTAGGTTCACTATAAAAGGCATGCGGGTAGTAGTGGTGGGTTAGTAACCAAGAATGGTTGAGGTCAACCTAGGTTGTAAACATTATTACATATAGTGGATTCGAGGATCGAGTGTAGCTAGCTCAATAGCTCGTGGTTTTTCCTTGTTGAAGGTTTCCTCGTAAAAATCAAGTGTTCTTTAATTTCCGCATTTTACCTTGATTTATTTTGTTGTGTGTTTGGGTTTTTATATGCTAATATTGACTAATCGAAAAATTGGTAATAATCGATTAACAACCCATTCACTCCCCCCCCTCTAGGTTGTATTAGGCACCGCATATATATTTTCATACTCATTTGATTTCGAGTTCAAACGAGGACATTACGTCTCTTTACGTTCTTGTACAATGCATTGTCTTCGTCATCGTGTATCGAGTCGATTTCATATTTGATTGTCAAAGTTTCATAGTCATACTCGTATATCGTTAAGTTACAGTTCGTAATCCAAAGACAGATTCAAATTCCAAGTTAGGAGGTCGAAGAAAAGTCGAAAAAAGTGCAAGGTGCGCAATAGGGAGTGAAGGAGAGGATAAGTGGCAAAAAGCCACCACCCTTCCTTCCTGTGGAGATGCGTGGCCACCATGGGAAGAAGGTCTCTCGGCCTTCCTGTGGTGGCCATGTGTCTCCACGGGGATCAAGGGTGGTGAGGCCAAAAGATCACGTTGCCCCTCTTCCTTCTTCAAATGTTTTCCCTCCCTATATAATTCAAAATCCCGTATACAACTCATCACAATTTTTGGTATTTTGTTTTGATCATATCTCTCTCAAATCAACTCTAAATTGAGTAATTCGAAAACCAAAATCCTTGCTCTTGAAGAGAGGAACAAGTACCAAAAATTTTCAGATCAAAAAATGTCCATAGAAATCTCATAAATCTAATCTCATTTCGTGGTTCATCTTTTTGTATGGTAATCATCTTCTTTGCATTTTTCTCTTGATCAACTTGATTGTTCTTATTACTTGATTAATGAAAAATGCCTAGAATGATTTGGATTCCTACTTTCAACTCGTTTGAATGATTTTTAAGTTATAGCTTTTTGTGATTTTGATTGAACAACATTTGAAAGCTAAACTTCATTCACATGAAATTGATTATAGAAATATTTTGTGATGAGCTTGATTGTTGATTTCTCGGTTTTAATTTCATGATCTAAGAACTAGGATTTGTGCTTATAATATTGAATATTCTAATCTAGTTCTTATTGATTTACTGATACTCCGCTTTTTCCGTCATTAAGAAATCGCAAGGATCAAAAGATTGTTTCTATGTAAAAGAGGGTTTCCTACGCAATGTGCTCTAAACTAGCAAAAAACTAGTAAAGCGGCAAGCGAGGGTATCGTTCCGTAGGGAGGTGTGATTCATCAACCATTTCAAATTTTAATAATTATTGTAAGCATGTAAATAGAATGTGGAAATGTGAGAATGGTGTGTGTTAAATGTATGTACAATGAGGTGTGTGTGTGTGTGTGTGTGTGTGAGCATGTAAGAAAATGTAAATGAAAACAAATAAAAACAAAGAGAATATGGAAGGGTGAAAATGGTGTTTAAAGTGATAAATAAAATGGTGGATATGAGAGATGCATGAAAATGGTCACACAAAGTTCACCAAGTTCACCATACATAAGTGCACAAATAGTTGGTTGTTAGGCATTAAGCACATCCAATTTTAGTTAAGTGTTCATTTTTGCCTCAATCCTATTTATACCCATTCATAGAGCTAACGGTTGAAGAGTGTGTTAAGAGTCTCTCAAACATAAAACCGCAACCAACATTTGTGAACACATTCTACAAACCGATGCTAAATTGAGTCCCAATATTAACACGGTAATGTAAAATGGCAACGTTAGGTACAATGAATGTAGAAATAGTGATTGTATCTCTAACCATAACTCATATAGAGTCCCTAGCGTGAGAAATAGTCTAAGATCAATAATTGTAACTCCAACCGTGACTCACCTAGAGTCCCTAGCGTGAGAAATAGCTAAAGTCTAATTGTTAACAAAAACATAGAACCAAACCTAATATAATATGGCAATTAATAGGTTCATTTATTCTTCCTATCTAATTAGCCAACACTATACCCGAAGAGTCCCTCCAAAGGCACAATCCTAACTCTAAGTCACTCAAACCCATCTCTACAAGTTAATTTTGACCTTCCATCAACATACAAACACAAAATGGGATATTTGATTACAATTACTCCTAAATTACATTAATCTACTACTAATTCCATCCATGAATACATATTAATTTCCAATCTCCATACACAAGCATTTCAAGATAGAGATGTATTCAAGAAAAGCAAGAATGAATCAAAACACAAAATAGATATAAAAATAACCATCACATATATTGAGAACAAATATAGGTTTACAAATATTCCCAAGTGGGGATTACACATTTAAGGAAACAAGAAATACAAGAGAAGAGATAAAAGAGATAACCCAAGTGGAGAGTTCCTCCAAAATGTGCTAATCTCCTTTGATCCATGCTTGGCTCGAATTTGGTCGAAAGACCTCTCCTATCTCTATATAATCTACTCCTAAATAGGTGGATGATAGGTAGAAGATGAAATGGATGGCATCCATGTTGGAAAAACCTCCATAGATGCTTAAGAAAGCTTTTCACTCTCTTTGGAAATGAAGAAAATGAAGAAGAAGAAATTTGGGGAGGAAGAAGAAGTCTGTAGAGAGAAGAGGCAAAATGGTGTTTATATAGTGTTGGGAGGTTAGGGCTGAAAGCTGGGTGAAAGGACAAGATTGCCCTTCAATTTTTAGGCAAAAAATGACTCTCTGGAGGCAATCACAGGTTTCAATCGGTGGCCAGGCCACCGATTGAAGTAGCCGTTTCAACATTTCAGTGTTTCAACATCGCGCACTATTATGGAAATGGGCATAACCTCCTGTAGAAACCTCGGAATCGCAATCCGTAAAATGTTCTGGAAACTAGACTTTCGGGGCTTTCAGAATATATAAAGATATCATCATGGTTTGATCTGAGGAGGAAGATATGACCTTCCAGAGTTGAGTGTTCTGCACAAGCATGTTCAATTTCAGCTATTTTTGGCTCATTTTGCCTCCCAGACTAATCTTTAAGCTTAAAACCTTATTATAGGGAATATGTACCTACACATGGCTCAAAAAAACATTATATACAAAAATACGCTCGAAAATGATACAAACGATCGGAATTGGGGGACCTCAAATAGGTATAAAATAGTCCGATCATTTACATGATTTGATTTCTAGATAAATTTGTGATTGAGTGTTGAAAGCATAATCTAGTTATCTCTTACATGTTCATAGAGTTTGTGTGATCAACTTTCTCTATTTGATTGTGTTTACATCATTTGCATCACTTAGATCATATGCCTTGTAATAGGTTGTTGAGTTATTCTTCAACATTAAGCATTGGAAGTCTTGGCTTAGAGTGTGAGGCTTTATGTAAGTTCGAGCACAAAGTCTTGTCTAAGAGTGTGAGGATCCGATTAGATAAGCAAGGGAAGTCTTAGCTAAGAGGTGTAAGGCCTCTAAGTAAGTTTGAGCGAAGTCTTGGTTAAGACGTGAGGTCCGGTTAACCAAGCAAGGAAGTCTTAGTTATGAGCAAGGGGCTTGGATCAACTAAGCAAGGAATTCTCCCTAGAGACTTGTGATAAGTCTAGCTTAGGGAGTGGCTTTCTAGAGGCAAGCGATTTGTCTAGGTTAGGAAGTTAGTGGCAAGGTGTATCCACTTGGTTCTTGGATAGACTAGGAGTTGATAGCTTGGGGAGTATATCATGTGTTGATTGCCTTGATTGTGTATCTTTTTTTACATAGTGGATTTGCTTGTCGGTGGTTGTGGATTTAACCCATGGACGTTTCCTCTTAGGAGGTTTACCACATAAAAACAATTGTGTCAAGTTTTGTTTTTATATTTCATTATCTTCTATATTCTCATTGCTTGTATCACTTGTGTTTTATATTTTAATTTGTATTAACAAGCAATTTTCTGTTAGACACATCAAGTGTGTATATCATTGTTCCGCATAAAAAGTATATTGGATGAATTTGGACCTATAACTATTCACCCCCCCCTTCCAGGTATATTCTACACTATATTGCTTAAGGAAATTTCAAGCTTCAATAGACATAACCCAATCACAATCAGCAAATGATTCACTTGGGTTCAATCTATTAATTTTTGCTCATACCACTAAAGAGCTAAAATTGTACTCTTAAATAAAGATAGAATAAGTAAATGTTTCTCATTCATACCCTAGACAATCTTGTTGGAGATAGTGTATCTTCGTGAATAATATCAGTAATCACCAAGAGCTCATAGACCACCTATAGCTCTCCTTGTTACCATATTTACTCATATAATCACATTTTGAACTTGGATATTCTGACTTGTCCGGAAACCATGTTTCAATAAATGCTACTGAAAACTCAACGTTAAGATTTAATATCCAATACCTCAAAATATCCATATGATAATATTATACTCTCATTTTAATAAATGGAGCCACAATGTCTATATCTATAAATGAAGTCCTCTATCAATTAGCAAATGAATACCACCAAACTATCGAGGATAGACTATCCTATATAATCATATTCATTGATAGCTCAAATGATAACACTTTTAATCATAAGTCCAATATTTATCTCAGGATTAAGATAGACTCTCTGATTGCCCTTATAATGAAAACTTTTATCCACTGACCGTTCTAGATAAAATATTTCATTGTGATTCTATTCAATACACATAGTGCACTAGATTCTTTTACTCAAAGACACCTTGATGATTTTAGACTCATTATATCACATTTCATCCCACTCAAATGCTAGCAAAAGAATCTACAACTTTAACAAGGTAAAAGTGCCCAACCTTTATCTTAAGTTGTGAACATTATTCAAGACTAACTAAAGAATTGTGTCTACCTCATACATATCCAGATGTACAAATAATTCTTTAATTCTCATAGTTTTTTGACCTTATGATTATTTATTTTTGACAATTATAACAATTAAACTATAATGCTATAAGATTTTTTAAACCAGAAATCATTTTATTAATATGAAAAGATTGTCAATAAAATAATTACACTCTTGCTATTGAGCATAATTCTAACAGTTTGTTACTGAAATAAGCCAATCAAAATATGAGAACCTTACAATCTCCCCTTTTGGCTATTTCGTGACAAAATCACCATTCACATTGATCCTCACAACAAAATAGAAACTAAGGGTCAACAATGATTTTCTACATTACAAAGAAATATTAAAAAGATAAATCTTCAAGTCTTCAATCTCATAGAACAATCAATCCTTCAAAAAAAAGTTTCTATACTTTCCAATACAAGCGAAATGTGAGATGATCAAGTGAGAATAAAACAAGCATTAGAATTTAAAGAATTTAAGCACAACATTGAGCAATGTATGTGTAATGCAAATGCTCCCCATCAATGGGTTACTCCCCCTCAATGTGTAATCTCCCCAACATGTGAATTAGCTACTATAAATTAGCAATTAGCATTCTCCCCCTTACTACATACTGCTCTCCCTTTTTGTCATGAGATGGGCAAATGAGTATTCCTCAATCGGGTCACTCGTAGCAAAGAAAGATAGTAGCATACAAGTCATTTGCATAATCATATAATGCACTTTATACAACTCAATTAATTGGAGATCTACATGGAGATTTATTTTATTTAAAAAAAAATATGTGATAAAGATGCTTTGCATGCAAGACATGTTGCATTCAAATCCAAAAACCAACGGTATTTGGCAAAGCAAATGACAAAGGTTTCCTAAAGAATTCAAACCAATTTCACCATTTGTCATGAGTAAAGTAAGGATATAGAGTTTTCAATCATTCAATTTTAATAAGCAACTATATCCAACTTTATAAGTGAAACATGGCATGAGCGACTTTGCACCATATTCGATTTTTCCGGGTAAGATACCCATTTCATAGTAACCATGTTCAACCAATAAAGAGAGACATTGGGATTTTAAAATCCTTTGAACATATACAAAATCCTTTATTCATTTGAGTCTTATTAGCTTTTCACACATTGTTTTGCAGTTAAATATTGCAATCATCGATTCATGCTTTTTCATTTTTAAGCATGTTGTAAGGATTCTCATTTATTGATTGGCTTATTTCGTGGACAAACCACATATTAGGGCTCGATGTAAATGTAGCTTAGGTATTTGATGGTTGGTGTTTTGTACAACCGAGCCCCACTCAAGACCTCAAGAGAAGAAGCACCAAAGGTATATTCTATTGCTTTCTTGCTTTGAAGAGATCTAGTTGCACACACACAACTCATGCATATATCTTATTCTTGTATGTTGTGCGTTTTATAAGAGTGCATGCATGTTCTTGAATATCTCTTTTTGCATGTTTTATTTGATTGCATCTAGTTTATTGAAATTCCATAACATGTTAGGCATTAGGATGCATTCACTTTCCACACTTGCACTTCATGTTTGTTAGTTTTAAGTGTGGTGTAATTCGTTTCCCGAAGATGATCATAAATGTTCGCGTTTGCACGATGGTGTGCATGTCTTAGCGAGATGGTTGATCACTTGAGAATGTCTCATTCTTCTCTTGGATAAGTGTTAGATTTGGTTTGGTTGTTTGGACTGAAGTGACTAGTTTCAAAAGATTGGATTTCAATGTTTTAAATTTTTTCAAAACTGACCTTTGAATGGTCTTGTGACCATAACGTTTTTACAAAGTTTCCAAAGGAGTTTTGAAACTTTCTATACAAACTAGACACCCATACCTTTCTAACATTATATTATTCGTAATATTTCATGACCGTTTGGATTGGTTTTGAAATCTCCAAACTGACCACTAAAACAGGGCATCACTGCTGTTATCCAAATTGGACCATTGGTCACTCAACTGCCTATAACATTTTATACAGACATCAAAATGTCATTCCATAAAGTAGAGTATAAAGTAGACTTCCATACCTTTCCAACGATATATCATACGAAAGGTTTCGATGTCATTTGGTCATGTTTTGAGTCGCTTGAAAATCAAGCTCTATGCTGTGACGCTTCGCCATGGTTCAAGTGCTACCTTGGGTAAGCAGCATGCTAGCGACAACAATTCATCGCAGCCCAAGTGTCGTCTTGGCTGACTGTGGCACCTAGACTGTGGCAAACCTGATTCCCGACCCTGTTTCGTAATTTGGTCATATCTCGCTCATTTGGAGTCCGATTTGGCTCATTTTTTAAGGGCAAGTAACGAAATTTAGAGGGCTATCATCTTAGCACTATAAATACATCTCTTTCTCTCATTTGTATTCAAGGAACAAAAGATACAAAACCTTAGGAAGAGATTAAGATTTCCCTAGTGAGAGAAAGCACCAAGATTGCTTCTTTAACTCTCTAAACCCATTTCCATATGCATAAATCATCATCTAAGCATCATCTAGGTTTATCTAGCATGTGCTTATGCATGGGTCTTCTTCAACACACATTGTATGGTAAGTTGTTCTCTATTATCTTACATAATTAGTGTTCTTGCTTTTAACATTTTATCTCTTTTATAACATGTATGCTTTTAGATTAATTTCTACATACATGATTGAGATTATGTGTTGATTGGACTATTTGTGATAGCTAGGTTTTCATGCTTATATGCCATCTAGCTAATTGATCTCATTGTATGATTGAGAGTGTTTTGTGATAGCTAGGATTTCATGCTTATATAACATCTAGCTAATTGATCTCATTGTATGATTGAGGTTGTTTTTGATAGCTAGGATTTCATGTTGATATTTATCTAGTTAATTGTTCTCATTAAAATGATTGAGATTGTGTTTGATAGCTATTGTATTTAGGATTGGTCATCCTTTACATAGCTAAGCTTTATGACATATCATTTAGCTTTTGATATCTAGGAATGAATTAATTGTCATATTATCATTCTAGATAAGCATATAGTGTACCCTAGCTTTATTTGCATATTTTGATATCTTTGCATATTCACTTAGGGTGTTAATCTCTTCATTAAGAAGTAAGTCTTGTGTGGCTACCAGGATTAGGTTGCCTTGGACACAAGCAATTGAAGTCTTGATCTAGGATTACTATTACAGGCCTACGGGTAGTAGTGGTGGGTCACATACTGTGATTATGGTGTAAACATCATTACAAGTAGTGATTATAAGGATCAAGCAATTGGACTAGGTCCACTTTTACAGGCCTGCAGGTAGTGGTAAAGGGTTGTTGACCGTTAGAGGTTGATGACAACCGAGGTTGTAAACGTTATCGTAATTAGTGGATTCGAGGTTCATGTGTGGCATACATAACAACCCGTGGTTTTTCCCAGTTTAGGTTTCCACGTAAAAAACAAGTGTCATTTATAATTCCACACTTATTACACGTGATTTATTATATTGACTAGATTGGGGTTATTTTCGTAATATTGACTAATCACGAAAATTTGGTAAAAAGAGTTAAAATATATTCACCCACCTCTAGATAATCTTATACACACCATGCATTATTAGTTTCACATGTCATTTTAATTTCATGCTTTTCATACTTAAACATGTCATTTAAAGAAACATCATGTCATGGAGATCATTATAGGCCATTTAAAGAGTACTTCCTAAGAATATCTCCTAGCCCAAAAATGCATGTTTGAACATAAATAAGACATGGATTGTAATACAAGCATGGTTCACACTTATTGAAGAAAAAACATATAAGCATATGTGCAACCAAGCTACTCAAGCAATTAATAAAGAAGCTGTTGAGGACCTTGATTAGGATCCAACAACAAGCCCTAACTTGTACCCAAAGTTAGATAGATTTGAATCAAACCACTCATAGAATTGAGCGATCGATTCTCTAGAATCAGATAACGGAATTTACCTAACCCTAGCCCAAGCTATTCTAAGCAATTAACTGAGAAAAGTTGAATTCAAAAGAAACAAGATGAACCCTAATTGGGTCAATTTTATTGATTAAACATTAAAAAAGATAACAACCCTAAAAAATATCGTTCTATTTATACTAGAATTAATCTTCTATCCTGACTATGACAGAATTAGTCTAAAATACGAAAATAGTCTAAATCATAAATAAAACAATATATAACTAAAATACAAATAAAAGAAATAGTCTAAAGTCCTTTTCCAAAACAGTATCAATTTCCTTATAATTCAGGAACCCAAATTGTGCCTCTTGTCACTAAACTGCTACCATCAATCTGCGGTCTGGACCACCGTTCCTGACCGCCGTTTCGTAATTTTTTTAAATTTTCTAACGGTCTCAACATTCCCCCGCTCTTCAAGAATGCTCTTGTCCTCAAGGGAAAAATCTGGAAAACGTTCTACCATCTCGTTATAGTCTTCCCAAGTAGCCTTTTCTGTAGGGACCATTTGCCATTGAACCAGAACCTACCACACCTTTGTCATACCACGTCCCTTCTTACAATTGCGATATCAGAGAGCTATTATAGGCCGTATCAGCAAGTTACCCTCTGTATCAAACGCTGGTAAATCGCTTGAAATAAGACTCAGGTTTCCCACTCACTTTTTCAACACGGTAACATGGAACATTGGATGCAATCTAGAAGTAGATGGCAACTCCAACTTATAAGCCACCTCACCTATCTGATCTAACACCTTAAAAGGCCCATAATATCGTTGTGTCACATTGAACTTTTTCTTTAGAGATTTCTGCCGGTAAGGTTGAAGTTTGAGATACACGAAATCTCTGAGTTATTTTCTCCTAATTCAGCCACCCTCAACTCTCCCTTATCACTAGTGGCTTCCTCATTACTGATAACATTATTATTTGAATCATTTGAGTCAATGATCATAAATACCTTCTCAGTTCGGTACCGATGGTCTTTGTTCCATTTCTCCCCGCATTTGAAGCACCGACCCTTTTTGATTCTCTCTTGAACCTCTTCCTTTGTCAGTTTTTTTACCTCTTTGCTTTCTTTCTTGGAACTATCCTCAATAGCTCCTTTTCCCTTCCAAGAATCTTTGTTTGACTTTGATTTAAAATTTTTACTCTCAGAACTCTCCTTAAACGGCTTCTTGTCATTGTAGTAACTATCCTTTAAAATCTCCGCCATCCACATTGTTTGACCTAGTTAGATGTGCTATGGATGTCGCAATTCTGATAGGGACTTGAAAATCCGATCTTGATATTCCTCCAAGGCTTCAAACCGTTGTTTGTTAGTCTTCGATCCACTTCCTTGAATAATAGAATCCTCCCCAGATCCCATGGCCTTTTTTTTTTTTTCCTATAGGCCGCCGAAATCTCTCAATGAAAAGCACCAAATTATTGAGGACCTTGATTAGGATCCAACAACAAGCCCTAACTTGTACCTAAAGTTAGATAGATTTGAATCAAACCGCTCACAGAATTGAGCGATCGATTCTTTAGAATCAGATAACGAAATTTACCTAACCCTAGCCCAAGCTATTCTAAGCAATTAACTGAGAAAAGCTGAATTCAAAAGAAACAAGATGAACCATAACTGGGTCAATTTTATTGATTAAACATTCAAAAAGATAACAACCCTAAAAAATATAGTTCTATTTATACTAGAATTAATCTTCTATCATGACTATGACAGAATTAGTCTAAAATAGGAAAATAGTCTAAATGATAAATAAAACAATATAATAAAAATAAAAATAAAAGAAATAGTCTAAAGTCCTTTTCCAAATCAGTATCAATTTCCTTATAATTCAGGAACCCAAATTGTCCCTCTCATCACTAAATTGCTACCATCAATCTGCGGTCTGGACCGCCGTTCCATAATTCTTTTATATTTTCTAACGGTCAGAACAGAAGCATAAAAAAATTTCAAAATTTTGCATGCAACAAGTATGCAATTGCTCTCTTTGCTTGAGTTCCCCATATGGGGTCAAATTACCACACCTCATCAATGAACGTCGTAAGGTCCTATAGACCTACCAAGTCCATTAGACTTAGTTGAACCTATAGGAGACAAATTAGCATCATAGAAGGGAGGTTCATCTTTTCTAATCCACTTAGTTGACACATTTTCAATCCTAGTGGTCAAAGGTTCAAGAGCTCTAAATGTCAAATGATCATGTAAATGAGATTTATCCTTTCTAGCAACATGCATCTTAGCTCTAGCGTTTTTTCTTTTCAATCATGCTTTCAATTCTACACATTTTAATATAATGAAAGCAACTTGGTCTAATGTGACCATCAATACCACAAAAATGACAAGTGGGAATAAAGTTATGAATCATAACATTACCTTGTGCATGCATTAGTGATTTCCCTTGTTGTTGTGGTTGTCTTAGTTGTTGGATTGGATTGGATCTCTCTATCTTTGTTGATGACCAAGACAATGTTCCTTGCTCGGTTGAGCTTTCATGATCGAACTCTTCCCTTGATGGATTTTAAGTCGAGGGAAGTTAGCATGAGGAGCCCTTTTTGGTTGAGCTTGAGCTTGACCTTTTGGTGCCACTTTTACTTAGGCACTTCTTGAACACTTTCTTAGGTCAATCTTCTTCCTAGGGTGTTGAGAAGGAGGAGACATCTTGATGTTCATACTCTTAATAAATGTTATTTTGCTTGAGGAGGAAGCTTCCTTGTCATTAATGTAGCCAAGACCTCTCTTGTCAATTGGCCTTTTTCCAACTCCCAACGTGTGGTCAAGCTTCTTGGTGCTTGAAGCCATCTTAGCCATTAAGGCCTTTGCTTCTTCAAGCTCTCTTTTCAACCCTTATTCTCTCCTCTTAGATAAATCTAACTCATCATTTAGCTTATCTTCATCCTCTATGGATCTCAACACTTCTTCACTCAAGTGGTCAACTTGTGTTGAAAGCTCAAGGTTTTCTTCCTTCAATATTTGAATCTTCTTTTTATTCTTTAACCTAGAGTTTTTAAACTTGACAATGTAGTCATTAAGATGCATACTCTCCACATTTCTATTTGTGGAGTTTGATGACGAATTCTTAACATTTGAGTCATCTCCTATATCTTCCAACTCATCAATGGAGTTATCTTTCTCATCAAGACCATCACCTTGGTCACTTGATGTTATATGAGCCATATCCCTATGAGTAGCTACACCAACAACTTCTTTAGCTACTTCTTCATCTAGTTCTTCTTTAGGATCACAAGACAAGGCATGTTTTCCATCTACTTCAACTTCTACACGAGTGGCTCCAAATGCTGTGTAGTTAATGGCAAGCTATTCATAACTTGAATGATCTTCTTTACTCTCATCCTAACTCCATGATACGGCCATCACCTTTCCTTTTATTCTATCCTTCAAGTTTCCACACTCCAGAGAGATATGCCCGAATCCTCCACATTCGTAGCATTGAATCCCCTCTCCTGAAGACATCTGTTGGTTTGGCTCGTCATTCTTGACCTTAGTCTTCTTCTTGAAGCCATCTCCTTTTGGGACAAACCATTCCTTTGTAGACTAAAGAACTTTTTAAATCTCTTGACAATGAGTGCCATGTCTTCATCCGAGTCATCCTCCTTCTTCTCATGCTTAGAGGTCTTCAAAGCAATATTCTTTTTCTTCTTAGGAGGTGAGGTGGTAGCCTTTCTTGACTCATAGGCTAGAAGTCTTCCACTGACTTCACTCGGCTTCATATCCTTGTAGTCATTATTCTCTTCTAAAGCCGTTACCTTGGACTTAAACCTTTCGAAAAGTTCTCTCATAATCTTTTGCTTGATCCTACTTTTCAAGTAAGGGTCACCAAGTTGATGACTTTGGTTGACTATGTCCATCAACTTAACCTCGAATCGTTGAAGCACTCGTTCTCCTCCATTTTATGCGACTCGAATTGAGTTTGGAGGACTTAGAGCTTCAAGTCCTTAACCACTTTGGTTCCATCATGTGCAACCTCTAAGATGTCCCATGCTTCCTTAGCGATCCAAGTGTTTTGAATCAATTTATATTGATTTTCGTCCATTGTACATAGGATGGCATGCATCGCCTTCCTATTCCATTTTGATGCCTGAAACTCTTGCGCATTCCATTACACTTTAGGCTTGAGCACATCCTCTCCTCCACTCGTAGGAGTCATCATCGGTGAAGTGTAGCCGTCTTCAACCGCCATCCACGCCCTATCATGGATTAGGCAAATATATGACTCCATCTTGACTTTCCAAGAGACATAATTAAATCCAGTGAGTAAGGGAGGTCTCATGCTAGAAGCACCCTCATTGCCACCACCGTTTCCACTCGTAGTGTTTATGAATGAATGAAATGAATGCAAATGTATGAATGGACAAAAATCACACAAAATGCAAAACACACCAAAGTGAGTAAGGATCACCTAAGTATATCTAAGAACTCGCTCTGATACCAATTGAAACAAATATAAGCTCGTAGTGTATTCTAATAAAACTATCTGGAGGGGGGTGAATAGATTTTAACCTTTTTTACCAAATTTTCACGTTTAGTCAATATTATGAAAATAACCTCAATCTAGTCAATATAAAAAATCAAGCATAAAAGTGCGGAAATTAAAGACGCTTGATTTTTATGTGGAAACCCTCACAGGGAAAAACCACGGGCTGTTATGTGCGCCACACACAAACGTCGAATCCAGTAATTGCAATGGTGTTTACAACCTAGGTTGACCTTAACCTCTCACGGTTTATAACCCACCACTACTACCCACAGGCCTATAAAAGTGACTAGTCCAATTTGCTTGCGGCCTAAGTAACCTTACCCACAAAACTTAGTTCTTAATGAAGAGATTAACACCTTAAATGAATATGCAAACATATCCAAATATGCAAATAGAGCTAGGGTACACTAGATGCTTATCTAAGAATATAAGATGATAATTAAATCATTCCTAAATATCAAATGCTAAATGACATGTCATAAAGCTTACCTAAACATAGATTAAGCAATCCTATGAAGCTATCACAATACAACACTCAATCAAATCAACACAACAATCTCTATCTTGTATATTAGAAATTAATCTAAGAACATGCAAGTAATTTTAAGAGATGTCTTGTTAAGTAAAACACTAATTATGTAAGATAATAGTGAAGAACTTAGCAAGGGATGTGTGTTGAGCAAAAACCATGCAAGCAAGCATCCTAACTATGCTAGAAAATGTTATATGATGTTTAGATGCATATGAGAATGGTTTTTCAGCATTAAAAATGAGTTCTTAATTTGATTTTCTCTCAAGTGTCTCTCTTTGATTTTTAGGGTTTTTGGAGTCAAAAAAATGATGTATTTATAGGTATCAAGAACAGGGCATGTGAAAAGATAAGTTTGCCCTTGAAACGCACGATTGGCGGTTTCAAAATCGCCGTTCCAACCGTTGAACTGAATCCCGAGAGAACAGGATAACAATGACAGTTTCATGACCGTCGTTCCGATCGCCGTTTGAGAGACCGAGATATTTAAATCAATCAGGTCAAAATAGCGGTTTAATCGGCGTTCTGGCCGTCTGTCATAACCTTAGAAACCACTCTAGAACTTTCTTAAATCAAACAGCGGTTTCATTCAGCTGTCATGGCCACCGATCAAACCGCCGTTTTACAATTGTTGGTGAAACCAAAGGAGAAGCCTTGGGAATTCTCCGAAGGCGATCCTCGCACTAAACCAAACACAACATCGTGTATGTGCAGACATTTTCGAACCATCTCGGATAACGAATTACTAGGCACACTAACACACAACAAAATACAACAACAAAATGCAAGTGTGAAATGTGACATTTGAAGAGACTGCACACAAAAGCAAAGCATACATATGCAAACATTAGTAGTGCGTCTATGCAACTAAATCTCTTCAATGAAAAACTAAACACTAGAGATATACCTTTGGAGTGCTTATCATCTTGAGGTCTTGAGAGGGTCTTTGAGCTTGATAATTTATTAGGATTATGCTCAATAGAAGGAGTGTAATAATGTTATTGACAATCTTTTCATATTAATAAAGTGATTTCTGGTTTAACAAATCTTATACCATTTATAGTTTACATATTATAATTGTCAAAAGTAAATAATCATAAGGTCAAAAGACTATGAGAAATAAAGAATTGTTCGAACATCTGGATATGTATGAGGTAGACATAATTCTTTAGTTAGTCTTGAATAATGCTAACAGCTTAAGATAAAGGTTGGGCACCTTTACCTTATTAAAGTTTTAGATTTTTTTGCTAGTATTTGAGTGGGATCAAATGTGATATGATTAGTCTAAAATCATTAAAGTGTCTTTGAGTAAAAGAATCTAGTGCACTAGGTGCATTGAATAGGATTACAATGAAATACTTAATCTAGAATGGTCAGTGGATAAAAGTTTTCATTATGAGGGCAATCAGAGAGTCTATCTTAATCCTGAGATAAATAATGGACTTATGGTTACAAGTGTTATCATTTGAGCTATCAATGAGTACGATTATATAGGATAGTCTATCTTCGATAGTTTGATGGTATTCATTTGCTAATCGATAGAGAACTTCATTTATAGATATGGACATCATGGCTCCATTTATTAAAATGAGAGTGTAATATTATCATATGGATAATTTGAGGTATTAGATATTAAATCTTAACGTTGAGTTTTCAATAGCATCTATTGAAACATGGCTTCTGGACAAGTCAGAGTATCCAAGTTCAAAAAGTGATCATATGAGTAAATATTGTAACTATGAGAGATATATGCGGTCTATGAGCTTTTGGCGATTACTGATATTAATTACGAGGATACACCATCTCCAATAAGATTCTCTAGAGTATGAATGAGAAAAAATTATTAATTTTATCTTTATTTAAGAGTACAATTTTAGCTCCTTAGTGGTATGAGCTAAAATTAATAGATCGAACCCAAGTGAATCATTTGTTGATTGTGATTGGGTTATATCTATTGAAGCTTAAATTTAGATAGCCCGCCAAGATCTCCAATCCACATAGACTTGCATGGCTCACTTGATATATTCTACCGGACTAATTTATGGGTCCATCTAGAATTGTAATTCATACATTAAGAATATAATTTGCACATTATTTATTTAATGGGCTGTTAAATTATATTAATGTATTAATGAAAAGCATATAAACTTGTTTCTTTTAGTAAAAATAGGTGTAGTTCACATGTGGGCTTTTTCTTAAAGTCCAATGGATTTAATAAAATAGGAAAAACAATATATTGCCCCTATAATAGACATGGGCGGCAAGGCTATAATAATTGGCCTATTATATTGTTTTATTTTATTATTTAATTAAATGGAAATTATTTATTTATTTATTTATTTAAGAATCAAAATCTTTTTCTAACTAAGAAATATGTTTATTAATATTATACTATTGTTTGTAGTATAATAAATATTAAAGACTTTATTTGGTAAGTGGATAAATAAAAGGAATTTATTTATCTAGTCAATTTTTTTTTTTCAAGTAATTTAGTGCATCTCACACGAGTCACTCTCTTTTTGAACTACAATAATCTTTTACAATTATGTTTCACTGTTACATTAAAAAAAAAAAAATTAGATTGATCTAAGGGGAAAAAGCATCACAAACGATCATATGCTAAATAACCCTTAGACAGTATCCATATATTAAAAAAGAGAAAAGAAAAGTAAAAAGAGACAAAAAGCAACAAAGCACAAAGAACAAAGGGGAAAACAACTCCAAACAAAAAAGAGGCATGCAAGCCACACAAAAAAGAAAAAGAAAACATCAAGAAAAACGAAAAGACTCCCTACCCATGCAGTCGTTGCCAACTAAAGTAGAACAGAACGACGGGGCAGAGAACCACCAAGAATCACCCTGAAGCTCCAAAGCATGCTTATAAAGTGTATTTGCAACCTGATTCCCCTCCCTGAAAATATAGGAAACCAGAAAATCCATCTGCGAGATCTGGAAGATACAGCGCTGCCACGCTTGACGAACCCTCCAAGGAACCATCTCAGAAAGAGAAGAAAGAAGTTGAACCACATAAGAAGAATTGCTCTCAAGCCAGAGACGATGCCACCCATACTTCCATGAAAAATTAATGGCCAAAGAGGACGCCAGAAGCTCAGCCTCAAACGCAAAAACCTGACCAAGAGGAATAGCAAAGAAACCCTTCACAAAGGCTCTGCAGTTCCGAAAGATACCACCACAACCACCAAACCCCGGAGAGCCCATATCAGCGCCATCTGTATTCACTTTGATCCAATCAGGAGCCGAAGGAGACCAAATCACACTCTTGATCATCGAGGCTTTAGAAGGATGACCCTGAAGACCGAAACGACAAAGAATCAAAAGGGCGTCCATACAATTACGCATACAACCAATTTCTAGGCAATTAGCCTCTGAAATTGCATGCCAAACCAAAGAAATGATGGATCTAAAGTCCACCGACTTCCCTTCAAAGATCCATTGATTACAGGCAATCCACACCCCCCATATCACTGCACGGATAGTCGCTTTCTATAAAATCCTAACCTGCTCACTAATGGAAACTGACATGACCTGCAAGAAGAAGGATTGCCAAGTTTCAGTAGAGACACGTCGTTAGAAAATAGAGAAAACTGCCTCCCAAAAACCAACCGTCAAGGGACAATGAAGAAAAAGGTGATTCATAGATTCACAACTAACCCCACAAATACTGCAACGAGAATCCAACTACAACCCAGACTTGTAAAGACGATCCTTAGTAGGAAGCCTGTTCAACATAAGACGCTAAGACAAAGTTGAGCGAGAGGGGGGGATAAAACGGGACCAAACATCTCTCCACCAAACAACCTGAGAAATATCATGGAGAAACTGGTAATAAGCAGTCCTGCAAGAAACATGACCATCCCGAGAATTAGCCCAAACCAGAGAATCCACAACAGGAGAAATCGCAATCCGATCAATCCGATCAATCTGAAAACATAGACCCAAGAAGTGCGCTCGGAAACTATCGTCCAACACCCATTTACCCTCATGAATAAAATCTGAGACTCTTGCCTGAAAAGGATTAGCTAAATAATCTAGAATCCCTAAAAGCTCCAAAATGGGGACCCCCAACCAAATATCCCGCCAAAATTCCCAATTGAGAGTTCTTGCCAATCAGCTAGATACCTTCCTTAAGAAGGGAACTATAATTTGTTCGAAGAGAAGATCAAATTGAGGAGTTGACATACCCTCTATGAGGCTTTTGCAAATGCCTGAGTTACCTCTCCCGCAGAAATGAGAAAGCAAAACCATCAGAGCTTATTCAAAATTTATTTATCTAGTCAAATTAGGAAATCTTTGATATAGTCACAAATATACTAAAGAGTTGAATTATGGTTTGGAATTCCAAGGAAATCTACCTAGGGTTAGGATTTAGGTCAAAAGGCATAAATCCTATTTGGTAGAAGATTTTGGCCAACATTTTTTTTACACAAGATAGAATTCGGCCAGCCCTAAATAATTTAAAGAGGGAATTTGGCCACCCTATATAAGATATGGTATAGATTTCGACCACCCTAATTGTTTTTTAGAGAGAATTATTTCTTTTGCTTAAAAAATAGAAATCCAACTCTAAGGCATATGGTGTGATTTTTTGGCCAAGAGGAAATAGGTGAAGAAATGTTTTATTTTCGATAATGCACTACTAGCATTTATATCAAAAGGCTTTGTGCACAACTTCGATTAAGGTTCATGCGAGTTTCGATCAAAAGATTGAGAATTCAAAAGTGACTGAAGGTTCTTCATTTTCTCTTGAAAGGTTATAGTGACTAACAAAAGGGAAAAAGTTTTTTTGTTATCCATCCTCAGGTACACAATTCAAAGAAAGGGAGCCTACAATCCTAGGTGATTCATGTTCGTGATTGGATTGGAAAGTCTTGTGGATTACTATCGACGCAACATCAATCGTTATGTGGAAAAAGGTACGATACCCTTTTATTATATATTAATCAATTAAGGGTTAAGGTTCATCTCTTTTAAAGGAAAATTTTTGAAATATACCAATCAAACTTTTCGCTTTTGCCACATGTTTTTCCCTACATCATCATCACCTAAGCTACCCTAACAATTCAAACCCCAATTGTGGTTTGTCACCGAAATAAGCCAATCAAAATATGAGGACCTTACATCTTCAAGCGTGGACCAGATCTAGTAATAAAAAGATATGTCCCGGAAAAACGAGCAAGAGGAAATATTAAAGTTTTGTCATGTGTGTGAGTGTGGAGGACACTACAGTGCTAGAAAGACAATGATGAAGATCCTCTAATATGGGTTCTATTGGACATCATTGGCAAAGGATGCCTTTTTTTTGTTTGAAATGTGATAGATGTCAAAGGCCGGGAAACATTGGGAAAAGAGACGAGATGCCAATGAATAGTGAGCAAGTTGTTGAATTGTTTGATGTTTGGGGAATAAACGTCATGGGACCATTCGTGACATCTCAAGGGTACAACTACATCTTAGTGGCCGTGGACTATGTGTCAAAATGGGTTGAGGCGATTCCTACAATGACAAATGACAGCCATGTAGTCATTAGTTTCATTAAGGAGAATATCTTCTCAAGATTTGGGACACCTAGAACCGTCATAAGTGATGGAGGGAGTCACTTTTGTAACAAAATCTTCAGAGTTGAAAATATATATACTAAGTGTCTAAATAAACCTAGAAAGTGGGGGGAGGGGGTGGGGTGGGGTGGAAAAGGTTTTAACCAAAATAATTGCCAATTATTTCAATAGTCAATATTAATTGCTACCACCCTTAATCTCTTACACAAATCATTATGTAAAATAAGTGCATAAATAATCTAAATGACAATGATTTTTTTTTACGTTGGTCAAAAGGGTAAAAAACTCACGGGCATAATTGCCAATCAAACCCTTAAATCCATTATTTACAAATACGATTACAATCTAGGTTGACCACATCAAACCTATATGATTACTAATCCGTCTTTGCTACCCGTAGGCCTTTCATATCTAGGCTCTTGCTTGTAAACTACCAAAGGTCAATACAAGACTTGGTTTCAAATGTTAGCCATTCACTTTAAACCTCTCTCACTTCTTCGAACTCTCAATCTTAATTGCTCCGTGTACGAAGACTTGAACAACTCGATATGGACCCATTCACTTTGATTTCTGCTTTCCCGGAAACAGCTTCAAATGAGATTCAAAAAGGATAACCATCATCCCCAGATGGAATTCCTTCCTTCTAAGTCCTTTGTCATGGTAAAACTTGGTCTTCTCCTTATAAAGCTTTGCAATCTCATAAGCCTCCAACCGGAATTCTTCAAGTTCTCTAAGTTGATGTTTTCATTCCTCTCCGGCTTTATCTTGATCCAAATTCAATTTGCGGATGCCCCATCAAGCTTTGTACTCAAGCTCAACTGGGAGATGACATGATTTCTCGAAAACTAACCTAAAGGTACTCATCCCGATAAAAGTCTTAAAAGCATTCCAATATGCCCATAGTGTCACTTAGTTTGAGTGCAAAATCCTTTCTAGTTCCATTGACTGTATTTTCTAGGATATGCTTGATGTGCCGGTTGCTTACTTCAATTTGACACGATGTTTGGGGGTTGTAAGGAGTCGCAACCTTGTGCCTCACTCCATACTTCTTCAACAAAGCTCTGAAGATCTTGTTACAAAAATGACTCCCTCTGTCACTTATGATCTCTCTAGGTCTCCTGAATCTTGAGAAAATGTTCTCCTTAACAAAGCTAATCACTACATAGCTGTCATTTGTTCTTGTAGGAACCGCCTCTAACCATTTTGACATATAATCCACAACCACTGGGATGTAGTTGTACCCTTGAGATGTCACAACGGTCCTATGAAGTCAATTCCCCAAACATCAAATAGCTCAATAACTTGCTCACTATTCAAAGGCATCTCATCTCTTTTCCTGATGTTTCCCGTTCTTTGGCACCTATCACATTTAAAAAAAAAAAAAAAGGCATCCTTTGCCAATGATGTCTAATAAAACTCACACTAAAGGATCTTTATCATAGTCTTTCTAGTGTCCTCCACACTCACGCTCATGACAAAACTTCAATATGTCCTCCTGCTAATTTTCCGGGATACATCTCTTTTTTACCTGATCCTGACCACGCTCGAAAAGATATGACTCATCCCAAAAGTAGTACCTATCATTTGAAATGAATCTCTTCTTAGCTATTGAGTTTAAATCTGAAGGGATCACATTCGAGGCCAAGTAGTTCACTATATCTGCATACCATGGATCCTTCTCTTATACAACCCACAACTGCTCATCTAGGAAGCTCTCTCTCAAAGGTTGCACATCTTCTTCATCAATAGTCCCCCGAGTCAATTTGCTTAAATGATCTGCTACTACGTTCTCACACCCCTTTTTGTCTCTAATTTCAAGATCAAATTATTACAAGAGGAATATCCACCTAATCAACCTAGGCTTCACATCCTTCTTCTGTAATAGGTATCAGATGGCTACATCATCTATGTAAACAACAACCATTGCACCCACCAAGTACTACCTAAACTTCTCTATTGAGAATACTACTGCCAAGATTTCCTTCTCCGTTGTTGAGTAGTTTAATTGAGCATATTTCAGAGTCCGAGATACATAGTAAATCAGATGTGGTAGCTTCTCTACTTGCTGCCCCAAAACTGCCCCTATTGCAAAATAATAGGTGTCACATATAAGTTCAAAAGGGAGGCTCCAATTTCGTGGCATGATGATGGGAGCCATGATTAGGGCCAGCTTCAAAATATTTAATGCATTGGCACTCTCAAAACTGAACTCAAATTCTACTTCCTTCTAAAGAAGTGTGCACAATGGACTTGAAATCTTGGAAAAATCCTTGATGAATCGCATTTAGAAACCTGCGTGTCCAAGGAATGATCTAATATCCTTGACGGTCCTTGGTGGAGGAAAACTCTTCATCACTTCAATTTTTGCCTTATCAACCTTAATTCCCCTCTTTGAGATGATGTACCCAGGAACTATGCCACTCTTCACCATGAAGTGGCATTTTTTCCAATTTTGGACTAGGTTAGTCTCTTCACATCTAAGAAGTACTCATGAAAGATTTTGCAAACATAGATCAAACAAGTCCCCAAACATTGAGAAGTCATCCATGAAGACCTTTATAATATCCTCCACCAAATCTGAAAAGATCGAGGTCATATATCTCTGAAATGTGGCTGGTGCATTGCAAAGCCTGAATGGCATTCTCCTGTAAGCATAAGTGTTGAACGGGCATGTAAATGTAGTCTTCTCTTGGTCTTCTCGGGCAACAGCAATTTGATTATACTCTGAGTAGCCATTAAGGAAACAGTAGTGACTATGACCTGTGAGGCGTTCCAACATCTGATCGATAAAGGGAAGTGGAAAGTGATTTTTTCTAGTGCTTGTATTCAACTTCCTATAGTTGATACACACCCTCCATCCCATTTGTAGCCTATGCACAATCAACTCATTCTTCTCATTCTTCACAACTGTAATATCAGATTTCTTTGGCACTACATGTATAGGACTCACCCACTTACTATCTAGGATCGAGTAGATAATTCCCACATCTAGAAGCTTAAACACTTCTTTCTTAACCACCTCTTGCATTATAGGATTTAATCTTCATTGTGCCTCTTTAGTTGGCTTAGTGTCGTTCTCCAAAAGAATCCGGTGCATGCACAATGTAGGACTAATTCCTTTGATGTCATCTAATGTCCACCATATTGCTTTCTTGTACCTTTACAAGACCTCAAGTAATTTCTGCTCCTCCTCTCTATCAAAATTCGCTGCAATGATGATTAGAAAGTTTCCATCCTCATCTAGGAATGCATACTTTAGGTTTGAAATGAGTTCTTTCGATTCTATGGGGAGGGGGTCATATTTGGTGATTCCATCATCTCTAACTAAATCCTACATGGAGATTCCTAATTCCTCTACTCCATCACCAACTTCATCTATTAATTCATCCAATCCTTCTTGAGAAGCCACCATCTCACGAGCCTCTTCTTCAATAGCATTTATAATATCCATATTGTAGCAATCATGTGCCCCAACCGAATAGGCTAAGGACTTAAAGCCTTTGTACTCCACAACCTCAGCAAGGACCTTCAATGTTAATTTTCCTTCATGTACATTTATCACCACTTTTGCGGTGGTCATAAAAGGGCGTCCTAAAAGAATCAAGAAGTCTTTCTCATCCGGTTCCTCCTCCATATCTAGCGCCACAAAATTTGCAGGAATTATCAACTTAT
The DNA here is from genome assembly GCA_035582765.1 of Acer negundo. Taxonomy (NCBI): domain Eukaryota; kingdom Viridiplantae; phylum Streptophyta; class Magnoliopsida; order Sapindales; family Sapindaceae; genus Acer; species Acer negundo. The sequence goes on from CM069238.1 coordinate 1,333,089, forward strand.
CCACTTTAATTATGATGTCTTTAACTATTCCTCTAGGTTGCCTAGCCTACTGATCCACTAAGATGAGAGACATCGTGGTTGGCCATAACTCATTCAACCCTAATTTCCTGTAGATTGTGAACTGCATTAAGTTAATGGTTGCCCCTAGATCAAGCATAACTCTTTCTTGTCCCTCACTACCAATGGTAATGCTAATGATAAAACTCCCTGGATCTTTCAACTTAGGAGGTAACCTCTTTTGAATAACCGCACTCACTTTCTCGTCAAGCCTCTCTTGGTTCTTTGGCCGAAATCGTTACTTATCTTTATTTTGCTCTTTAAAGAATTTCCCATATGACATCATTTTCTAAATTGCTTCCAAAGGAGGTAAGTTTATGCTGACCTTCAAAAGTACATCGTAAATATCCTTAAAGGATTTCTCCATCTTGTCTTTCCACAACCTCTTTGGATATGGCACTTATGGACATAAGGAGCTAGAGAGCTTGTTATCGCTAGGATCCAACTTCGGTATCTCTACTTTATCCTCTTCCCTATTAACAGGGATTTCTATTTCTTCATCATTTCTTGCACTTGGTGTTTCATTGCTTTCATCTATGGATTCCTCATTTCTCCTGTTGTTCACTACTCTTCCACTTCTCAAAATGGCCTTAACACTTTCTTGATTAAATGATTCTTTCGAGACTTCGAATTCCTTACTCAACACATTTTCTGCAATCCTTCATATTTGTCCTTCAATTCTCCTAATTGACTTTTCTCATTTGAAGAACCTACTTGACTTGCCTTCATAGACCCATTCAAAATCTTATCATAAGTTGCTTGTGTAACCCGAATATTCCTTTTCATTTCCTCTTCTATGCCTCTTACCCGCAGTTTCAAATCATGTGTATCTCTATCTTGACCTTCCCTTACTCTTGAAGATCTCGAGGCAAATGATTCCATTTCCCAGTTAAAACTTTCCATTTGCAAGGCAAAAGGATCCACTGATCCTGACCTGAGAGAAAAAACACAATACCAAAACGTTAAGAATTATAACGAACTAAAAATGAAGAAAACTTAATGGGAAGTAAATAAACTCTAACTATCAAGGATCTAAACTACAAAGGAAAGTTAATTAATTCAACAACCGCTACCGATTTTCCCGGCAGCTGTGCTAATTTTTTGATAAGGCCGTTTGTACTCAATAAAAATGATATTTATAGTTCACTTTGAAAACCAAGTTTCACCACATGTAAACCCATTTAAGATGTAAAAACTAGTAAAAAAGTAAGCAAGAGATACGTTCCATATGAAATTGGAGTTGATAGTTGGATTATTTAACTAATCTATATTGCATAAAAGTAAATCATAGATGTTTGGATAGTGTATGGTTTGAGAAACCATCAAACATAACATTGTAAATTGAATGTAACAGAAATGATAGAAAAAATAGAATGCTCAACAACCTAGATAAGATATGTGATTTAATCAATTAATGAGGAACTAAGGAATTGATGGAATTGCAATTGGATGTTGGGCAATGCTTATTAAGCTACTTTAATGAACTAATCTCACAATTACGGACCGTTTATAGTCTTAAGTGTGAAATGGCCATCAAAACAAAACCAAGACACTTCCCACCTAAATTCCTCACCTATGGTATTTAGAGAGAGGGGATAAAGATGGGATCGATTAATTACAAAACGAAGCCTAGATAATTAGGTTGATAAATCCTCCAATTATCTATTATATTCACTTATGTGGTCTAAACAATCAAGTGTGTCAATCCTTAATTAGTTGTATCACAAATGTAAATACAATCATGGTTAAATTGCCTAAAGATATCCTAGAGGGTGGTGAATAGGTTTTTAAAGCCTTTTTCAATCCCTTAGAAGAAACAAAATTTTGTCCATCTAGATAGTATGCATCACACTTCAATAAGTACAAACAAGTTCATATAGAATATTGATAAGCATATTCAATTTGTAAGATCAAACATAGTCTATGATTTGCATGAAGAGATTTATACAAAAATAATAAATCAACAAGTACTTGTATTCTATTATAAATGGCACATATAGTCAAGTACATGTAAAGGAAACAATGTTGATCAAAGATCTTGTCTTACAAAGATTTCATCAATAAGAATTCATACAAGATCAATTTGATTCAAATAAACAAATATCAAAGAGATAACGATAGAGAAACTTGACACATGATTTTACATGGTAAACCTCCGAAGATGAATCATCCACATGTTGAATCCATAACCACCGACAAAATGTCTTTCACTAGTTAAATAAGAGTACACCCTCAAAAGTGACCAAATCACATGAATCACTATCTATTGGATATCCATCCCACCTAATATCACTAGAGAGAGACTTGCATACTTTCCAAAGAGAGACACATCGCATTCCTCTATAAAGTATTCTTGCTTGACTGTCTGAAGCCTCGTGCTTCTAGCCAAGACTTTCTTGCTTGTCCATTTGGAGCCTCATGCTCTTAGACAAGACTTCCTTGCTTAACTATCCAGAGCCTCTTGCTCCTTGCTAAGACTTCTTTGCTTGACTATTCGGAACCTTATCCTCTTAGTCAAGACTTACTTGCTTGACTATCTGAAGCCTCTTGCTTCTAACCAAGACTTCTTCACTTAGTTATTCGGAACCTCTTACTATTAGCTAAGACTTGCTTGCTTGACTAATCGGAGCCTTTTGCTCTTAATCAAGACTTACTTGCTCAAATTGAAGAATCCACTCTAATATGAGTGTTCCACCTTTTACAAGATAAGTGATCTAATTGATGCAAATGATGCAAACACAAGTAACATGGAACATATGATCAACATATACTATGGAAACTAGAAATGTACATTGAGCACAGAATGTATGATTTTCTAGTTTTGACAAGATGACGATTCACGCCGTCAGAAAACCGTTCATCAAAATTATTTGTAAAACCCTCACAAGTCCTAATTGGCTTTTAAAACACAAGTGCTGTGGTAAATGGGGTGTTGTCCACAGGGACACGGGACTAGCAAAAACTAGCTATTACTAGAATAGCATTCATGTAATTAATAATAAGTAAATGAGGATGTTATATGTGACTTAACACAATAATAAATCTAAACTAACAAAGCAACCTAGATAAAGGGGAAATGAAGTGAAGGATATATAGACGATGGAAACTAAGGAGTTAACGGATTCGAAAGTAAATACTGGGCAATGCAACAAACTCGTAAATAAGCATGTCTATTCACAGGTAACCGACCTAGGATGTATAGAATCGGTTATTTATCCATATCAAGTGATCAACCTAGGATGTATAGTAAGGACCACCTATTAGGGACTAATCCATTGTGAACCACCAACCTAGGATGTATTATGTTGGTTGTTCATACGGAGTCTGGAAATGAAGTCCATCTACCTATCAAAGATTCAACCGATTACAGATAAGCCAACCTAGGATGTATAGTGTTGACTTCTAATTCTCTCACGAGTACCGGCCTAGGATGTATAGTGCCGGAAACCCGTTCTAGGTTAGATTGAGTCTGCGGTTTAAGAATCGGATTTCATGACATTCTGTCTATTCATTTGAGCAAGTTAGAACTAAACATCATGTATATCTAGATGCAATAATCATTCATAAACCAAGGAGAACTTGCCAAGATCATGCATCTCAACAAATAATCAATGAAAACCATTAAAGAGCAAGAATAGAATAATGAAAGGTAGATATGAATGTATATAGAACAAAGTTTATGTACAAGCCTAATATTTAACTAACTACTCCATCAACCCCTTAGAGGGGATTTAGCTACTCATTACAACCAAGAAAACAAGAGAAAGGAAAGAGGAAGAACCCTTAGAGATCATCTCCTTCATTGAAGTTGTTTAAATCTCTTATCTTCCTTGAAGTTGAGTAGAGAATGTAAGTGAGAGTGTGAGAGAGTGTTTCTAGATCTAGGTTATCTTTAGAACTAAGTAAAAGCTGCTTAAAACGAATCTATAACATTATATTTATACTACATACAAAAATAGGTCACTTAAACTTGAAAATGAGATCTGGTGCGCGTGGAGTGCTGGTGGAGTACAAGTGAATTACCCGCACTTTACCCGCACTATAATGATCAGGTGCAGATTTAGCTCTTTAGATTGTGCTACAGTGCGGGTGGAGTGCAGTTGAATGACCCGCACTTTAACATCAGGTGTAATTTCCACTTCTCGGCTTCAGCTCAGAATGCCGGTGGAGTGCGGTTGAATCACCTGCACTTGACCCACACTTTATTGTCAGGTATGAAATCAGCTTCTCTGGAATTAGCAACAGTGTGGGTGGAGTGCAGTTGGATGATGACCCGCACTGTACCCACACTTTAATGTCAGGTTCAAAATAGCTTCTCTGGAATTGGCAACAGTGCGGGTGGAGTGCGGTTGGATGACCCGCACTTTACCTGCACTTTAACTCTTCTTCAAGCATCAGGTCCCGGTTTTGGTAGAAGTGCGGTTGGAGTGCGGTTGCGACCCGCACTGGACCAGCACTATAAGGCTGCTGATGATCCTTTGCCTTTCCTTTTGCCATTTTTTTGCTGGAATCACCGTAGCACGCTTCCAAACCCATCAATGCACCATCTCCTACAATTACACACATAACAACCATTAGAGACGCCAAAACGCATGAAAACGAAACCAAGGATAGGGAAATGAGGGCCTACATATACAACATATTTGGCACGATCAATAATACAAAATATGCAATCACACAAAATGATGCATGAACATATGAAATGCATAGATTATGTACACTTCATGAAGAACTAGACTTAGGCAACAAACATCACAACAAAAATAGTCTAGGTCTTAAAAACTTGAAAGTCAAAATCTAGAGATTCCAAATCACCAAACATACTTTAATCCTATATTTAATTCATGCAACTAAAGCTTGAGATAAAACATGTTCATGAAGCACATATTCAAGACTTTAGAACAAAAACTAAAATGATAAAGAAATGAGATTAGATCTACAAACTTCTCTAGAAATCAATTAGAACATATATTCATAAATCAATCAGAAAATATATTCATAAATCAATCAATTGAATCTAATCAATGCTCTAAACATGCAAGAACTTGTGCTATTTCTAAATATGTTCAATCAAAGACATATAGCATAACTAGGAACTATTAATCATGTGAATATATAAAATCAAACCTCAAATACTCCTAGATACAAAGCTAATCACAATACAACTCACAAGCATGTGAAAACATAGGTTTTAGAAAAACCTAACACACATTCAAGATTCTAATTCAGCACAATTAGCTTTTAATTGAAGCTCCCAAACCTAATAACATTTGATCAAGAACATACATATATAGAAGAAGAAAGCCCAAGGCAATTGAAAATCATCAAGCTCAAAACACAAAGGTATTGACAATTACAAAGAGTGCAATCCGAATTTGGTGTAGAACTAAAAGAAAACTCACGAAAATGACCTCAAAGTTGCTTGAGATTTGTAGAGGACTCCAATACAAAGATTCTCCAACTTGAATTACTCAAATCAGATGAAAGTTGAGAGAGATATGGTGTTTGAAAGTTGGGATAATCTAAGAGAAAATTCTGCACATTTTTCTCTTTGAAAATGATTGAAATGAACAAGTGTGAGAGAGAGAGAGAATATTTAAAACAAGTTGAGAAGGAAAAGTGTGGGGACCACTTGGGCTGACAAGGGCTCCCTATGGAGGCACGTCGCCACCATGGGGGCAGAGGGCTGCTCTTCCAGTGTTTAACATGTGCCTCCACGGGAAGGAGCCATTGTGGCCCCTTTCCAGAATGTTTTCCTCCTTCGTGCATCCCTCGCGTTCTTCAACCCTTGTTCGGCCTCTAAACTCCGAATTCAAATTTTTTTTTCGGTTTGCGAACCGTGACTCACTTACACACAAGGAAAGCTACAAAACTTTGACCAAAGGTTATGAATTCGACTCGATATACAACGACGGAGACAATGCATTGTAAGAGAACGTAAAGTTTCATAACTTCCTAGTTTGAACTCGAAAACTAATGAATGAGTAACCGAAACGACCGGAACTCGATAAGCAATCATATGAGAACATATTCCAATACAAAACAATAAAACACAAACAAATAAACACAAGATCACACAAGTATGCTATTTCCTAGAGATAGTCCTAGTACATTCTTTTCTACAATGTTTGTCAATTTAAGACTAATGCATGAGAATAATACAACATGTGTGTGAATCTGTTACACCAATTTAGCGCTACGATGTAGGGACACAAATATATGGAATGTGTGTGTGTGCGCTTAAGTCTTGTAAGAGGAAAGAGGTCTTGTTATACCTTTGTAACCAATAATGCTTTCCTCACTTGAAGGTTTCACTTTACTTGAATCATTGTCCATCTTCTTTGAAGCTTGATAAATCATACATCTTAGACAACTTAACAATACAAAGGAAATAACATTTTGATGTAGAATAATGCCAACTAGACTCAAAATCCTAACAATCTCCCTTTTTGGCAAATTCTATGTCAAAACAACCATACAAAATTCTAAATATTACAAAAGAATATTGGTCACAAAAACTCACCCTCACATTACAAAGAGTTAACAACCTATACTATTTTTCAACAAGTCTTGAACTGCTTCACATGAGCTTATCTTGATATCACCTAAAATAGGTTTGAAAGCACAAGAATATACAAACACTACTAGAAAAGTAGGCTTTTATCACGTAATTTTATCACTTTTTTTTTTTTTAGCCGTGATCAAGTGGTACTAGTCTTTTTAATTCGTCGTGTGTTTATGATGCAATTTAAAACTGAAATCAAAGTATCACGGTCCTTTAAAATATGCGATAATTAGATAAAATTTTTTATTAACCATGATTAAGTTATCACACGTTTATCAAACTGTGATCAAGTTATTACAAATTTTATTAATTGTGATAAAGTTATCACGCTTTTTGTTTTTATGTGTAATCTAATTATCATACTATTTTGTTAGCGTGATAAAGAAATTTTTTTTTTTTTTTTAAATTTCAGAATTATACTAAAACTATAAATTTTAATTTTTAATCTCTCAAATTTATTAGTCACAACACTTTACGAACAAAAAGATAACAAAGTACAAGCAATTGTATGCTCTCTTTTGTAGTGAAATATTAAAATATAAAAAGTTAAGAAAAGTTAAAATATAAATTTACATTAATTTTTTTTTTTATGTTTAAACATATCATTATTATAATTCTATGCTATTTTAGTTTTTAATTGTTTAAATAAATGATTTATTACTGAATTTGCTCTAATTGCACATGTGTCAATGAATGATTAAATGGACACGAGTTAATATCATAGGTATGTACACATCATATATTTACTATATATTTATATTTATTTTAAAAGTTAACTTTCCCCAATTTCTAACCCTAGCCACCCGCCACTTTCACATCTCTTACCTTTTTTTCTGTTTTTTTTTTCCTTCAATATTCTCTCACTCAAAATCTTCATTCTTCACAAATTAAAGAACTCTAGTACTCATGGTGAGTGTTTAACTTCAAACAAACTGAACACGTTTTTTGGATTATAAATATCTTATTGTTCCTATGTATTTATTTATTTTTATTGGTTAGTTTGTTTATGTATAACTTGTTGCAGTCTCCGGTAGCGAGTGACTTACTTCAACACATTTATAGTGTTTTGAATATGAACGTTTATACAAAATAGAAGATCATGATCTCTCTCACCTCTATCTATGCAATCGGGCACCGTTTCGTCAAAGTTATCTAAAAGAAAGTTTATGTCGATATTAAAAAAAGGTTAGTTAATTTTCGCTTCGATCTCCTTTTGTTTTCTCATTCTTTTATTGTTAAAATAAGTTTTTATTATGATTTGATGTTATGGTATAGTTTTAGTTTTAGTTTATTTTTATTTTATTTTATTTTTATTTTTTTGCCAATTTTATTGTTCATCAAACTTACTTTTATCGTTTCTGATACTATGTAGCTGTATGTTCAAAAGGAAACCTCAAGGAAGATGAACAAGTTTTTTTTTTTTTTTTTTTTTTTTGTTTGATGTATATGAACAAAGAAAATTTAAACATAGCTTTTATGTATAATAGTTTGTCTTTTAGAATTGACTTTGCTAATAAATGTTTGTATATTTTGGTGATAGATGTTTGTAACATTTTATTTTAATTTCTTCATTGAATTTTGATCTTGAATAGATATATATATATATATATATATATATATTTATTTAAAGTTTGAATAGAGATCTCTAATATTTATTATATACATAGAAAATATTATAAATTAATAATAAATTAACAAATAAATAAAGCAGCATATCTTAACAATATTATCATCAAGAGATTATATACATATATATATATATATATGGAAAACAATATAATGTTAAAATAAATTAATAAAAAAAGCAAAGTAGAATCTCTTGATAATATTGTCAAGAGATTTTGCATATAATATATATATATTTTTTAACAGAACTTCGTAACGGTTTTTAGCCATCATCAATTAATCACAATGTTTAAAAGCTGTGAAAAATTGATTAGTTTTTTAAAAACCGTGATAAAAATTCATGACGGTTTTTAAAAACCGCAATAAAAAGTAAATCCGTGATAAACTTTTTATTACAGTGACTTTAATAACGCTTATAAAACTATCACCAAATCCCTTTTATGATGGTTAAAAACAATCATAAATGACATTTTTTCTTGTACATTTTTTCTTGTAGTTAAGAGAATATATGGCAAATATATACTCAACAAGAATCTGACATTTAAGGACAAATGGAATATAGCAATTAAGAACTACAAATACATGTATTCTCCCCCTTAATACATGCATAATCAACAAAATATCCTAAACCATTTAAAATAACCTAATCAAGTTATTACATGCCATAAGAAGTTCAAAAAAACATAAAGATATAAAAAGAAGATAGATACAAGCATACCATATTTCTCCCCCTTTTTGACATAATATGAAGCCAAAAAGAACAAGAAATGATACCTTGAGATCACCTAAGCTTTGTTAGCCACTTTTGCCACCAAAGAACGTTGTTCAGTTTGTTGATCTCACATAACATTTGGAGTTGGAAGCCTTACTTGAAGAATTGCCTTACTCCAAGCACTTGCCTTTGACTCCATTATCTCCTTCCTTGATTCTACATGCTCCTCCTTCAATTGAATGGCCTAATCTGGAAGATAAGACATGCTTGACACATTGTTTGACACTTGAATTTCACCAAAAATCTTCAAAGTATCAATGCCACCCTTCTCCTTATATGGCATGTATGCCACACATTTTTCACAAAATTTCTCCAATGGTGGAAAAAGCACATCATCCTTTACTCTTTTTAACACCACGAACCATACATAAATGAGGAATGAACCCCGGAAATGGAAGTTTCTCATCCAATCTAGTTGTGCAAGCCGCACTCTCAATATGCTCTATAAGAATCTCTCCTAGGTTCAAAGGCTTGTTGGTCACTATGGCATACACTATCTTTCTCCTTATTAAACTCAGTTGAATTAGTTAAAGGAACAAGATTAGCGCAAACAAATAAATGCCAAAATTTACTAACTTTGGTCAATTCATTTTGACTAATGAATACCCATTTTCCCCACTCAAACTTGTTGTCATCACATAGAGTTCTTTCCATTTCATTTAGATCATCAATATTTTCCACATCAAGCAATTCTGAAGATAGGCCACATGAAAGACCAAGGAACTTATTGATATGATCCAAAGACACTCTAAAGACAACACCTCTAATGTCCACCAAAGCATTTTCATGGTAGAATTCTCTAAACATACTATCATTGACTCCACCAAGCATATTTACCCATGAATCCCAATGCCTATCAACAATTGATTTGTGAACTTAAGATCCCTCACAATCACACAAATCTATGCCTCTATCAAGAATGAGCTTTTTGGTTCTCATCACACCTAAAGAATTCAAACTAATAGGTTTTGGATTTCTTGGAGGATGGTTTTGTGGATTTTGGATTTCCTATGGGATTAGGTGAATTTCCAACACCGGGTACCTTAGATCTCCCCATAGCTTGTGAAGATACAAACTAACACAAACAAACCAAAAACATGAGTGGAAACATTCAAAGCAAGTTGGTGACCAAATATACAAAGGCAGAAAAAATCATTATGAGAAATCAATATGCATATCATGGAATAAAATTGCATCTTTAAGATTTATCATAACAAAAAAAATGCCAACAATTATCAATTTGAAACATGTGAACATATCATTAAAGAGAACAAAGTCTAGCATATCATGCCCCCTCTTAATAAGTGCTCTATCTAAGGTCAAGATAGAATATTGTTCACAAATGCATTCACACAATCACACCATCAAGCAAATTTAAGTAGATTAAACAAATAAGTTTTACAAACAAAGAGAGTTACACCAAGATTTTCAATCTCTCTCATATTTCTTCTAAAATTGCTAGAGTATCAAAATACCAAATAAGCAAAAGTGTGTGTGTGTGTGTGTGTGTGTGTGTGTGTGTGAAGATTTTTCTTCAACCATATAAAAAGAAGTAATTTGATAATCAAACATGCAAACCATATCAACATCTATTCATCTTGAGCATTTCCATAAAAAGGTCAAACCGATTATCATCCGGAATTTTTGCTTTTAAAGAGACTAGATTTCAACATATGAGCGTGTGTGTGCATGTGGCTCGTTATTCCATTTCTATTTGACAACTCGAGCAAACTTGATTATTCAAATATGCTCCTTTAAGACTTTTTGTTTTATTTTAGGCTTGAATCAAAGAAGTTTTGTATTATTGATTCATTTTTCAACACTTCTTTGATTTTACTATCATAAACAAATACTCCTCATGACAGCTTTCACTCATCACAATTGTGTAGCTCTTTCCTACATTGGGTGGTTGCACAACCAAGGTGTGTAGCTCTTTTCATAAAGGTGCTCGTAGAGTTCTATGTTGCTGCTGAAGCAAAATGGATACCAACCATAGGTCATCTTTAAATGTACTAGTCATAGGACTTCAATGTGTGTCCATAACTTACATATATTCAAACTCAACTTACTCAACTAAACATACAAGAGAAGCAAAGTACATATTTGAAAACCAAGTTTTATGGCTTACAAGCACATGATCAAAGCAATATAAAGAGACTTAAGATCATTACTTCTCTAGAGAGTAGCTTTTCAAAGAATATGAAGCCTATATTTTTCAAAACATGCCACTCATCATTCATACAAACAATTCACACATCATGATCAAGACTTTTGTGAACATTGTCACTGAAAGATCTTCAGAAAGCAAATATCAATGAGAACCATATGAATATTATACTAGTTCTCTAATATGACATGCTTCAAGATGTTGAGCAAATAATGAGTTGAGAGATGAAACATAAAGAAAGCAAGTATTTGGATATGGAAATACCTTAGCAAGTTTTTTCATCAAATGTAAAGTCTTCGCTCTTTTTATGAGCTCTCTTGGCTTGTTTGTCATCTTGACAACAAGTTGTTGGTGTGTTAACCCAAGAGAAAAAAGACTTAACATTTCAATTAAAAAAAAAAAATGACTTTCTCTAAAAGTCTTTGAAACAAATAAAGCATGGTGTGTATAAAACTATCTAGAGGGGGTGAACAGATTTTAACACTTTTTACCCAATTTTCGTTATAAAACAATATTCCGAAAATACCCCTAACTAGTCAATTTATATATCAAGTGTAATATGTGTGGAATTATAAATGACATAAGATATTTACGCCACGGGCAGGTAAGTGCGCCACACTCGAATCTCGAATCCATTATATGCGATAGCGTATACAACCTAATCCCGGTTTGTTGGCCTAATCCCGACCAATATCCCGCTACCACTACCCGTAGGCCTTTTATAGAGGATCTAGTCCAATTTGCGTGAGAGACCACCTAATCCCGGTCAATCTCATAAGACTTACTTCTCAATGAAGAGATAAAACATCCTATGTGAATATATGATAATATTCAAGGAACAAACAAGGCTAGGAAACCTTAGATGCTTATATAGAATGACAATATTACAATTAATTCATTCCTAGATATCAAGAGCTAAATGACATTTCATAAAGCTTAGCTAAACATAGATTAGGCAATCCTATGAAGCTATCAAAATACAACACTCAATCATGTTAACACAACAATCTCTATTTTGTATCTAGAATATATTCTAAGAGCATACAAATAATATAAGAGATGCCTTGAAAAATAAACACTAATTATGTACGATAATAGTGAAGAACATACCAAGTGATGTGTGTTGAGCAATACCCATGCAAGTAAGCATCCTAACTATGCTAGAAAATGCTTAGATGATATTTGATGCATATGAAAATGGGTTTAAGTGATTAAATGAGCAATCTTGATTGCTTTCTCTCTCAAAGGTCTCTCTTTTAAGTTTAGGGTTCTTGATAATCAAAGAGTCACACATAGACCATGAGAAAGTGGTGTATTTATAAAGGGCCATAAAAGTTAAAGTGAAAAGACAAAATTGCCCTTGAAAACACCGATCGGCGGTTTCGAAACCGCAAATTAAATCTCCGTTTCAAAACCCGAGAGCATCAGGTATGATCGGCAGTTTCATTCAGCGGTTTCATCACCGCCGTCAAACCGCGTTTTGAGACCTAAGATATTTTCAATCAGGTCTTCATCGACAGTTTCGAACGGTGGTCATGGCCACCGATTGTAACCATATAATCGACCAAAGATATTTATAATTAGGTCTGATCGACGGTTTCAACGGTCTGGCCGCAGATCAAATCGTCGATTCACCACTATAGGTGAAACCAAAGGAGAAGCCATGGCATTCTTCGAAGGCGATCTTTGCGCTAAACCAAGCACACATTCGTGCATGCGTGGACGTTTCCGAACAGTATCGGGAAACGAATTACAAGATACATAAACACACAACAATATACAACAATAAAGTGCAAGTGTGAAATGTGACATTTGAAGAGACTGCACACAAAGGTAAAGCATACATATGCAAACATTGCTAGTGTGTGTGTGCATCTAAATCTCATCAATGAAAAACTAAGCACAAGAGATATACCTTTGGCGTGCTTATCCCTTGAGGTCTTGAAGGAGCCTTTGAGCTTAATCCTCAATCACTAAAGTTACCCTTACAACAAACCCCAATATGTGGTTTGTCCATGAAATAAGCCAATCAAAATATGGGAATCCTAACAGTCTTAGCATAATCATCACCATATAGATTTCATGATATACAACTTCTCAAAAGTTAATCAACAAATTTCGACTATTATAGCAATTATGTGAGATAGCTAAGTTCTTGTCAAGTTATAGAGAGATAAAGCTAGCAAGCTAAGTTTCTTAACAACTTGACACTAATCTTAAAGCTAACTCACATGTGCAACTTACTCTAATGGTAAGAGCACTCACCCTTGACCAATTTGGTCTGGGGTGAACCTACGCAAACATTATCAAGATCTTTCTTGACAATAATGTTGAATCTAGAATAAAGACCTTCTACCACTTGATCTATAAGAATATCATTGATACTCTTCTTTTCAACATTATTAGCAGCACATGCTTTGTCAATTTTAATAAGGTTTGCATTCTTCACATTCCGGACATTCTTAACATACTTTGTGACAATTTCATGTCTTCCATACTCTAAAACACTAGCATGCTTAAAATGGAGTTCAATCTCTTTGTCCCTAGATGCATTTCATAATTCGCAATATTCAATGTATTTAAAGCACTTAGGCTTGATATGGTCTACGGTATTGCAAAAATGTCATAAAGGAATGAAAGAAGAGATTTTACCTTCCGGACTAGAAGAAGCACAAATAGAAGTTTTTAGAGATACCTTGTTCTTGTTCTTGGTCTTGGAATGTCTCTTCTTAGGAGCTTTCTTGTCATCAAAGACTTTTTCCTCGCTTGTAGAAAGTGATGCTTCTATGAGCTTCTCCTCAATGACTAAGCTGCTTAAGCCTCCTTGAGTCAAACTAAGGATGATCATTTCTTTCTGAAGAAAAATCCCTTCAACTTCTCCAAGCTTCTTAGCAAGACCACTCTTTTTAACCAAGATCCTTCAAGTTGTTGTCACAAACTTATCCACTTATATCTTGATCAAATTATCCTTTTCCTCAACCTCTCTTAAAGCTATTTCCAATTTCTTTTCAAGGCTCTTCAACTTAGCCAAAAGATTAAGATAGGTTGGGTTTGAACTTAAGCACTCTTAATGATTTGGATTAACCTCATTGTCCATAGATACTTGACATTCTTCCTCTACTGTTGAGTGAGAGGCCATTAAAGGAACATAGTTGCTAACTAACTCTTCTTCACTAAAAGACTTATCACTTGAGCTCTCCTCATCACTTGAGTCATCATCACTCTAAGTGGCCGCCATTGCTTTCCCTTTCTTGTCCTTTTTAACAAAAGCATTTTGACACTCGAAAGCAAAATGACCAAGGCCACAACACTTGTAGTATTCTACCTTGTTCTTACTATTGACATGGCCGTCCTTGTCGTTCCTTGGAGTGTATGGCTTGTTGACTTCGTTTTCCTTTGAGAACTTACCACTTAACTTGGCACCTTTCCTCATAAACTTCCTAACCAATATAGCCATCTCCTCATCATCGTTTTCACTATCTTCTTTGACAGCTTTGAAAGCTAATCCCTTATTCTTGGCTTTCGGTTTTAAGCTTGCTTCATATATTTGAAAAGATCGTAGCAACTCATCAATGCCCATGTCATCTATATCCTTGCTCTTTTCTATGATCTTCACCTTTGCCTTGAACCATTTAGGTAAAGATCATAGGATCTTCCAATTGAGTCGCTCTCCGGAGATCAAAACACCAAGAGCTTGACATTGGTTGTCTATGTTTAGTGGCTTGTATTGAAAGTCATCGAACTTGACTTCCTCTCATATTTGTAACACCTCAATTTATGAAATGAGCATTTTAAGCCTTGACTTCCTAACCGCCTTAGTTCCTTTATTGGTGGCTTAGAGAGAATCTCATGCCTCCTTAGCAGTCTCTAGGGTTTGGATATAGAAAAATTGCCTACTATCCACTCTTCCAAAGATAACATTCACCGCCTGATGATGCCATTTTGCCAACTCAAACTCATTTGAAATTTCCTTAAGAGATGTAGTGTAATATATACCTAGAGGGGGGGTGAATAGGTATAGGCCCAAGATTCTTCCAAATTCAAATTTCACAAATGCAAGAATGAAATGCACACTTTATGTGTCTTAACAAATGAATTGTTATAGTCAACACATGCGGAATATCAATTTACAAGTGATGCAATCAATATAACATATAGGAGATAATGAAAACATAAAAACTAAAATTGACACAATTGTTTTTATGTGGTAAATCCTTAAAGAGGAAATATCCACAGGTTAATAACCACAACCACTGGCAAAGCAATTCATTACGATGAAAAAAACTTACACACTCAAGGCTATCAACACATGATATCCACCACAAGCTATCAACTCCTAGTCTACCCTCGGGCCTAGTGAACCATCTAGCTTACTCAATATCGAAGGTGTGTCCTACACCTTTAGAAAGCAACTTCCTATCCAAGACTATCAAGCCTCTAGGAAGATTTCCTTGCTTAGCTATTTATATCATAAAGATCCTAGTCATGCTACCCTAGCTCAACCATTCGGAGTACCAAACTCCTACCTAAGACTTTTGATTAGTTATCCGGATCCCTTGATCCTAACTAAGACTTCGTGCTTGGCTATCCGGAAAAATTTCCTAACCAAGTCTTCTTGCTCAAATTAAGGCTTCACTCACCTTAACAAGAGACTTCAACCTTTCCACAAGGCAATGATCTAAGTGATGCAAATGATGCAAACACAAGTCAAATAAAGCAAGATGATCAATCAAGCTCTATGTACATGCTTAGTGATGATCTAGAATATGCTTTCAACACACAATCACAAATCAATCTAGAAATCAAAGCATTTGAGTAAATAAGAACCAGATTAGAATATTCAATTTATCATACAAAAATCTTAGTTCTTAGATCATGAAATTAAACCAATAAAATATCATGAGGCATATCATATATATTATTTCTAGAATCAATTTCAAGATTAATCAAGTTTAGCTAATATATGTTCAAATGAAATCACAAAGATAAAACTCAACAACCAATAGATCAAACAACCTTAGAGTATGAACTAACATCATTCTTAACACATTTTATCAATCAATTAGGAAGATTAAAAGAGATGATCAAAAGAGAAAGTGAGAAGAATATGTTTCATATACAAAAGATGAGACTCTGACTGAAATCAGCTTGTTGCAAAAAATCGCGAACTCATTTGGCTCTGAAAATGCTTAGGGTTTGTAGCTCTCTTCAAGACCAACATTTTTGGCTTTTGAATCATTCAAGTTAGAGTTGAAATGAGAGACATAAGATAAAAATAAGAAATCAAAAATTGAGAGAAAATTTCTGCTCTTCTTTATTTTTCAAATTTTCTTCACACATAAGTTTGAGGGAAGGAGGAGAGTATTTAAAAGAGAGAGAGAGGGAAAATGAGCAGCCAATTGGAATGATCCACCTCAGCACCCCGTGAGGGGCTCATGAGGCTCACAGAGGCAGAGGAACTGCCTGCTGTGAGGCTCATGGCCATCTCACGCGCCCTTCATGCTTGGCCGTTGGCCGAGCTTGCTCCTCTCGAGTTTTTCGGCCGTATCTGGGCCTCTGAACTCTGAATTCAAATCCATTTTTGGATTACGAACCGTAACTCCCTCACACACGAGGAAAACTATGAAACTTAGCAAAAATATTAAGTATTAAACTCGATACACGATGAAGAAGACAACTCAACGTATGAGAACGACAAGTAGCGTAGCTTTCTAGTTTGGACTTCAAACCTAAAGAGTGAGTAACCGAAATGACCAGAACTCAATAAGGAATCATAAGAGATCATGTTAAAGTCCAAAATATAAGAAACACAAACAAATAAATACAATGTCACACAAGTATGTCATATCCAAGTGATAGTCATAAAACATGCAATTCTACAATGTTTGTCAATATGAGACCAATGCATGTGCATACTTAAATGAGTGTGAATGTGTTATGCCAAATGTTTGCACAACAATTTAAGGACACATATGAATGAATTATGTGTGTGTGCGCTTACACCTTGCAAGAGGAATAATTAACTTGATACCTTAGCATCCATATAAGCGTTTTTCCTCTTGAAGAGGATATTTGCATGAGAAGTTGTTTTTCTACTTTGAAACTTGTTTTCACCAAGAATCACCTAAGCAACTAATCATTACAAATAAAGAGGGTTTTGCAATTAAATCAAGCCAACACAAATCTAAGATCTTACAATCTCCTCATTTGGCTATTCCTTTGGCAAAACCTAATCCTCACCATTCATTGTTCACTCCAATAAACTCAATATTGATAGCATTCTCTCATCCTCACATTACAAAGAGAT
The DNA here is from genome assembly GCA_035582765.1 of Acer negundo. Taxonomy (NCBI): domain Eukaryota; kingdom Viridiplantae; phylum Streptophyta; class Magnoliopsida; order Sapindales; family Sapindaceae; genus Acer; species Acer negundo. Next base: position 1,350,583 of record CM069238.1, read on the forward strand.
CCCTAGACTAAAAGGTATTTAAGTTTTCATGAGTCTTCAAGAATCCCTTCTTTGATCTTCAAGGCACCTAAGAGAAAAGAAGCAAACCAACAAGAGATCTTCTTCAAAAGAAGAATTGTGAGATATCATCACATAAACAAATAATAAACTTCCCTTACCTCAAACAAAAATGCATTATCTCATGCATATGAATATTTTTCACATTAAAGCTCTCTCTAAGATCCTTAACCCAATTAGGCAAGAATTCTTTTCCCTTTAAGACAAGAACAAGAATGGGAGAAAAGAATTCTCCCCAGTAAGACAAAGTCTCCATAAATGCATAAAGAGGTACCAAAACTCACAAATTTGGAACATTTCTCCACACATGGTGAGGTATACATTTTCTTTCTCCCTTCTATCAAACATGGACTCCCCCATATCAAACATGGTGAGGTATACATTTCCTCCCCCGTTTTGTCAAGGAATAGACAAAGGACACAAGAGATAAAGAATGAGATATTAAGCAAACAAATCATATAGAAAGCGAAGTTGAATAAACAAAGCTCCCCCTAAACATAGGCTCCACATTATCACCAAGTAGATTTGTTTACAAGGGACTCACACATTCACACAAACAAGCAATTAAAAAAATATATTTCATCACATTTCAAGAGAGAATTATAGATTTTCATTAATCTCTCAAAAATATTCTCACATTGCTAATGAATCAAGCACATAAGCAAAATATGTGTGTGTGTCTGAATGCTTCAGGCATATATAGTAGGAATAATTGTGGTATCAACATACAAACAATTTCCACACCTATCCAACAAAATCATTTCCAATCTAAGTAAAACCGATATTCATCCAGGTTTTTAGCTTTAAAAGAATAGATATCAACATGTGAGTGTGTGCGTGCATGTGGCTCGTTTACTCATTTCTATTTGACAACCCGAGCATTTTATAATTCTCAACTACACACCATTAAGCCTTTTATTTTTTTATTTTTTTATTTCTTTTAGGCATAGAATCAAGGAAATTTTTTTTTTTTAAAATGATTCTTTTCAACACTTCTATGATTTTTCTAGCATAAACATATACGCTCCATGGTGGCTTTCACTCATCACTATGGCGTAGCCCTTTCCTAAATTGGACGGCTGCACAACCAAATTGTATAACCCTTTCCATGAAGGTGCTCGTTGATTACTATGTAGTGCCGAAGCAATATGGATACATACCATAGGTCATCTATCATGTATTAAGCAATAGGCTTCTAGATGCATCCATAATCTACATATTTTCAACCACATATACTCAAAACTAAAACATATAAGTGAAGTATTTGTGCACTTTTCAAAAAAAAAGATTTTCAAGCACAAGTGCATGATATAAAAATAACAAAAAATAATTGTTTAAGATCATTACTTCTCAAGTGAGTAGCTCTCAAAGATATTGATATTCAAGTAAGTTTTGCTCATCAAGCCACTCACAATCACACAAAGACATCAATCAACACAAATCATGCCAATGGACATTCTAAGAGTTTTAAACCTCTCTTTGTCCAAGGGCTTTGTGAACAAGTCTGCAAGTTGATTTTTAGTAGGCATGTGTTCTAGAGTTACAAAAGAATGTTCAACTAAGTCTCTAATGAAATGATGCCTAATATCAATGTGTTTTGTGCGTGAGTTTTTAACCGGATTTTTAGAGATGTTAATGGCACTTAAGTTATCATAATAAAATTTCATTTTTTCTTTGTTCTATCTTATAATCCTTAAGGATTTGTTTCATCAAAAGTAATTGTGTGCAAGCACTTCTGGCCGCAATGTACTCGGCTTCATAAGAAGAAAGGGAAATGGAATTTTGTTTCTTACTAGACCAAGAAACCAAGTTATTTCCAGCGTAAAAGCAATCGTCAGATATGCTTTTACAGTCATCTACGTTCCCCACCCAATCGGCATCACAATAGCCTACTAGGATATCATTGGTGTCCAATGAATAAAATAGACCAAGACTATGAGTTCCTTTGACGTACCTAATGATCCTCTTGACGGCTTTTAAGTGAGGTTACTTGGGGTTGGCTTGGAATCTAGCACACAAGCCTAAACTAAATCAAATTTCTGGTCTACTAGCCGTTAGGTAAAGTAGACTCCCTATCATGCTTCTATAAAGACTTTGGTTAACACTCTTCCCCTTTTTATCCTTGTCAAGTTTTAGAGTAGTATTCATCGGTGTTTCAAAATCTTTTCCATTTTCTAGGCCAAACCTCTTAACTAGGTTTTTAGCATATTTAGATTGGTTCAACATTATGCCCATGCTAGTTTGGTTAACTTGCATTCCTAGAAAATAATTCAACTCACCTACCATACTCATTTCAAACTCACTTGACATCATATTAACAAATTCATCAACCTTGGTTCTATTAGTAGACCCAAAAACAATGTCATCAACATATATTTGTGCAACAAAAATATAATGACCATGATGTTTGATAAACAATGTTTTATCAATGCCACCTCTCCTATATTGGCTGTCAATAAGATATTGAGTCAACTTATCATACCAAGCTCTTGGAGCTTGCTTAAGGACATAGAATACCTTTTTCAATTTAAACACATGATTAGGAGAGTCTAGATCTACAAAACCCTTAGGTTGTTTAACATACACTTCTTCTTGAAGTTATCCATTGAGGAAGGCACTTTTGACATCCATTTGAAATAATTTAATCTTCTTGACACAAGCAATGGACAACAAAAGTCTAATGGACTCGAGACATGCAACTGGTGTGAAATAATACAAACGTAGTTAAATTGCTTAAAGCATACCTAGAGAGGGGTGAATAGGTTTTTACACCTTTTTCAATCCCTTGAAACAAACATTCGTTTGTCCCTCAAGGTAGCTTTACATACAACACATAATCCAAAAATATCCATACATAGACAATATAATCATGTGATCATTTAGGCAATGTCTAAATATATAAGAAGTTGCATGAGGTATAAAACACAAAAATCTCAACAACAAAGAACATTTGTATTATGATATTGTTCAAGGAATTACAAGTGTTAACAAATATAACTATATATCAAAGTAACAATATACAAAAGAATAAAGAATATAAGAATGATCAAATATGTATTGCTCTACAAATCACACTTAACAAATCTTGATTCCAAAACTTCTCAAGTGATGAATGTACTACAAGATTAAGAGCAAACATATATACACAAGTAATAAAGAGAGATAGGAATAATTAACACATGAGATTTTTTAACGTGATAAAACCTCAAAGAAGGAAACATCCACGGGTTGAACTACAACCATTGGGTATTATATATATATATATATTGGATGGTAAATTAAAAATTTCACAAAGTGACCAATCCTAGATCACCAACCCATGTAAAGTCTATGTCTACCCAACCCTATTGAAAAGTATGAAATCCCTCAATGATGCAGAGCCACCATATATTGGACAACATACCAAACCAACATCGATGGAATATTAGAAATTCCTCAAGAGTGCATACACATCCCGTGTACCTCGCTCAATTAGAGTCTATGTCTATCTATACACCTAAATCTACCAATAATATAGCCAACTGTCTATCCAAGGCACTCATGCCTCTAGAAAGCCTCCCTAGCATAGCTATCCGGACCTTCTCGATCCTAGCCGTAACTTCTTGCTTGCCTATCTGAGTCATCCCAACAATATAAAAGATTTCTTGCTTGGCTATCTGGACTCCTGTCCTAACCAAGACTTCATGCCTTTCAAAAGGACTTTCTAGTGTGATCATGTGAATGCAAAATGATGTAATCAAGCAATTCAACATAGAACATGTGATAAATACATTCCATGGCACAAATAGACCTAAACATGTGAAACACAATTCTAATAGTCTAGATGCAAAAATATGAATTAAACTTAGAGTAAGTGAAAACACCTAACACAAAAACTCCTAGTTTCATTCAAACAAACAACACTTGAATAGATCATATTCATAAAGCACATATTCAAGATGTCATACATATACACAATAAAATGCTAGAATTATAAAATTATTTCAATTAATATTCTAGCCAAAGAATTAGAGAAATGATAAAATGATTACTCAATTAAATCCTAGATTTCTCTAAAAACACATACTCATACAATAATCCTAGATTACATCAATCATATGATCAAAACAAAATACAAGGTCATTTATCATAAAAATGATTCAATCAAATGTCAAACAACCTTAGATATCAAACTAATCACAATACAACTCTCAAACAAGTGAAAATCATAGAATCAAAGAAATTAGTTCACATATGTCTCTAATTAGACTTTTGATTAGGTTTGATTATGAAGCTATCTTTCTCAATAGCATTCACCATACATATACATACATATAGAAGAAGAAACCCCAAGCAAATTGAAGGTTATAAAAGAAGAAATCTCAAAGATAAGACAACTACCTCCAGATCACGAGCTGGTTCGGTTTTCTATGTAGAACCACTAGAAAAATCGATCAAACAGTTGCAAGACAACATGGAAAAGGTAGAGGACTTGATTATAAACAATCTATAACTTGAATCACTTAATTCTGACTTCGTATGAGAAAGTTATGGTGTTTAGAATGTGAGAAAAAGTTGAGAGAAAATTCTGCACTTAGGAAATTCTAATTTTTCTTCTTGAAAGGAATGGGAGGGAAAAGAGAACTTTTGAAAGAATTCAAGAGAGGGAAAAGATGGACCAATCAGGACATGCCATGTCACCTCCATGTGTTGCCAACGTGTGGTACACATGGGCAGAGAGCAGCCTTGGCCGAATGGCACACGTGGCCCACACGTGACACACCAAGGTTAGCCTTCGGCCAATCTTGCTCCTCTCGCGCACCTCTCACGTTCTTCGGCCGTATTCGGGCCTCTGAACTTCAATTTCAGATCCGTCTTTAGATTACAAATTGTGACTCCCTCATGCACAACGAAGACTACAAAACTTGCAAAATGGTTGAGAATTCATCTCGGGAAATGACGATGAAGACAACTCAACAAATAAGAACGCAAAGTAGCATAGCTACATCGTTTGGACTCGAAACTTAATGGATTAGTAACTGAAATGACCGGGACTCAATATAGAATCATAAGAGATCATGTTGAAGTCCAAAAACAATAAAAAAAAAAAAAAAGACACCAAGTCACACACATATGCCATTTCCTGGACATAATCCTAGAACATGCATTTTCCAATGAGTATAAATTTAAATCTAATGCATGAGCATATATTTCCAAGTGTGTGAAAGTGTTTAATAAATGTTGTTCAACTATGCAAGGACAAAAATGAATGCCATGTGTGTGTGTGCCTAGCCTTGTAAGAGGAATGAGGTCTATTTTACTTTTATTGTGCAATGAAGCACATTCCTCCTTGAACAACACCAACTTGCATGAAATGTGGCCGAGTCTTTCTTTGAAGCATCAAATCATCAATCCTAAGACCACTAATCAATACAAGAAAAACATCGCTTTGATATGGAATATATGCCAAGACAAACTAAAAACCTAACACAGTGCAAATGTCTCATCAAAGTCTACACCCTAAACTTGAGTGTAGCCTTGAGCCACTAGCCTAGCTTTATTCCTCACGATCTTGCCACTTTCATTAGTCTTATTCCTAAACACCCACTTTGTGTCTTTCGGCCTAGGAACTAAGGACCACACTTCATTCCTCTCAAATTGGTTAAGTTCATCTTGCATAGCCCCAACCCAATATTCATTAACAATTGCTTCATTTATATTTTTGGGTTCAATTTGAGAAGTGTAGCAAGCAAATAAAATTTGGTTAGCTAGTTGATTCCTAGTTCTAACCCCTTCATTCAAGTCAGCTATGATGTCTTTTTGATAGTGAGAATTTATAAGTCTAGAGTGTGAACGTTCAACAACTTGGTCATTTTGTTGGCTATTATTTAAAACATTTCCATTCTCTTGAATTCCTACTTAATAACACTATCATTTTCATCATTTTGACTAGATTCACTACTAGCCACATCAATAGGTGCATTAGTGTCATTAACAAGATTTTCTTTAGGTTCATTGACACTATCACTAACACATAAATCAAGCATGCTAAGATCATCTATCTTCACATTCATAGATTCCATAATAGTTTTTGCAGTCAAGTTAAAAAGTCTAAACGCACGACTATTAATAGCATACCTAAGAAAGAGACCAACATCTCTTTTAGCATCAAACTTTCCTATGTGATCTCTATCATTCAAATTGTAACACATACTCCAAAAAATGTGGAAGTAACTTACATTGGGCTTCTTACCCTTCCATAACTCATAGGACGTTTGTTTTATACCGGCCCTCCTAAATACTCTATTCGACACATAACAAACAGTATTGACCACTTCGGCCTATAGGTTTCTAGGGACTTTCTTGCTATTGAGCATGACCTTAGTTATCTCTTGCAAGACTCGGTTTTTCCTCTCAACAACACCATTTTGTTGAGGAGTTCTAGATGCAAAGAACTCATAAGAAATCCCTAAAGTATCACAAAACTTAATAAATTTAGCATTCTCAAATTCTGTCCTATGACCTAATGCAACATATTTTCTTGATATCAAAACCTTTTTCATTTTGAACTCGATTACAAAACTTCTTGAATTAATCAAAAGCCTCAGACAAGTTTCTAAGAAAATAAACCCAAGTAAACCAAGAGTAGTAATCAACGCACACAAAAATGTATTTTTTGCCATTGATGCTCTCAATTTGAATTGGCCCCATTAGGTCCATGTGCACAAGTTCTAAAGGTCTCTTAGTAGCTATCTAAGTGTTCTTTTTGTGATGCATTTTGGTTTGTTTACCTAATTGGCAAGGTTCACATAAACATCTAGCTTTTTACCAAGATTGGGAAGACCTCTAACAATGCCTAATGTTTCAAGCTTCTTTAAGTCTTTAAAGTTCATGCGGCCCAAATGTTGATGTCAAAAGTCAAGCTTATTGCAATCATGTGCCATTTTGCAAGTTAGACGGTCTATCTCAAGACAATTGCAATTGTCTATAGACCTTTTGACTTTTAGGACAACATTGCCCTTTTTATCAATTATAGTGCACACATCTTTGTTAAAGCTAACTTCCTTAAAAATTTCACACAAGTGAGTGATGCTTATTAAGTTAGCTTGTAACCCATCAACATACAAAGTATTGCAAAGTTTAGGTAATCCGGGGATACAAATTGTTCACTTGCCTAGAACTTGTTTTTTTGGTGCCATCACCAAAAGTGACTCAACCTCCCTCCTTTAAAACAAGATTCCTAAAGAACTCTTTGTTCTCGGTCATGTTCCTAGAGCAACCATTATCTAGGTACCAAGAATAGGAGGAGTTGCCTCTCAAAGCATATTGTGCAACTAGACATTTAGGTGTGTCTTTTCTAACCCACACACTTTTCACAATATGCCTCTTACTCTTACCATGATCATGCTTTGACTCAATTTTAGACTTGTCAACATGCACCTTGACCTCATTTGTCACATTTTCAAATATATCAAACAAAGCATATTAACTTTCTTATGCATAGTAAAGTGAGGCACAACACAAGATTTAGCAAGCAAGTCGTCAACAAATTTCTTCACAACGTGCTTTTCCAAGGTCTTCCTAGGTCTAGTTCTATATCTATACATGGATGATTGCCTAGGACCATTCAAAGACATATCATGTAAAGCATTGTCAAATTTGCACTTCCGTATGTACTCAAAGCACCTAGGTTACAATGATGACAAATAAGTATGAATTTGAGAAATTTACTATTTACATTTGCTTCCAAAGAATTTAGTCTTCTCACAATTTTACCTATTTGAAGTGCAACTCTTGATGCTTCACCTCTTGCATTTGAGGTTGCTGCTCTTTGACATTTATCTTGTTGTGATCTTCCATTTGAGTTCCTTGTTGATGTAGAGGCACCTCCGGTAGCTTTCATAGCTTTACCTTGAGAAAGAGTACCTACATTTGTTTCAACACTTGCTTTGACAAAAGTAGATTTGTTAGTAGAAGGGGTTTCCTTCTCATTGATATAAACCAAACCTCTTTTATCACATGGATGTTTACCACTTTTAATGAGGGATTCAACCTTGTTTTCACTAGATGACATCTTGTTAATCATCCTACTTGCCTCATCAAGTTTATCACTAAGCATCCTATTTTTAATGGCATATTTCTCTAAGATGTCATCACTTTTCCTTACATCTTCACATGATTTATTTAGCCATTGTTCATACTTTTTCTCTTGATTTAAGTGCTCACTAAGTTTGGTTTTAAGCATGTTTTCTAGCCTTCTAGCACTAACAAGAGAATTATCCCTTTGCTCAACTTCTAGCTTCAAGATGCTAAGTAGATTATTGCTATCTTTTAAGTTCATTTCTAGATTTAGGATCTTGTCTTTAAGTTCATTGAATTCTTTTGAGCCTAGACTATGATTATCTAGCTTCTTATTGAGGGACTTATTTACATTAGACAGGCGTTCATTTTCAAGAATAAAATCATTGATCTTTTTCTCATCTAAGTCAATAGGTTCCGCAAAAGAAGCCTTATAGGAATACACTTCCTTAATCATGACGGTGATGCGTGCCAACCTCACACTACAAAAAAAATGATCTATCTAAGTGTGTCAAGATACACACTCTGATACCAAATGAAATTCCCTTAAGAGATATAGTATAATATATACCTAGAGGGAGGGTGAATAGGTATAGGCCCATGATTCTTCCAAATTCAAATTTCACGAATGCAAGAATGAAATACACACTTGATGTGTCTTAACAACTAAATTGTTATGCTTTCAACACACAATCAAAAATCTATCTAGAAATCAAAGCATGTGAGTCAACAAGAACAAGATTAGAATATTCAATATAACACACAAAAATCTTAGTTCTTAGATTATGAAATTAAACCTGAAAAATATCACGAGGCACATCATATATATCATTTCTAGAATCAATTTCAAGATTAATCAAGTTTAGCTAATATATGTTCAAGTGAAATCACAAAGCTAAAACTCAACAAACAATAGATCAAACAACCCTAGAGTATGAACTAACATCATTCTTAACACATTTCATCTATCAACTAGGAAGATTAAAAGAGATGATCAAAAGAGAAAGTGAGAAGAATAAGTTTCACATACAAAAGATGAAACTCGGACTGAAATCAGCTTGCTACAAAAAATTACGAACTTATTTGGCTCTGAAAATGCTTAACGTTTGTTGCTCTCTTCAAGACCAACAATTTTGACTTTCAAATCACTCAATGAGTTGAAATTAGAGAGTTATGATTAAAACAAGAAATCAAAAATTGAGAGAAAATTTCTGCTCTTCTTTCTTTTTCAAATTTTCTTCACACATAAGTTGGAAGAAAAGAGGAGAGTATTTAAAAAAAAAAGAGAGAGAGAGAGAGAGAGAGAGAGAAAAACCGGGAAGCCAATAGGCATAAGCCACCTCAGCGTCCCGTGAGGGGAGCATGAGGCTCACGGGGGCAGAGGAACTGCTTGGCTGTAAGGCTCACGGCCACCTTATGCACCCTCCATGCTTGGTCGTTGGCCAAGCTTGCTCCTGTCGCACTCCTCTTACGTTCTTAGGCCGTATCCTTACCTCCGAACTCCTAATTTGAATCTGTCTTTGGATTACGAACCATGACTCCCTTATACACGAGGACAACTATGAAACTTAGCAAAACGATTGAGTATTCGATCGATACACAATGACAAAGATAACTCAATGTATGAGAACGACAAGTAGCGTAGCTTCCTAGTTTGAACTCGAAACCTAAAGAGTGAGTAACTGAAATGATCAGAACTCAATAAGGAACCATAAGAGATCATGTTAAAGTCCAAAATACAAGAAACACAAACAAATAAATACAATATCACACAAGTATGTCATATCCAAGCAATAGTCATAAAACATGATCTCTACAATGTTTGTCAATATGAGACTAATGCATGTGCATACTGAAATGAGTGTGAATGTGTTATACCAAATGTTTGCATAACGTTGCAGGGACATAAATGAATGAATTTTGTGTGTGTGTGTGAACTTATGCCTTTGATCACGCTTCAAATGTTCACTTTTAGCGCTCCCTTTACTTGGTTTTTGTTACCATTTTCTGAGCAATTCAAGTATTTAATGTTGTAAATAGGTGTTTTTAGGTAAAAAAGGTGTTTCAAAGACAATTGGGTCCGAAATGACGAAAACAGGGCAAACACAAAAAAAATAACAGAGGAAAAACATGTTCCCGCGGGTTCATGCACAAACCCCACGAGAAGGAACCAGCGAAAAGAAGCTGCTGAGAAGAACCCTCAACCCATCGAGTTCATACCTTCAGTCTCGCGGGAATGAACCAGTTGAATGAAGCCACAGGATCAGCTACTGTAAAATTTGGCGTGTTGAGCCCTTCTGTTCCGCTGGAATATTTTCACCGAATAAAGTCACGAAAGAGTCCCACAGGTTCAGTACAACCTTTCGGAGAGAAGGAAGCCGCAGAAGGAGTCCATGCAAAAAGGGAAAAATCATCTGCGAGTTCTGTTCGCTGAAAATAAGACGCGGATAAGACCCGCCAGGCATGCTGACGAGCTGCTATTGGATTGAATTTTATCTCCAACCAATGAAATCATTCTTTTTCTACCATCCAAATGCCTGGAAGTCAGAGGCAAGAACAAGGAAGCCCTCACTTGTATTTGGAAGGCCTCCCCTATCTCATAACACAAACACACTTAGTTTTACTTAGAGCTAGCTAGTTTTTAGATATAGAATTCTCTCTTAGAAAGAAAGAACCAAGTAGTTCTTGGGACTTTCTAGGCAACCAAACACCATATTTAGTACCTTAGATTAGTTAATCTTAAGTTCACATCGAAGGAATTATTGCTTGGATTGTAAAGAGGATCACATCTTTATCGCAAGAATTGTAAACCGGTGATGTTTTCTTCAATTGTTTTTCCCTTGTGTTTTAATTCTATGTGTAGCTAAAATCCCTTTTTGTTAGGGGATAGATGTACTTCTTGTAAACAACCTTATTATATAATCAAAATATTGGTACCCCACTCTTCAAGCTTGTTTATGAAGTTAATACCTTAATCATGAATGATGGTGGTTGCAACCACCTTTCTTTTATTGAATGCATAATATGCTTGATGATTCAATATGCATTACATACCATTAATGCTTGTGACACTTATGCCATCCACTTTGTAGAGAATTATTAAACTTAATAATCTCTACTAACACCATTGAGTAATGCTCCTTTAATTCACTCTTATATCCTTAGGTTGTGATTAAAGTGAAGGATTTAGTGCTTAGAAATTGACAAGAATGGATGCATGTAAGGGTCATGGTGAATGTGCTTAATGAATGATTGATTATCTAATAGGTTGTTATTCGAATAAATCTTTCCCCTAGCAATCCTTTAATCTAGAATTTGAACCTAGTAATTGTAGTTGTTAATCTCACTAAATTGGCATTTTAGTTTGATGATCATCTAATCACCTTAGTTAATTTATCGGCATTGTTGTTAGCCTAGTACCAGAGTTAAGGTTTTCTAGTTCTATAAAGCGTAAATTTGTTGTCTCGTGGGAACGATAACCCGTACTCGTGCACCCTATACGAGTTGAACGACTCGTGCATTTGCGAAGGGTGAAACACTCACACGTTCCTTGAATATAACCGAGGTTGAGTAGCATAATTCGTAGTGGTAATTGTAGACCCGGTTCGGGCATGTCAAGATTCATGGCGCCGCTGCCGGGGACAGTGTTTTCACCTTCTTAGAACATTAATTAACAGTGGGTCAGAACAAATACAGGATCAACGGATGATGAAGGAATTCTCATTGCCCACCGTTGGATAACATTTTTTGGCTATATAGTTGGACGATGCCCAGAGGAACTATGAGCTGAAAAAATTGCTCTACAACACACTCCCACATTTTGGTGGTGATCGAGGTGAAGACTGTCTTCAATTCATGAAGGAATACTATAATGTGGTAACCATATTTCCACTTAGGAATTTGACGGAGCATCACTTACGCATGAGATGTTTTTCATATTGTATGAGGAATGATGCCAAGAAGTGGCTTATGGCATGACCAGCAAGATCACTTACCACATGGGGAGGTGTAGAGCAGAAATTTTTTTGCCAAGTATTTTCCCTCTTAGAAGACAAAGGAAATACGAAGTATGATAGCCAATTTCCAATAGGAGGAAAGAGATGCATTTCATGAATCTTGGGGAAGATTCAAGTTACTTCTAGCACAGTGCCCTCACCACGAGTATACTTTAGTGTCACAAGTTCAGTCATTCTATTATGGACTGACTGGGCTCTCACAAGTGATTTTTGATAACGCATGTGGAGGAGCGATGCATGAGAAGACGGCACAGTTCGTATTTGATAAATACGAAATGCTTGAAAAGAATTCCAAGCAGAGAAACACCAGAGGTAATCAAGGAAGAGTGAGCAAAGAGATAACAAGCCAAATGAGTTAAATGAGTTGGAACATTGAGTGTCTCATGAATAGGTTAGGAAAGCAACCATCGATGGCCACCCAGAATTGTGTGAAGGAAAACCATGGGATAGACATGTATCCGTTGATGGAACCAATGCCATTTAGGAAGGAGGAAATCCAAGTTGTATATCTGCCACGGCAGTCAAGACAGCAGGATGATCCTTTCTCCAACACATACAATCCGGGTTGGCAAAGACATCCGAACCTATCTTATAGGAATAACCATTGTTTGAATCCACCATTACCTCAGCTTAACAACATCAGCAAGCCACCACCTCAAGAATACCAATCAAAACCCCAATAGAGTACCCAACCTTGGAAAGTGAAGGGAACCATACCTTGGCGCCGATAAAGCCATAGAGACAATAAGTATAGGGCCATTGACCAATACCACTCCAATGATTCTAACCACTTAAGAATGACCTCTATGGAAGGGATAGTTAAGAATCTGGAAAGGCAAATAGGCCAGTATGCTAAGGTGAGCCAGAGGAAAGAGCCAGGAAAGCTCCCAAGTCAATCTGAGCAAGCCAAAGTTGCCATGGTACTCAGGAGTGGTAAGGTATCTTTTAACCCAACTCCACCTGAAATTTCTGATAATCTTGTTAGTGTCTCAGCAAACAAATAAGCGCCAAGTGATAACAACACCCAAGTAAGGGTAGGGACAAGCAAAGGACCGAAAATATTTCATAAGGACACCTCTAGGATCTACAAGTCTCAGAATCCATATATGCCTCCTATCCCATTTCCAGGAAGACTTCAGAAATCAAAGACGGATCAAGCTTTCAAAGAGATATATGACATCTTGTCGAAGGTGAATGTGAGCCTTCCCCATCTTGAAGCCATTGAAAAGATGCCCGCCTATGCCAAGTTCTTCAAGGAACTGAATTCAAAGTCTAGGAAGAACGAATTTTGGAGAAGATCGTGATATCTAAGGAAGCAAGTGCAACCATGGAAATGGCATTGCCACTTAAGATGAAGGATCCGGGAAGTTTCATCAATGCCAAATCTATAGGTGAAACTTGGAAGGAAAAGGAAATGCTTGATTTAGGAGCTTCAATCAATCTAATACCTTATGCATTGTTTAAAGATTTAGGATTAGAGGGATTGAAACCGACTACCATGGAATTGATTTTAGCCGACCGCTCAGTACGACACCCAACATGGGTGGTCGAGGATGTTTTAGTCAGGGTGGGAGAATTGATCATCCCAGCCGACTTCGTGATTTTAGAGATGGAGAGTGATTCGTCTAAGGATAGGGAGATTCCAATACTGCTAGGGCAGCCGTTCATGCCAACCGCCAAGGCAATCATAGACGTCCACAGAGGATGGCTCTCCATGACCGTCTTGGGTCAAACAGTGAAATTCGAAGTGTTTGAGAGCATGAAAAACCCAGTCAAGGGTGGTGATTGTTTTAACATTGGAAATGCTAAAAATGAGGACGAACCTCACTCCATTCTAAACGAATACATAACACTCGCTCATTGCGAGGTGACTAACAAAACCCTGCTATTAGAGCATGACTCGTCAAGCTACAAAGACACCATAGCTCAACTCAATGAGCCGAGAGTTGGTGGAGAAAAAATTTGAATTGACAATGAGGCTTGACGAGGCCCAAGAGGAAAACTATTCCCTCTAGGATAAGATTGAGTATGACTTCTCCCTAAAGAAGGATGAGTTTGGGGAAAGAAACGAGTCCTTGAGAAGAGATTTTAAAGATAGGATGAAGATTATGGAGGAATAGATCAAGTCAAGGGACAAAACTCTAGAGATCTTGAGGAAAAATGATAGGGAGAATCAAGTTAAACTTGTTAGGCCAAAGATAGGCACTCAGGTCAAGTCCACGGATGCAGTGTAGCCACCTCCAAGGAAGACAGTGCATGTCTCACATGAGGATCCAAAGACTTTTGCTCTAAGGCCAAGGCCAAGGCCAAGTAGGAAGAACAACATTCCACCTCTAAAAACAACAATAGGAGGTACATCTTCTACTTTCATTCCCATTTGTCATTATTGCAATAGGAGACCACATTAGGCCTAATTGTCCAAACAAAAGATGACGAGTTAAGAAAACTCACACCTAAATTCCCAAAACAAGTGTAAAGTCCATTTGGGTTGAAAAAGCCAAATTGGAGGGAATTGGTGGAAAAGGGGCCCTTTTGGGTCAAAAAGAAAGACAAGGGATATGTTATGATTGAGCCACCTATTCTAGGTAGGGCTTGGAGAAGGTGATAGTTCTGATGTTTGTCTAAGTGTGCATGTGTTGAACATCAAAGACACACTTAGCAAGCATGTGTGCTAGCACTCAATCTTGAGATACAATGCCTTGCATTATACATAATTTGAATTTTGAATAAATTTTTTTGTTTCAATGGTGTGATTAAGAATGTTGAGCACCTCAATCTAGCTCTTGTTGCCCGGAGAACATTACAAATCTTTAAGTAGAACGGAGGACAAAAGAAAGGTTTAGGGGTTTGAAATCCTAACCATGCCTTAAGTTGTTAGTATAGATTAAGCAGTGTAGGATATATATGTGTATTTGGTGTGCTTCTTGTATCATGTGATGCAGGTAATAGGAAATTGAGAAAAGGGAATCCAGGACTGAATTGAAGGAATTTACCTGTCCGCGGGTTTGTCGGTAGGAAATGTTCAACAGGATAGAGTGACAGAACCCACGGCAATAAAATGGAAGTCTGCTACTTCAAGGCCAGCAGGAATTGTCTAACGGGATAGATGATGTGAAACCGCGGAGATAGAAACAAGTGTGAGGAATCCTAGCGAGTTCTTTCCGAGAGAACTTTCCCGCCAACCAGAATGGCCAGAAGTCACGGGATTTGTGGAAAATTCAACGAATTCGTATCCGCTGGAATATTCCAGTGTACCAGAATGCATGGAAACCGTGAAGAAAATTCAAGGAAGTCCAGCGAGTTCATATCCAGTGGGACATTTCCAGAGAACCAGAAGGACTGAAACTGCGGGTACTTTCAAAAGATTCCCGCGAGGTTTGATTCCATGGAAATATTCGCACGGAATGAAGGGTTGAAGTCGCTGAAACAAGGAAGCAATCCAGCGTGTTCCTTCCGTGGAAATAAGCCCGCAGGAGATGAAATTACAGTGACCCTTCGATGGTAAAACACTACGTTTTTGGGAAAAATTTGATCTTCACGGTTTTGTTCTGCGAAACATAAGCTGCGGAAGTCCACCCACTATAAATAAGGGCCTGTCGTTTTCATGACACCTTTACCCTTTTCAAACAATTTCTCACTTCCCGCGTCAAATCCTCTCAACTTTTCCCTCAATTCATGATCAACCTCACTCGAATCAACAAAGCAAAGGTATGTACACTCAATTCCACTCCCTTTAAGCACGAATTCAGGTTAAGTTTTATCTTGAACAGCTGAAATTCGCAGTAGTTAGGGTTTTCTACAACTTTGTGATTTTAAGTAATTTATTTGGAATCAATTGTTGTTGTAAATGATAGATATGCATGATAAGATCAAATTTGACCATGTTCCATTGAGGATTGATTCAATATTGAAAAATTCTAGTAAATAGGGTTTTTGTTTTGGCCGAATTGGGACATTAAGGATTGCCTCTATTCTATTGCATTAAGTGATGATTTTCCTTGACAAATTCGTGTATGCATGCATGTAATGATGGAATGGTGATGTTTGGTTACCATTATGTGCAAAATTCAAAGATAATTGTTACACTGATGCTTATACATGGGTTGAAAATGGTAACTTGTTGAACAATCCTATTAGTACAATCAATTACACAGTGTGCAATGTGGTGTGCACAATGGTGTGTAGAACTGGTAGATGTAATGTAGATCTACTTGTGTTTGCATTCAATTTGAATACACATTGCACAAAACACACATTTGGTGCACACACTTAAGCTACATTGGTTACACACATTAAATGGCGAATTGTTGTGCGAACTTGTGTGGACATGTGATTGGATGTTGGGATGTAAGGTTGGTATGCGATGTTTATGTGCAATGTTTGTGTGTAAGGCGTTAGGATTATGCTCAATAGCAAGAGTGTAATGTTGTAATTAACAATCTTTTTCATATTAATAAAGTGATTTCTGGTTTAACAAATCGTATAGCATTTATAGTTTGTATTATAATTGTCAAAGTAAATAATCATAAGGTCTAAAGACTATGGGAAAAGAAGAATTGTTCGTACATCTGGATATGTATGTGGTAGACACAATTCTTTAGTTAGTCTTGAATATTGTTCACAACTTAAGTTAAAGGTTGGGCACCTTTATCTTGTTAAAGTTATAGAATTCTTTTGCTAGCATTTGAGTGGGATCAAATGAGATATGATGAGTCTAAAATCATCGGAGTGTCTTCGAGCAAAAGGATCTAGTGCACTGGGTGCATTGAACTGGATCACAATGAAAAGCTTTATCTAGAACCGTCAATAGATAATAGTCTTTTCATTATCAGGACAATCGGAGGGTCTATCTTAATCCTGAGATAAATGATGGACTTATGGTTGCAAGTGATATCATTTGAGTTACCAATGAGTACGATTATATCGCATAGTCTATCCTCGATAGTTTGGTGATATTCATTTGTTAATCGATAGAGGACTTCATTTATAGATATGGACATCGTGGCTCCATTTAATTAAATGAGAGTATAATATCATCATATGGATGTTTTGAGGTAATTGGATATTAAATCTCAACGTTGAGTTTTCAATAGTGTCTATTGAAAACATGGCTTCTGGACAAGTCAAAATATCCAAGTTCAAAACGTGGTCATATGAGTAAATATGGTAACTTGGAGAGTTATAGGCGGTCTATGAACTCTTGGCGATTACTGATATTAATCACGAGGATACACTATCTCCAATATGATTGTCTAGGGTATGAATGAGGAGCATCTTCCTTTTCTATCTTTATTTAAGAGTTCAGTTTTAGCTCTTTAGTGGAATGAGTTAAAATTAATGGATCGGACCTAAGTGAATCATTTGTTGATTGTGATTAGGTTATGTCTATTGAAGCTTAAATTTAGATGGCCCGCCAAGATCCCCAATCCACACGGACTTGCATGGATCACTTGATATATTCTACCGGACCAATTTAAGGGTCCATCTAGAATTGCATTTAATATATTAAGAATATAATTTACACATTATTTAAGTAATGGGCTGCTCAATTATATTAATATATTAATGAAAGACATGTGGGCTTGTTTCTTTTAGTAAGAATGGGTCTGGTTCACATGTGGGCTTTTTTATTTAAAGTCCAATGGATTAAATGAAATAGGAAAATAATATTAGGCCCATCTTATATATAAGTGGGGCGGCTAGGTTAAAGTTTTGACCTAAAAATATTATTTTGTTTCATTTGTTTTAATTAAATAAGAATTAATTGATTTATTGATTAATTGTTTAATTAAAGAAACAAATCTTTCCTAAAAGTAAAAGACTTGTTTGATAAGTAAATAAATAAATTAGTATTATTTATTTAATCAAATAAGGAGTCTTTTTTTTATTTAGTCAAATAAAAGAATAAAAATAAAAGAGTTGGATTAGGGTTTGAAGTCTATAAAGTTAAAAAGAATTAGGGTTGAATTTGAGTCACCCTATATAAGTGACATGATGAAATTCGGCCAACCCTAATTAGATACTACGTAGAATTCGGCAACCCTAAAGGAAAAAGAAGAAAAATTCGGCCAACCTATATATATGTTCTTATAGGGTTCGGCCACATCAATTAATTGGTGCTTGAGTTTTTATTTTCTTTCTTCTTCTTCTTAATTCTAAGAGAGTTTTTATTCTAGAGAGACAAAAAGGAGTGAAAAATTATTCTTTGATAGTATACAATTGCTTAAACATCAATAAGCTTGTGTATACGATATCGATCTACGTTCACGCGAGTTTCGATCATAAGATTGTGAACTCAAAAGTGACCGGAATAATTTTGACATTCTTTTGATTGTTTTGTGACTAACAAAGAAAAGAAAGTATTTGTTTGGTCCATTCACAGGTTTGCAATTCAAAGGAAAGGGAGACCACGCTCCTAGGTGATCCACGTTCGTGCTCGGATTGAAGGTCTTGCGGATTACCATCGACGTAAGTCAATCGGATCACGCGACAAGAGGTAATTTACTTTTGTTGATATATATGCATGTTTATTGATTAAAAGGGTTTAAGGTTCATAAAGGAAAAATTTTAAAAGTCACTAAATCGTCTTTAGTATCGCTTCCGCTGCGTGTAACACTTTTATTTGTTTATTTTTCCCTACAATTGGTATCAGAGCCTAGGTTGAACCCTTTTAATTAATTAACGTATATATACGTGGATCTATTTCTTTTTATTGTGATTATCCATGTTTAGAAAGAGATGGCACTCTAGGTATTCAAATATATAATTACATGTGATGTATGGATTTATATATATTTTATGTGGTTTTTTATTGCTCGATTTTGGCCCTAGATTTTCAATGTAATTTTTGTTTCGGAGTTGTAACAAGAAGGGTGGTCTATTATCGCCATAATTCCTTCTTGGTAGATTGCTAGGTTTTATTTTTTTTATATATATGTGCAGTATTTTTTTTAGGGTTACTGCAGTTTTTTTTTTATTTATTTTTAGTATGTGCAGTTTTTGGTTTGTAAAAATACTGCAGTGAATAAAAAAAAAAGAAAAAAAAAATTAATACTGCAGTATTTATTATATATATACTGCCGTAATATATTTAGGTCTTGGAGATTCGAAGACACGAAGCAAAACGAAGCAACCGGAACCAAGTACGAGCACCGTGCGCACCCTAGGAGTGGATTGGGCTGCGCATGACAAGCCCAAACTTTGGTGGGCTGCGCATGGCAGCCTTGTGTGGCCTTATGGGCTGCGCAAGGCAGCCCCTTTGTGGGGTTGTGGGCTGCGCACGCCCATGGGAGAAGGCCGAAGGATGAGCGTATGGTTGATGGGCCACCTGAAGATCTTGTATTCCTGACAAATTGTAATTTACTTGTTTTTCTAGGATGGGCCAAAATTGTTGCTATTTAATTTATGCTTAAATATTACAATATTTGTTATTGTATGATAACATGACATATAGAATAGGAGTGCCACGCATATATCTCTTTTGGTATGAACATGCATTGAATGATTTAGGTATCTAAATTGGCATCTAGATAACTCGGTAAATCATTCTATGGGATTTAATCACACGCCTTAAATAATTGAGTGGGAGAAGGTGTTTTGGTAACACCTATGGCCTCCAAGGTTAGTTGAGCTTTATTATTTATTGGTAATCCCCCCAAGGGGCATCCATGAATGGAATTTAGCAACATACTTCCTTACAAGGATAGACTAGACAATGGACTCAAACGAGATCTACTCCCCAAGGAGGGATTTTCGTGAGAGAAAATTGAGGGTCGATATCTTGGTAACACACTCAATGTAATTTTATTGATATCCTCCCAAGAGTTCTTGTCAGTAAAATTGCAAGGCTAAAATTGAAAACGCTGGTTGTTATGTTAACAATTAGGTGGGACCTAGTCTAACTAGTAAATGGTGCGAACTCCCAAAGGAGGCGTAACATTTATGGGTGTTAGATCACCGTTGAATTTTATGATTGAGTTATTTATTTAATTCAAGATAAATATTTAAAAGTGCTTTATCATGATTATTTACTTATATATGTTTTGTTTTATTCAGAAATCATGACCCCATCACTTATGAACATCCTGAAAGATAACACTTTAACTGGAGATAATTATGTCACATGAAAAAGGAAAATTGGGTTGTTACTGCAAAGTGAAAAACATAAGTTTGTTCTAACTACTCCTAAACCACCTGCTCCTAATAATGAATCTATCATAATGTGTAGAGATGAGTATGAGCAGTGGAAGACTTCAGATGATATGGCAAAATGTTACATTATGGCCACTATCTCCGACGTGTTGCAACAGCAGCATGAAGGAATGGAGTCCGCTGCTGATATAATGATGTCTCTAAAGGAGATGTTTGCTATGAAGTCTAGGACGACTAAGAGAGAGACAGTGACTGCTTTTATGAATCTTAGGATGAAACCTGGATAGGCTGTGAAAGATCACATGATGAAAGTCATAGCACATCTCAACATTGCTGAACTGCATGGCGCTGAGATAGATGTTGAGACAAAGATTGATATGGTTGTCAATTCATTGTCAGATTCCTTTGATCAGTTCAAATT
Organism: Acer negundo; assembly: GCA_035582765.1. NCBI lineage: Eukaryota > Viridiplantae > Streptophyta > Magnoliopsida > Sapindales > Sapindaceae > Acer > Acer negundo. Next base: position 1,371,286 of record CM069238.1, read on the forward strand.
GGACTACACTTTAAACAAAAAGGAATACACCTTACAAGGTCTGATGCAAGATGTTCAAAGTGCTGAAAAGATCCTTGTGAAAGGCAAAGGTCAAGAGATTCATATGGTTGGTAAAGTTGCTACTGTTAAGGCCCGTCAAAAGGTCAAGAAACAACAGAAGAAAAAGCAACTTGGGCCTATCAAGAAGGAGACCAAGAAAGTAACCAAGATCAAAGGGAAATGCTTCCTTTGTGGTGAAAAGGGACATTGGAAGAGAAATTGCCCAAAGTCCCAGAACAAGAAGGAAGAAGGTAATTTGAATTATCTAGAAACATGTTTTTTGGCTGATTCTACAGATTCTTGGATCATAGACTCAGGAGCCACTAATCATGTTTGTTATTCCTTGCAGGGGTTTCAAGAAAGGAGAAAGCTGAGTAAGAATGAAATCAATTTGCGCTTGGGCAACGGAACGTTAGTGTCTGCAAGTGCAGTGGGAGATATTAGAGTTTATTTGGATTCTAGAAGGCATTTAGATTTAATAGACGTTTATTATGTACCTCAATTCAAGAGGAATTTAATTTCAGTTTCTTGTTTGAATAAATTTGGATATTCGGTTACTTTTAATAAAGTTTTTATTATTAGTAAGAATGACAAAATTATTTGCCAAGGTACATTGGAAAACGGTCTATACTTTTTGCATAGAAATATCTCTCACTCGTTAGACACAGAAATAACGGAACCTAATCATAAAAGAGTAAAATTATCAACAGATGAAACCTACCTTTGGCATTTACGCTTAGGTCATATTAACCTTAATAGGATTAAAAGATTGGTATGTGACGGACCTTTGAGTGACTTAAAGGTTGATGATCTACCAACTTGTGAATCTTGTTTGGAAGGTAAAATGACCAAAAGGACGTTCTCTGCCAAAGGTGCAAGAGCCACTGAATGTTTAGGATTGATACACACTGATGTATGTGGACCTATGAGCATTCAAGCTAGAGGTGGATATGAGTACTTCATCACCTTCACGGATGATTACTCAAGATTTGGTTATGTGTATCTCATGAGACATAAGTCGGATGCTTTTGACATGTTCAAAGCATTCAAAGCTGAAGTGGAAAATCAGCTTGAGAAACACATAAAAATCTTGAGATCTGATCGTGGTGGAGAATATCTATCTGGTGAGTTTCAGCAATATCTTATTGATAATGGGATAGTTTCTCAGTTTTCTGCACCAGGTACACCTCAACAGAATGGGGTAGCAGAAAGAAGAAATGGAACTCTTTTGGATATGGTTAGGTCTATGTTGAGTTATTCAACGCTTCCTATTTCTTTTTGGGGATATGCTTTACAAACTGCTATATACATTCTAAACGATGTACCATCTAAGTCTGTTCCTAAAACACCGCATGAGTTGTGGACTGGGCGCAAGCCTAGTTTACAACACTTAAGGATATTTGGTTGTCCTGCGCATGTGTTAAAAGGAAAGACAGAAAAGATGGAGTCCCGTTCAGAAACATGTATATTTGTAGGGTATCCAAAAGAAACTAAAGGATATTATTTCTATAGTCCTTCAGATCTTAAAGTATTTGTTTCGACAAATGCTAAATTTCTGGAAAAGGACTATATGAATGATTTTGTGCCTAGAAGTAGAATTGTCCTGAATGAGATGTCAGGAGATACAATTCCACGAGAGGTTGCACAACCTAACCCAATTGTAAGTTCCGATCCAACACAAGATCAACAACCTACCATTCCTCGTCGTAGTGGGAGGGTTAGAACACAACCCGAAAGATACATCGGTCTGGGAGAATCAGTGGAGAATCTCCCGGACGACGATGATCCCTATACGTACAAGGAAGCTATGGAGGATGTTGATAGTCGCCATTGGCAAAAGGCAATGCAATCCGAGATTGAATCTATGTTCGATAACAAAGTCTGGTCCCTTGTAGACTTGCCTAAAGGGATAAAACCCATTGGGTGCAAGTGGGTATACAAGAGGAAAAGAGGTATGGATGGAAAGGTGGAAACCTTTAAAGCTAGATTGGTAGCTAAAGGGTATACACAGAAAGAAGGTATCGATTACGAGGAAACCTTCTCTCCTGTGGCCATGCTTAAATCCATTAGGATACTCTTATCCATTGCAGCATCTTTAGATTTAGAGATTTGGCAAATGGACGTCAAGACAGCTTTCCTAAATGGAAGTCTTGACGAAAGCATCTACATGATGCAACCAGAGGGATTCATTGAAAAGGGCCAAGTGGATAAGGTATGCAAGTTGCAGAAATCCATATATGGATTAAAGCAAGCATCCAGATCCTGGAACATAAGGTTTGATCAAGCTGGCAAAGGTTTTGGATTTATTCAGAATCCTGACGAACCTTGTGTATACAAAAGGATTAAAGGCGACAAGTTGGTTTTCCTGATTCTTTATGTTGATGATATACTACTCATTGGAAACGATGTAGGTGTATTAACATCAGTAAAAGAATGGTTAGCAAAACAATTTGATATGAAGGACTTAGGAGAAGCAAGTTTTATTCTAGGTATCCAAGTAATAAGGGATAGAAAGAATAGAACGATTGCATTATCCCAAGCTTCATACATAGACAAAATCTTGTCTAGGTTTTCAATTCTAACCAAGAGCATTCATAGAGGTTCACATTGATTCCCTATAACGGAGTTAGTTACATATAACAGAAATAACAAGAGAAGAGAAATAATTGATAAAACCTATGGAATCTTCGATGATGCGTCTTCTTCGTCTTGCCAATCTTCTATGTGTTAAGATGGAGGATGGAATTATGTGGTGTGTTATGAAACAGCATGTGGTCCGAGAATGAGCTAGAGAGAAAACCCTAAAAATCAAAATGTATTTATATGCCTTAATTTCTGAACGAGAGAGGATTCCGCACGCTACGCAAATTTTCCAAACCGCTGCGATTACTGCTACGAAAGCCGCAGTGATCTCAGCAGCGTTATGGCTTTGAGAGCATGATCGGGAGAGTGGGGACAGCAGTCTCGACTGTTCTTGGAACGCTGCTGAAAACATTATTGAAACGCAGAGCGGTTTTGACAGTGCAAACAACCTTTTTAGTGAAAAGCCCCTGAAATCCTCTAAAATAGCTCTCTTTATCTGAAATTGGTCAAACACCACATTTGCGTCCAATAATCTGAAAATGCTCAAACACACAAATTAAAATCCTAAAATACTCGAGAAACAAGCAATTGATTAGAGGAATTAGGGACCAAAAACATATACAATAAATGACTGATCCTGGGTCCCATCCTCTTTCACTTTCCCTCCATTTCTCCTTTAAATATTCCCTCCCTCTCACTTTCACATTTCAACCATTTTCAAGAGAGAAAAGTGCAGAAATTTTCTCTAAGATTTTCCCAACTTCTAAACACCATATATCTCTCATCTTTCATCCGATTTGAGTGATTCAAGTTGGAGGATCATCGTATCGGATTCCTCTACAAACCCCAAGCTGAGGTGATTTGATCAAGTTTTCATTTGGTTCCACACCAAATTCTGACTACACTCCATTGTTTTAGGTAATTGTCAAATCCTTTGTGTTCTTGAGCTTAAGTGTTCTTCAACTACCATGGGCTTTCTTCCTATATATGTCTATGTCCTTGATCAAATGTTATTAGGTTTATGAGCTTCAATTAAAAGCTAGTTTGAGCTTAATTAGAATCTTGAATGTGAGTAAGGTTTTTCTAAACTTATGTTTTCGCATGCTTGTGAATTGTATTGTGATTAGCTTTGAATCTAGGATTATTTGTGCATTGATTATGCATATTATAATGATTAATAATTCCTATTTGTTCTATATTTCTTTGATTGAACATATTTAGAAATAGAACAAGTTGTTGTATGTTTAGAGTATTGATTTGATTCACTTGATTGATTTATGAATATATGTTCTAATTGATTTGTATAGAAGTTTGTAGATCTAATCTCATTTCTCTAGCATTTTAGTTTTTGTACTAACGGCTTGAATATGTGCTTCATGAACATGTGTTTATCTCAAGCTTTAGTTGTATGAATCAAATCTAGGATTAAAGTATAGTTGGTGTTTTGGCATATCTAGATTTCTATTTTCATGTCTTTATGACCTAGGATGTTTTTGTTGTGATCTTTGTTAACTAAGTCTAGTTCTACATGAAGTGTACATAATCCATACATTTCATATATTCATGCATCTTCTTGTGTGGTGGCATATTTTGGATTGTAAACTAGAAAATCGTACATTGTGTGCTCATTGTTTAATTCTAGTTTCCATAGTTCATATTGATCATATGTCTTATGTTGGTTGTGCTTGCATCATTTGCATCACTTAAATCACTTGCCTTGTAAAAGGTGGAAGTCTGATATTGAGGTGGATTCTTCAATATTGAGCAAGGAAGTCTTGGCTAAGAGCAAGGGACTCGGATTAGTCAAACAAGGGAAGTCTTGGCAAGAAACATGTGGCTTCAAGTAAGACCGAGCAATTTGGAAGTCTTGGCAAGGAGCATAAGGCTTCAAGTAAGACCAAGCAATTGGGAAGTCTTGGCAAGGAGCATGTGGCTCCGGTAAGTCTGAGCAAGTGAGAAAGTCTTGGCAAGAAGCGTGTGGCTTCAAGTAAGACCGAGCAAGGATACTTTCTAGAGGCATGCGATTTGTCTCGATTCGAAAGTAGGCAAGTTTCTCTCTAGTGGGAATAGGTAGGAAGGATATCCAATAGATAGTGATACATGTGAGTTTGTCACTTTTGAGGGTGTACTCTTATTTAACTAGTGAAAGACATTTTGCTGGTGGTTATGCATTCAACCCGTGGATGTTTCCTCTATGGAGGTTTACCACATAAAAAATCATGTGTCAAGTTTCTCTTTCCCTATTTCTTTATATTTGTATATGTGATTTACTATATCTTGTTTAAGATCTTCATTTCTTCATATCCTTATAAACAAGATTATTGTAGAGAAAGAGTTGCACATATTATTTGTTGAATCATCATTTGTCTCTTGTATCTTTGTAAGTGTTTGAACATTGTATCTTGTGATATTCTATATCAAGTTGTGAATTTCTACTTAGTGAATTTACATTGTAATATTCGAAGTACAACTTATGGAATTTGTTTTGCATTGAACATACTTATATATATATAAGATACATTGTCTCTTATTATATGTTCTGTAGACTAAGGGTGGTGAATTAAGCATACATGTGATTATTGTTTCTCTTATAACAATCATATTAAAGGTTAATTTGTATGTTCACCACGGTTTTGACAAAAGCCTCGAAAGAGTTTTTAAAAAATAGAGTGTCAACCTATCACCCCCTTCTAGATTATTTAGTATAATCTTGTAGGTATTTCAAAATCAATGTGTCAAATGTCTCTATCTCTATCTCTCTATATTTTTATGTATGATTAATATATCTTGTTTAAGATCTTCATTTCTTCACATCCTTGTAAATAAGATTTTTGTAAAGAAAGAAATGCACACATTATTTGTTGAATCAACATTTGTCTCTTGTATCTTTGAAAGTGTTTGAACATTGTATCTTGTGATATTATATATCAAGTTGTAAAATTCTACTTAGTGAATTTACATTGTAATATTCAAAGTATAACTTGTGGAATTTGCTTTGCATTGAACATAATGATATATAAGATACATTGTCTCTTGCTATATGTTTTGTAGACTAGAGTGGTCAATTGAGCATACATGTATTAATTGTTTTCTCATAACAATCAAATTTATATGCTCACCAAGGTTTTGACAAAAGTCTCAATAGAGCCTATTCAACGCCACGCCCCTCAACTGTTAGGATTATGCTCAATAGCAAGAGTGTAACGTTGTAATTAACAATCTTTTTCATATTAATAAAGAGATTTCTGGTTTAACAAATTGTATAGCATTTATAGTTTATATTATAATTGTCAAAGTAAATAATCATAAGGTCTAAAGACTATGGGAAAAGAAGAATTGTTCGTACATCTGGATATGTATGTGGTAGACACAATTCTTTAGTTAGTCTTGAATAATGTTCACAACTTAAGTTAAAGGTTGGGCACCTTTATCTTGTTAAAGTTGTAGAATTCTTTTGCTAGCATTTGAGTGGGATCAAATGAGATATAATGAGTCTAAAATCATCGGAGTGTCTTCGAGCAAAAGGATCTAGTGCACTGGGTGCATTGAACTGGATCACAATGAAAAGCTTTATCTAGAACCGTCAATAGATAATAGTCTTTTCATTATCAGGACAATCGGAGGGTCTATCTTAATCCTGAGATAAATGATGGACTTATGGTTGCAAGTGATATCATTTGAGTTATCAATGAGTACGATTATATCGCATAGTCTATCCTCGATAGTTTGGTGATATTCATTTGTTAATCGATAGAGGACTTCATTTATAGATATGGACATCGTGGCTCCATTTAATTAAATGAGAGTATAATATCATCATATGGATGTTTTGAGGTAATTGGATATTAAATCTCAACGTTGAGTTTTCGATAGTGTCTATTGAAAACATGGCTTCTGGACAAGTCAAAATATCAAAGTTCAAAACATGGTCATATGAGTAAATATGGTAACTTGGAGAGTTATAGGCGGTCTATGAACTCTTGGCGATTACTGATATTAATCACGAGGATACACTATCTCCAATATGATTGTCTAGGGTATGAATGAGGAGCATCTTCCTTTTCTATCTTTATTTAAGAGTTCAGTTTTAGCTCTTTAGTGGAATGAGTTAAAATTAATGGATCGGACCTAAGTGAATCATTTGTTGATTGTGATTAGGTTATGTCTATTGAAGCTTAAATTTAGATGGCCCGCCAAGATCCCCAATCCACACGGACTTGCATGGATCACTTGATATATTCTACCGGACCAATTTAAGGGTCCATCTAGAATTGCATTTAATATATTAAGAATATAATTTGCACATTATTTAAGTAATGGGCTGCTCAATTATATTAATATATTAATGAAAGACATGTGGGCTTGTTTCTTTTAGTAAGAATGGGTATGGTTCACATGTGGGCTTTTTATTTAAAGTCCAACGGATTAAATGAAATAAGAAAATAATGTTAGGCCCAATCTTAATCAAGTGGGGCGGCAAGGTTACCTAAAATATTATTTTGTTTCATTTGTTTTAATTAAATAAGAATTAATTAATTAATTGATTAATTGTTTAATTAAAGAAACAAATCTTTCCTAAAAGTAAAAGACTTGTTTGACAAGGAAATAAATAAATTAGTTTTATTTATTTAATCAAATAAGGAGTCTTTTTATTTAGTCAAAATAAAAGAATAAAAATCAAGGAGTTCGATTAGGGTTTGAAGTCTATTAAGTTGAAAAGAATTAGGGTTGAATTTAAGTCACCCTATATAAGTGACATTATAGAATTCGGCCAACCCTAATCTTAGACTACATAGAATTCGGCAACCCTAAAGGAAAAAGAAGAAAAAATTCGGCCAACCTATATATGTGTTCTTATAGGGTTTGGCCACCACAATCTATGGTGCTTGAGTTTTTTATTTCTTTCTTCTTCTTCTTAATTCCAAGAGAGAGTTTTTATTCTAAAAAGACAAAAGAGAGTGTGAAATTATTCTTTGATAGTATACTATTGCTTAATCATCAATAAGCTTGTGTATACGATATCGATCTAGGTTCACGCGAGTTTCGATCATTAGACTGAGAACTCAAAAGTGACCGGAATAATTTTTGACATTCGTTTGATTGTTTTTGTGACTAACAAAGAAAAGAAAGTTTTTTGTTTGGTCCATTCACAGTTTTGCAATTCAAAGAAAAGGGAGACCACGCTCCTAGGTGATCCACGTTCGTGCTCGGATTGAAGGTCTTGCGGATTACCATCGACGTAAGTCAATCGGATCACGCGACAAAAGGTAATTTACTTTTGTTAACATATATGCATGTTTATTGATTAAAAGGGTTTAAGGTTCATAAAGGAAAAATTTTAGAAGTCACTAAATCGTTTTTAGTATCGCTTCCGCTGCGTTTACCACTTTTATTTATTATTTTTCCCTACATCAACACCCCCCCCCCCCCCCCCCAATCTCTAGGTTGTTTAGTATAATCTTGTAAGTATTTCACATGCCATCCTCCTTAAAATGCATCTATTTAGTTGACACGTTATTCAGAAAAAATTCACCTTCAACACACACCTTGAGATATCAGTACCCACAACATTAATGGCCATGGATGAGTTGATCGAAGATGGAGAATCACTTCCATTGTTAATCTTCGTTGGCTCCATTATCAACAAATCATCACCAACATAAGACTTTAAAAATTACAACAACAAAAACTCCACCACCGGTGGAGGATTTGCTCTTCCGTAATAGAAGTACACAATCCTTGCGCGCTTGAACCTACTTCTCATCGGACTTACTTCTTTCTGAACCCACTGTTCTCATGCGAAGGAGTCATCTTATCGCCTCCATGGAAGCGAACTCCACCCAAAATGGATCCTTCATCTCTATGATGGAGGCACTACATAGATGGAGCGATAACTCTATCTGATAAAGGGCTTCGAGAGAGATTTGGAATGGTTTTTTTTTATTATTATTTTTATTTTAAAAATAATGTTTTTTTTTTTTTAATTTCATGTTTTACTTTTATGGATAAAATTAGACTGACCTAAAGGGAAAAAACATCACAAGCGATCATATGTTAAAAAAAACCCTAGGCATTATCCATAAATATAAATGATAAAAGAAAAATAAAGAGTAACAACAACCAAATAAGCACAAAAACCAAAGGGAAAACAGGCCCAAACAAATAATGGCACGCAGGCCATACCAAAAAGAAACAAAAAGCATCATGAAAACTGAAAAGACTCCCGACCCATGCAGTCATTCCCGATCAACGAGGAACGGAATGGCAGGGTGGAGAACCACCAAGAATCGGCCTCCAACTCCAAATCATGTTTAGATAGGGCATCTGCAACCTGAGACCCCTCCTTGAAGATATGAGACACCTGAAAATCCATCTACAAAATCTAGAAATACAACGCTGCCACCCCTAATAAAGCTGGTCAAAGCGAGAAGAGAGCAGCTGAACCACAGAAGAAGAATCACTTTCAAGCCAGATCTGATGCCACCCATACTTCTAAGCAAAATTAATGGCCAGATAAGCCGCAAAAAGCTCGGCCTCAAACATAAACACCTGCCAAATAGGGATAGCAAAACAACCCTTCACAAAAGCCTGACAATTACGAAAGACTCCTCCACAATTACATGTTTTATCTTCTCCTCTTTTTCATTTTTAATTTTTTTTATAAAATTATTTTCACAGTGAAGATGGTCTAACGAGGATTTTTTTCTTTTTTTTTTTGTACAAATGTTTTAGCAAAATAAAATTTACAATTATTTTATTGTATTAAATTTTTCGAAAAAAATATTCATTTTTTAAATTTTAATATTTTATTAAATTAATTTTCATTTACCATTTTACCCTTCGTTGTTAAAAATCAACAAGTGATTTTAACAAAAAAAATCATGACGGTAGAGAGCAAAACGTCTAATATTTTGATTTCTAGAAGGAAGAATGGTCATTATTAGAACTAAAGGGGATAAAGTGTCTAATAGGAAAGTGTCTAACATCTCCTACCATTAACTCTTAAAGGTTAATGGGTAAAGGTGCAAAATGAGTAAAATACATTTTCTTCCATTTAATTAACACAAAAATTCTTCATCTTCCTTACCCATCCAAAAAAAAAAAAAAAAATCATCTAATAATACCATCTCCAAATCAACAAACATGGTCACCTCCAAAACAAAAAAAAAAAAAAAAAACAAAAAAACAAAAAAACAAAAAAAATTCATCTTCCTCACCCATAGAGCCATTTGGACAAAAAAGAAATCATTAAATATAACGTCTCAAAATCATCAAACATCACCAAACCATCTTCATCAATCCACTAACAAATTAAACAACAACAAAAAAAAAAATTAAAAATTCAATTACAATTTCCAAACTATATCCTCATCTTCTTCAAATCCAAAATCAAACACCATCCAGAACAAAATAAAACAAAGCAAACACCACAATCCCACAATCATTAAACAACACCCTTTCATCTTCAATAATTTTACAAAAACTAAAAAAAAAAAAAAAAAAAAAAAAAAGAAACATATAAAAAAAATTTTCCGTCTCTAATGAAGAGATGGAACTCCTCCATCTTTATGGACCCATTCCACTCCATCCCTGACCAGAGATAAAGCGGGGCTCTATATCTAAGAGATGGAGCAAATCCATCTTCTCCATCTCAAGATGAATCAATCGGTTCCATCTCTGGATGTTTTAGAATGAGATATGACAGCTCCATCACTAACCATAGATGGCGGCTCCATCTAGTGATGGAACCGATGCTCCATCTCTAGTTATATGAGAAATGGCAACTCTATCTCCAGTCTGATATGAGCGCTGCTCCATCTTCATCTCTCAAAGATAGATCATGCCAATGCTCCATCTTCAAACCAAAGATGGAGTGATTACTCCATCTCTCAAAGATGGAGATATTATCTGAGAAGGAGATCTAGAGAAATCTCCATCTTTTTTTTTTCCTAAATTAATTGTTTTTCAGCTTTTAAAATTTTACTCAAAAATATCATATTACCCCCAGCCATTAAGAGCTAACGGTTTAAAATTAATGGCAGGGGATGTTAGTGAAATATTTTTCAAAGGTCAGGGAATGTGTCAATATGCCCAAAATTGCCATAGATTGCAATTATACCAAACCTCAAAAGATATTTGTGCAATTACCCCTTTTAAAAAAATAGAATAATGATGGACTGCCAAAATTATTTGCTTGAATTCATGCCCACATGATGTATCATGTGAGTTGTAATTACCATGTAAATCATGAGATTGAAACATACAACTATTATAATAGTACTGTCACGACTTGTCATCAAACAATACATATGTGGTCCGGATATCTACGTCCACAAACAAAAAGAAAACTCTCTACACATACGTGTACAACTCGCATGGTAGGATTCGAATCCCTTATCACCAATGTAAAAGGAAGGTGTACTACCACCTACTAAAAGGTGATATCCTGGGACAATCTGGTGTTACTCAAAAATAAAATAAATAAAATAAAATCAATCTACAACTTATACGAAATAATTCAAGCCCCTCAGTATTGAATCAAATTATATAAATACGAAAGCTATGCTTCATTCAACTGACCTGGACAATCAGCCAGGATTGCATGCCCAAAACAAACAAAACTGATCCCCAGCAACTTCGCTAGGGAGTTGGCCAGTATACCTACTCTGAAAGTGGGAGGTATCATGGCAATTAATTTTGGTTGCCAACTGGCAGTCAAAGTGCGTTTGGGGACTTTGGGACAACCGGTTGCCCAAAACACCACTGACAAATTTTTATATTTTTAATTTTCTTTTTAAAAATAGAAAATTAGTTTTATTTTATATATTATTAATATATTAAATTTCATTTTATTATTATATATTAATTGAATAATAAACTATATTAAATATATAAAAATTAAAAATATCATAATAAAGTTATTAAATAATAAAATTATATTAAAATGTAGAATTGTATATATTTGTAGAATAATATTAATAAATAATAATATAACATTTGAAATTTGAAATTTTGAAAAATATAATTAAAATGATATTAAAATGCAATAAAATTACATTTATCGTAAATAATATAATGAAAATTGTGAAAATAAGTAATTATTTGTAATATAGTAATAAATTGAAAACATTTTGGAAATGTTTATATTAATATAAGCATAAAAATATGAATAATCTTTAAAGTATATATGCTTATTTATATGTAACTGAGAAATAAAAAAATAATAATAATGAAAAGTAGAGAGAGAGAGAGAGAGAGAGAGAGAGAGAGATTGTTTATGGGAGGTGGGAACCAATTTAATGTTTTAATCAATGTTGGAATTGTTTACGGGAACCACTCAACGTTAATAAAGGGAATGGCTTTTATATTTTAGGAATCACATTAACGTCGTAGCCAATGTCAAAGTTAATCCTGAAAAAACTATTCATTGGAAACAAATTCAACATTAATGGAAACCACTTTAACGTTCTAACCAATATTCAAGTTGTTTCCGGGAGAACGTTAAAGTGGTTTCCAGGAATCACTCAACTTTAACAAAGGAACAACTTTTACATTATGGAAACCATTTTAATGTTCCAATCAACGTTAAAATTGTTCCTAGAAACAATTACTCGTTTGAAACAACTTCAACGTTGATGGAATCCAGTTCAACATTCTAACCAACGTTATAGTTGTTTCCGGAAACCACTCAAGTTTAACAAAGGGAAACAATTTTACATTTTGGAAGCCACTTTAACGTTTAAATCAACATCAAAATTATTCTTGGAAATAATTACTCATTTGAAATAACTTCAACGTTGATAGACATAACTCTAACGTTCTAACCATCGTTGTTTCCGGGAACCACTCAACTTTAACAAATGGAACAACTTTTAAATTATAGAAACCACTTTAACGTTTAAATCAATGTCAAACTTGTTCCTGGAAACAATTACTCGTTTGAAACAACTTCAACGTTAATGGAAACCACTTTAATGTTCTAACAAACATTGTAGTTGTTTTTGGGAACCACTCAACTTTAACAAATGGAATAACTTTTAAATTATCGAAACCACTTTAACCTTTAAATCAATGTCAAACTTGTTCCTAGAAACAATTACTTGTTTGAAACCACTTTAACGTTCTAACCAACGTTGTAGTTGTTTCCGGGAACCACTCAACATTAACAAAGGGAACAAATTTTACATTATTGAAACCACTTTAACGTTGAAATCAAAGTCAAACTTGTTCCCGGAAATAATTACTCGTTTGAAACAACTTCAACATTGATGGAAACCACTTTAACGTTAACCAACGTTGTAGTTGTTTCCATGAACCATTCAACTTTAACAAAAGGAACAACTTTTATATTATGTAAACCACTTTAACGTTAAAATAAACATCAAACTTGTTCCCGTAAATAATTACTCATTTGAAACAACTTCAACATAGATGGAAACCACTTTAATGTTCTAACCAACGATGTAGTTGTTTCTGGGAACCACTCAACTTTAACAAAGGGAACAACTTTTACATTATTGAAACCACTTTCACGTTGAAATCAACGTCAAACTTGTTTCCAAAAATAATTACTTGTTTGAAACAACTTCAACGTTGATGGAACCCACTTTAACGTTGTAGTTGTTTCCGGGAACCACTTAACTTTAACAAAAGGAACAACTTTTACATTATGAAAACCACTTTAACGTTGACATCAACGTCAAAATTGTTCCCGGAAACAATTACTCTTTTGAAACAACTTCAATGTTAATAGCAACCACTTAAATGTTCTAACCAACGTTGTAGTTGTTTCTGGGAACCACTCATGTTTAACACAAGGAACAACTTTTACATTATAGAAATCACTTAAACGTTTAAATCAACGTCAAACTTGTTCCCGAAAATAATTACTCGTTTGAAACAACTTCAACTTTGATGGAAACCACTTTAACGTTTTAACCAACGTTTTAGTTGTTTCCGGGAACCACTCAACTTTAACAAAGGGAACAACTTTTACATTATGGAAACCACTTTAATGTTCAAATCAACGTTAAAATTGTTCCTAGAAACAATTACTCGTTTGAAACAACTTCAACGTTGCTGGAATCCAGTTCAACGTTCTAACTAACGTTGTAGTTGTTTACAGGAACCACTCCAATTTAACAAAGGGTTAAATTTTGGAAACAACTTTAACGTTTAAATCAACGTCAAAATTATTCTTGGAAACAATTATTCGTTTGAAACAACTTCAACGTTGATGGAAACAACTTTAACGTTCTAACCATTATTGTCTCCAGGAACCACTCAACTTTATCAAATGGAACAAATTTTAAATTATAGAAACCACTTTAACGTTTAAATCAATGTCAAACTTGTTCCTGGAAACAATTACTCGTTTGTAACAACTTAAATGTTAATGGAAACCACTTTAACATTTTAACCAATGTTGTAGTTGTTTTCGGGAACCACTCAACTATAACAAATGGAACAACTTTTAAATTATCGAAACCACTTTAACCTTTAAATCAATGTCAAATATGTTCCTGAAAACAATTACTTGTTTGAAACAACTTCAACGTTGATGGAAACCACTTTAACGTTCATACCAACATTGTAGTTGTTTCCGGGAACTACTCAACATTAACGAAGGGAACAACTTTTACATTATGGAAACCAGTGAAACGTTGAAATCAATGTCAAACCTGTTCCCTGAAACAATTACTCATTTGAAACAACTTCAACATTGATGGAAACCACTTTAACGTTCTAACCAACGTTGTAGTTGTTTCCGGGAACCATTCAACTTTAACAAAAGGAACAACTTTTATATTTTGTAAACCACTTTAGCATTGAAATAAACATCAAACTTGTTCCCGAAAATAATTACTCGTTTGAAACAACTTCAACGTAGATGGAAACCACTTTAATGTTCTAACCAAACGATGTAGTTGTTTCTAAGAACCAATCAACTTTAACAAAAGGAACAACTTTTACATTATTGAAACCACTTTAATGTTGAAATCAACATCAAACTTGTTCCCAAAAATAATTACTCGTTTGAAACTACTTCAACATTGATGGAACCCACTTTAACGTTCTAACCAACGTTGTAGTTGTTTTCGAGAACCACTCTACTTTAACAAAGGGAACAACTTTTACATTATGAAAACCACTTTAACGTTGACATCAATGTCAAAATTGTTCCCGGAAACAATTACTCTTTTGAACCAACTTCAATGTTAATAGCAACCACTTTAACGTTCTAACCAACGTTGTAGTTGTTTCTGGGAACCACTGATGTTTAACATAGGGAACAACTTTTACATTATGGAAACCACTTAAACATTGAAATCAACGTCAAACTTGTTCTCGGAAACAATTACTCATTTGAAACAACTTCAACTTTGATAGAAACCACTTTAACGTTTTAACTAACGTTGTAGTTGTTTCCGGGAACCACTCAACTTTAACAAAGGGAACAACTTTTACATTATGGAAACCACTTTAATGTTGACATCAATGTCAATATTGTTCCCAGAAACAATTACTCATTTGAAAAAACTTCAACGTTGATGGAAACTACTTTAACGTTCTAATCAACAATGTAGTTGTTTCCGGGAACCACTCATCTTTAACAAAGGGAACAAATTTTACATTACGGAAACCACTTTAACATCGACATCAACGTCAACATTGTTCCTAGAAACAATTACTCTTTTGAAACAACTTCAACGTTGATGGAAACCACTTTAACGTTGACACCAATTTCAACATTGTTCCTAGAAACAATTACTCGTTTGAAACAACTTCAACGTTAATGGAAACCACTTTAATGTTCTAACCAACATTGTAGTTGTTTATGAGAACCACTCAACTGTAACAAAGTGAACAACTTTTACTTTAAGGAAACCACTTTAACATTAAAATCAACGTCAAAATTGTTCCTAGGAACATTTACCCGTTTGAAACAACTTTAACGTTGGTGCAAACTAATTTAACATTCTAACCAACGTTGTAATTGTTTACGGGAACTACTCAACTTTAACAATATGATTTTATTTTTTTTAATTAGGTGTGTTAATAATGTAAGAGTCTTCCCTATAATTAGTCTTTCGTAATTGTCGGGCTTTGGTGAAGGGTCGTTTTGCTATCCCTCTCGGGCAAGAGTTTACGTTTGAGGCTGAACTTCGTGCTGCTTCTCTGGCCATTAATGTTGCTTAGAAGTATGGATGGCATCGGATCTGGCTTGAGAGTGACCCTTCTTATGTGGTTGAGTTGCTCTCTTTTCGCTCTGAGCAAGTTCCTCGGTGAGTTCATCAAGTGTGGTAGCATTGTATCTTCCAGATTTCACTGATGGAATTTCAGGTGTCCCTTATTTTCAGGTATGTGAATCAAGTTGCAGATACCCTGTCTAAACATGCTTTGGAGCTAAAGGCAGATTTTTGGTGGCTCTCCACCCCGCCATTCTATTCCTCGTTGATTGGTAATGATTGCATGGGTCGAAAGTCTTTTCTGTTATTATGATGCTTTATGTTTCTTTTTGGTTTGGCATGCGAATCACTATTTGTTTGGGGGCTATTTTCCCCCTAGTTTTTTTTTTTTTTAGTTGTTTTTATTATTTATTTTTCTTTTATCATTTTTATATATGGATTCTGTCTAGGGGATTCTTAGCATATGATCATTTGTGATTCTTTTTCCTCTTAAGTCAATCCAATTTTATCAACAAAAAAAAAAATGATTTTCCCTATTGAAAAATAAAATTAAATTAAAAAATTAATTAAACTAAATAAAATGTATTAAAATGAATATATACATATCAATACAAGGTACTATTGACATTAGGATGGATGATTATAGTAAGATTTATTTTTAAAATTTTAGACATAGGTGTACTAATTAGTTTTATGGATGTCAATATCTGTACCCATTTAATATTTGTATGGTTTTAAACTATATATCTAATATTTATATGATCTTATTTTACAAGACTTATAAATTTATTCCAACAATATATTCAATAGTTATGGATAGTTATGGATACCCCAAATTGTTATACTCAATTATTCGTTATTTTCAAGAGTTTCGAGTTTCCATTTTTTTCCAAATTGAAAATTAATATTTGGTATTAATAATTTCCACTTACAAATCGATACAAATTTTACAATAATAATTTAAAAAATAAATTATAAATTTAAATAATTAATAATAAACTTCAAAACTTCTATAAAAATTAAATTTTAATAAATTAATAAACAGTCAAATATAGTAAGGGTAACAATATTTGACTGCATATGTGTTGCAATTTATAAATACCCCTTCTCCCCTTTCATTTTTTCTCACAATCTCACACTAATTTCTTATTTTCCTCTCATTCTCTATTTCTCTCAAATCTCAATTCTCTATATTCTCAATTCTCTAAATCTCTAATTCTAAATTTCTAATTTTTATTTCAAGTTTCATTGTTTCAATACTCAACTCTCAAGCCTCCAACACTTTCCAACTCTCCAAGACTCCAAGACTGAAGACTCCAAGTTTCCAAGGTTTTTATTATTTATTTAATTTTACAATTTATCATTTAATTGCAAATAAATTTTATTTCCAATAAATTTTATTTGCAATTAATTTTATTTTAAAAATTCCAATTAATTTTATTTGCAATTAATTTTATTTCCAATTAATTTTATTTACAATATATTTTATTTCCAATATATTTTATTTCCAATTAATTTTATTTTCAAAATTCCAATTAATTTTATTTGCAATTAATTCTATTTCCAATTAATTTTATTTACAATTTATTTTATTTCCAATATATTTTATTTGCAATTAATTTTATTTTCAAAATTCCAATTAATTTTATTTTCAATTAATTTTATTTACAATATATTTTATTTCCAATATATTTTATTTACAATTAATTTTATTTACAATTAATTTTATTTATAATTTATTTAATTTCCGAATAACCAATTACTATTTAGTATTTACTAAATACTAAGTTTCCAATTTCATTTATTTGCAATTTATCTTATTTCTAGTTACTACTTAGTACTTACTATAATAGTACTTAGTACTTACTAGTTACTACTAATCTACTATTCTACTATTATAGTATTATATTATTATAGAATATAGATTTATACTTTATAGTATTATTCTTCTAAGTTCTAAGTTTTCAATTATCTATTTCAGATTTTCAGTATTTCTCTAGTCCCAAATTTATTCCGTCCAATCCAATGGTAAGTGGTGGAAATGGAAGGGGTCACGGCCGTGACGATCCTAGGCGTTCGATTTCAATGAAAGATAAGAGTCAGATGGTCGATAATCTCGGTCATAACGACACCACCTATCACGATTATCTGCAACGCCGGGCCTATGCTGAAGACCTAGGCCTAAACATTTCTACTCCCCCTTTAATAATTTCAGAACCTGATCATAATGCCACCCCCCGGCCTTAATTTGACAAGCCATTCAGAAAATATGCCTGGTATTGATACACCTCCGGATTATGATTTTGATCCACCGGAAGCAGATGAGGACGAACCGGATCCGAAGCAGAGCAAATCTGATCTATTCGTCAAACATATGAAGAAAGTTAGGCAAGAAGATGGAAGCTATGTAGTGGCTTGCAATTATTGCAATAAAGTATATAAGTGGTCCAAATCCGGAGGATATGGCACTTATCGGAAGCATATTCAAACCAAACATCCAGAAGCAGAAACCAGATCGAGGTCACAAACACAAATTCCTAGGTACGCTACTCCTAACCAACAATTATTTCGTTATACTAATGAACAAAATAGGGAAGAATTAGCTAGAATTGTAGCAGTAGAACACTTATCATTCGGTTTTGGTGAAAAGGTTGGTTTTATTAATTATTGTCGATGAGCATTAAACCTTGCTGCATGTCGTATTCCTAGATCCACTCTTGTATATACACTTGAAAAGATTTAGGTAAAAGAAAAAAAATAGTTAGAGAGATTTTTTGAAAAATATAACGGTCGTGTTTCCGTATGTGCCGACATATGAACTAACCATTGGCGATCACATTCATACTTGGGTGTCACTTGCCATTTTATGGATGATGCATGGAATATCCAAAAAAGAATTCTTGCATTTAGAGTTTTTGATGATTCACATACTGCTCAAAATATTGTTAGAATGCTTAGAATTATTTTTTCAGATATAAAATTGAGAACAAAATTTTTGCAATTGGTTTTGATAATGCTTCTAGCAATACTGCTGCTATTCCATTTTTAATTAATTTATGCAAACTAGTTGTTGTTAGGATTATGCTCAATAGCAAGAGTGTAATGTTGTAATTAACAATCTTTTTCATATTAATAAAGTGATTTCTGGTTTAACAAATCGTATAGCATTTATAGTTTGTATTATAATTGTCAAAGTAAATAATCATAAGGTCTAAAGACTATGGGAAAAGAAGAATTGTTCGTACATCTGGATATGTATGTGGTAGACACAATTCTTTAGTTAGTCTTGAATATTGTTCACAACTTAAGTTAAAGGTTGGGCACCTTTATCTTGTTAAAGTTGTAGAATTCTTTTGCTAGCATTTGAGTGGGATCAAATGAGATATGATGAGTCTAAAATCATCGGAGTGTCTTCGAGCAAAAGGATCTAGTGCACTGGGTGCATTGAACTGGATCACAATGAAAAGCTTTATCTAGAACCGTCAATAGATAATAGTCTTTTCATTATCAGGACAATCGGAGGGTCTATCTTAATCCTGAGATAAATGATGGACTTATGGTTGCAAGTGATATCATTTGAGTTATCAATGAGTACGATTATATCGCATAGTCTATCCTCGATAGTTTGGTGATATTCATTTGTTAATCGATAGAGGACTTCATTTATAGATATGGACATCGTGGCTCCATTTAATTAAATGAGAGTATAATATCATCATATGGATGTTTTGAGGTAATTGGATATTAAATCTCAACGTTGAGTTTTCAATAGTGTCTATTGAAAACATGGCTTCTGGACAAGTCAAAATATCCAAGTTCAAAACGTGGTCATATGAGTAAATATGGTAACTTGGAGAGTTATAGGCGGTCTATGAACTCTTGGCGATTACTGATATTAATCACGAGGATACACTATCTCCAATATGATTGTCTAGGGTATGAATGAGGAGCATCTTCCTTTTCTATCTTTATTTAAAAGTTCAGTTTTAGCTCTTTAGTGGAATGAGTTAAAATTAATGGATCGGACCTAAGTGAATCATTTGTTGATTGTGATTAGGTTATGTCTATTGAAGCTTAAATTTAGATGGCCCGCCAAGATCCCCAATCCACACGGACTTGCATGGATCACTTGATATATTCTACCGGACCAATTTAAGGGTCCATTTAGAATTGCATTTAATATATTAAGAATATAATTTGCACATTATTTAAGTAATGGGCTGCTCAATTATATTAATATATTAATGAAAGACATGTGGGCTTGTTTCTTTTAGTAAGAATGGGTCTGGTTCACATGTGGGCTTTTTTATTTAAAGTCCAATGGATTAAATGAAATAGGAAAATAATATTAGGCCCATCTTATATATAAGTGGGGCGGCTAGGTTAAGGTTTTGACCTAAAAATATTATTTTGTTTCATTTGTTTTAATTAAATAAGAATTAATTGATTTATTGATTAATTGTTTAATTAAAGAAACAAATCTTTCCTAAAAGTAAAAGACTTGTTTGATAAGTAAATAAATAAATTAGTATTATTTATTTAATCAAATAAGGAGTCTTTTTTTTATTTAGTCAAATAAAAGAATAAAAATAAAAGAGTTGGATTAGGGTTTGAAGTCTATAAAGTTAAAAAGAATTAGGGTTGAATTTCAGTCACCCTATATAAGTGACATGATGAAATTCGGCCAACCCTAATTAGATACTACATAGAATTCGGCAACCCTAAAGGAAAAAGAAGAAAAATTCGGCCAACCTATATATATGTTCTTATAGGGTTCGGCCACATCAATTAATTGGTGCTTGAGTTTTTATTTTCTTTCTTCTTCTTCTTAATTCTAAGAGAGTTTTTATTCTAGAGAGACAAAAAGGAGTGAAAAATTATTCTTTGATAGTATACAATTGCTTAAACATCAATAAGCTTGTGTATACGATATCGATCTAGGTTCACGCGAGTTTCGATCATAAGATTGTGAACTCAAAAGTGACCGGAATAATTTTGACATTCTTTTGATTGTTTTGTGACTAACAAAGAAAAGAAAGTATTTGTTTGGTCCATTCACAGGTTTGCAATTCAAAGGAAAGGGAGACCACGCTCCTAGGTGATCCACGTTCGTGCTCGGATTGAAGGTCTTGCGGATTACCATCGACGTAAGTCAATCGGATCACGCGACAAGAGGTAATTTACTTTTGTTGATATATATGCATGTTTATTGATTAAAAGGGTTTAAGGTTCATAAAGGAAAAATTTTAAAAGTCACTAAATCGTCTTTAGTATCGCTTCCGCTGCGTTTACCACTTTTATTTATTATTTTTCCCTACAGTTGTTGGTGGTGTATTTTTTCATCAAAGATGTGCATGCCATGTTTTAAATTTATGTGTTCAAAAAGGATTAGAAACTCTTGACCATTTTATTCTACCTATTAAACAAGTCCTTCAATTTTTATGGAAACATTCTTCTGTAATGAATGCATGGGTAAAATATTGTAAACAAAATGGTAGACGTGCCATTAGATTTCCTCGTGATGTTCCAACACGTTGGAATTCTACTTATAAATTGCTTGCTCAAAGTTACGAGTATAGAGATCTATTAGTTTCTTTTATTCAATTTCATGTTATTGACATTCAAGTTTATAAATCTCATTGGGCTTGTTACAACGTTTTCAATTTGTTAAAAGTTTTTCATACTGCTCAAAAAATTTATCTGGTGTTTATTATCCTATAACTCATTTATTTATTATTGAAAGTCTAAATATTGCTGGTGCATTTGCTTATTGTGAATCAGATATAGAAATAGGGGAAGTCGTTAATGATATGAAGGAAAAATGGTTACGTTATTATCATGAGTTGTCAGATATTTATTTGATTGCCATGATTTTTGATCCACGTTGTAAATTACAAAATTTTTGTTATTATCTCAATGGTTATTATGGCATCCAAGGTTTAAACATAGAATATAATGTTAATGCATGTTATGATAGAATTAAGAAATTATTGTATTCTTTATATGATGAATATCTTTTAGTTTATGGATCCTCACTCAACTTAGATGTTACACGAACACAAATTGCACAGCCTACATCATCATCCTCCGGATTTTTGAATTTAGGATATAGTCTATTATCAAAAAAAAAACAAAAAAAAACCTAGATCTTCTTCTTCATCAAGCATTGACAAGTATTCTGAGATTGAATCTTATCGAAATGATTCTTATGAGTTTATAGAATCCACGTCAGACAGACAATTTGATAAATTACAATATTGGAAAGAGTACGCAAAGTACTATCCAATCATGGCTATCATAGCCAAAAATATTTTTTCAACACCAGTTTCTACAGTGGCGGTGGAACAAGAGTTCAGCGCAGGGGGAATATTTTGGATGAAAGGCATTCATGCTTGACTCCGAAAGCACTCCAGATACAGGTTTGTGTGGATGATTGGACAAAGGCTCAACATAGACAACAAGAAATCGAACATGAGATAACATACGATTTCTTCAACGATAACGAACATGAAAGTGGAGAGACAAGTACAACGGGTCTGGAATAGAAGATGTGGATCACGTATTCACGTCATCACAAATCCATGTCATCAACAAACCTGCAATAAAAGGTAAGAGAACTACGTGGCCTTTGATTCCTCTAAACCCCCCAAGAGGATACGTAAGCAACTTAATTGTAGTGAAAATTAAGTGCAAAGCTAATAATTTTACATTTTTTTTTGTTTTATTTTAATTTAATTTTGTAATTTATCATTTATTTATTTTATGTTATTTTCGAAGTTCGTTTTAGATATGAATTAAATAATTATTGATATGATTTAAATAATTATTGATATGAATTCCTTTAAACCCCCCAAAACCTATACCGGTTCCGGTTCCGGTTCCAGGTTCCGGTGGAACCGGAACCGAAACCTTGCCACCATTACCTATGTACACACAAAAAAGTCAAAAGACACACCAAAAGAAAGTTTCTATAAACACCAAGTTTTTATGATGGTGGAATGTTCTTGATAGAGAGACGAAGATAATGATGGTATTCTTGTAATAAGAGATCTAGAAATTTTTCCATATATCTTCCCAGTTGCCAAGTCTTTATTTATTTATTTATTTATTTATTTATTGAAACTTTGTTTTATTTTATATATTTTTTGTTTAAAAATTATTTTGTTTTTCAGATCTCCTCCATATAATTTTTTTTCTTTTATTTTTTTCCTTATCACTTTTCTTTATTTTTTTTTCCTTTTTTTAATTGGTTAATTTAGAAAATAAATAAAATAAGTCATAGCAAAATGAAACAAAATAATAAATATGGACATTTTTGACCTTTTACATGGTTAAGAGAGTCAATGATTAACATAGACCGTTTACAGTTTACCACTAACAACAGGGATGTCTATGTAATTTTGAGCAAAAGTTACATATATATGCAATTAATGGTAATTAACAATCAACTAATGGTAGCGGTTTTTTTGTTGAATGTTCAAACCAGAGGGTTTGATTTACCATTTGATCAAAAGTCAAAGGGTTATTTACAATTTTTCCCAAAAAAAATATCAATTCTAAACAAAATCACAAATCAATCCCAAAAACAAAAACCACAAATCTCATTCAATAATTCATATCTTCTCCTTTCTTGGTCAAATTTTTTTTTTCAAGCAAATCACAACTTGGATTAAATCTAACAAAGTAAATCAAGTTCCACATAAAATTGCAAATTAAACATATCATAGTAGGAGCTACAGCCAAAGTTTCTATCACCTAACCAAGAGTTTTCTGCATAAAGAAGTATCATCACCAAGAAAACTAGCTCTCAAATTCATGAAATGTAAAACTATACAGATAGGCAAAAGCAATATTATCATCATCAAGCTTTAATGCACTCGATCCTTAAAAAACTTCATTCCTCTTGTTTCCAGTAATTTTTATTGAGAATTAAACTTGATCTCTAGCCAGCCATTTTCCAACTGCAACCAACCAATTCTAGAAGCCATCATTATTGACTCCTAACCGTCCTAATTCGTCAACCAGCTTCCATCTCCCAACTGCCATCTCCCAGTTGCCTCTTCCCAACTGTCATCTCCCAACTGAAATTTGAATTTGCTATGTTTGCATTTAATTTTAGCTCATCTGATTTCCCTATATAAAGGGATGAATATTGTGTTGTAAAAGTGAGGAGTGGTGTAAGAAAATATTAAGAGAGAAATAAAAGTTTTAAGCTTCTCCTTTCTTGAGTGTCGAATCTCACTCAGACACCACAAGTGACCTCAAACATTCCCATCCCACCAACAGTGGTATCAGAGCCAAGGAGATTTAGAAATTCGAAGAACAGAGGCCAAAACAAAACTGGCCTAGAAATCAAACTGCTCAAAATACAAATTTGAGCATACTACTATGTTCTACTCATCTCAAGGAGTGCAACGGTGAAAATTTCATCGTAATCAGAATACCAGAGAACTCACACACGCCGTCTATAGTAGGAGAGTCACTTCACGCACTGCCCACAGTAGCCAGATTTACTAGCGCGTTACCCACATGCGCTAGTCGTCTTCCTTGCCCGATTGTAAGATCCGACCCGAAACCCGTCACCGACTTGACATCCGATCCACAAACCCAGTTCGACCCAACCTGTGACACTGTGCAAACATCATCAACGCCGTTATAACGGCTAGAATATTCCATCAGCAAAAAGAATATTCTGTTATCTCAGTTAGCTTTTACCAAAAGGTTTGACCGTCCGTTTCGGATGCTTCCGAACTCGTTTTTTAAAAAACTCAGACTGGTTTCTAAGGTTTTGGACCATTCCAGACGCAATCGTCCACTTAGTTTTTGCAAATTCAGACTCTAGATCAGTGTTCTAAGCTCTTCAAGCTCGATGGCCAATGGAAACGCACAAGTTATCATCCCGAAACTCACCAAAGACAATTATGACAATTGGTGCTTATAAATGAAAGTCCTGCTAGGCTCTCAAGAAGTTATGGATATTGTGGAAGATGGATAAACAGAACCCGCATCCAAAGAAGCTGAAGGAACCATGACAAAAGCTCAGACAGCAACTCTTAAAGTTGATTGAAAGAAGGATTGCAAAGCAAAGTCCATAATCTATCAAGGACTGGACGAAGCCACATTCAGCTAATAGCTTCCTCTAAGTCATCAAAAGAAGTCTGGGACACCCTTCACAAGACCTACAAAGGTGCTGACAAAGTGAAAAGGATCTATCTTCAAATTCTACGAGGTGAGTTCGAATCTCTACGAATGAAATATAATGAATCCATTACAGAGTTCTATAAACGAGACATGGTTGTTGCAAATCAGCTAAGAAGAAATAGAGAAACTCTTGTAGACATGAGAATTTCAGAGAAAATTTTACGATCATTAGATCCAAAATTTGACTTCATAGTTGTGGCCCTAAAAAAACAAAAGATCTGGAGATGATGTCTGTTGAAGAACTAGTGGGTTCATTATAAGCCCATGGGCAGAAAATCACAAGAATAAGTGACAATAGAGTATTGGAGTACACTCTCTAGTCAAAACTCTCCCTCAATGAAAAAAAATACGAGTAAGAGGAGACCTCACAACAAGGAAGAGAACGAGGTAGATGATCTCGTGGAAGAGGTTCTGGAAACGCCGAAGCCAAAGGTAAAGGCAGAGGAGGAAGAGACGTAAGTAGAGGAGGGCGTGGATAACAAAACTATGTCTCACGAGGATGAGGATGAGGACGAGGAAGAAGAGGCGGTTACAACAACCGTCCGAATATTAACAAAAGAAATGTGCAATGCTATAACTGCCACAAATATGACCACTATAGCAACGAGTGCATAGGTAACCCAAATAAAGTAAATGAAAGTTCTAACTTCGCAGAGAAATAGCAGGTTAAAGGAGAATCGTTGATGCTGATGGCACACAACTCAACCTATCAAAATCAAGATGTTTGGTTTCCTGATTCTGGAGCCAGCAATCATATGACTGGCAGAAAAGACTTGTTCACTGAACTTAGTGAGAAAGTTCATGGAGAAATCTCTTTTGGCGACCTTTCTAAAATCTTTGTCCAAGAAAAACGAGATGTCATGATAAAGCATAAGAATGGAGACCATGCTTTCATCTCCAATGTTTATTGTGTTCCAGACATGAAGACAAACATCCTAAGTCTCGGATAACTCCTGGAGAAAGGCTATCACATTACCCTTCAAAATATGTAACTCACCATTACAGATGCTCGAGAAAAGCTAGTCACTTGAGTCCAGATGACTAAGAACAGGATGTTTCCTCTCGCAATTCATCATGATACGTCAAGGTGTTTAACAGCCATCATCGATCACAAATACTGGTTATGGCATCTCAGGTATAGACATCTCAAGTTTGAAAGTTTAAATCGATGTATATATAAAAAAATAAACATAAAATAAAAATAATATAAAATTTCAGGCATTCAGCAACCCCTTTACACATTCCAACACACAAACCCTAAAATTCTCTCAACTCTCCGTCTCTCTTGTCCACAGGTCGTTGTTCCTCAGGCCGTCCGCTACTCTTTCGGCGTTTTTGCTACAATGATTCCACAAGCCCAACCCCTCTCTGCACCTTTTTCTTCAAGGTACAACTTCTTCTAGATTCAACAGCAACAAATATCTGTGTTTGGTAGAGTAATTTCTACAGATTTGGATTTGGTTTATGCCTTTAATGATTTTGTTTTGTTGTTGTTGTTGTTGATTTGTTATGTTTTCTTGGTTGAAATTATTCAGTTGTTTGGTTTGATTTGTGTGATTTGTGGTTTTTTTTGTTCTAGATATCAGAAATGTTTGAATTATATAGTTTTGAGTTGTGACTTTGCTTTTTAACAGGTTTATGCTGCTTCTTTGATTCACGATGATCTTCCTAGCATGGATGATGACCAATCACGTCGAGGCCTACCCTCAAACCACACAATATATAGAGTTGACATGGCGATCCAGGGCAACCCTCTGCTTTTTTTTTTTTTTTTTTTTAGTTAGGGTTTGTGTTGTCTTGTACATCAGAAGCTCCATTGAAAGAGCTATTGGACTATTGGAAGGGGTCTGGATCTTTCCGGATCTCTTCTAGCTTTATATATATATATATATATATATATATTTTGTTTGATGGAGCATTGAAATATTTTTTCATATATCCGTTAAATTTTGTTTTAAGATCCAAATCCCTTATATATATAAATATATATATATATATATATATATATTAAATACCTTTTGTCTGATAGAGCTTTTAGAAGATTTTTCTAAATCTCTATTAAGTTTTGTTTTTTTTATATATATATTTTTTTTCTTGATAATTACATTATGTTTTGATAATTATTAACTTAATTGTGTTTTGTATTGTATCATGCTATCAATAGAAAATTCTAAATATGATTTGCAGATTTTTAGTGTGTTATTATTGTAATGTAAACAAATTCGGCCTAGTAGGGTCAAAAAAACCGAACCGAACCGGCATATGTCCACCCTATCTGTTGTGCTGCAGAATAGGGATACTAATTGTCCTTTGTCTTGCAAACAAAAAGTCTTTCTGCATACCGCAATCAAAAGAAAACTTGATATTTCAGAAGGTTACAGCAACAGAGAGCATAAAACTTCAGCAATCCTAGACGCATCTTTAGAGCTATTGATCAGTCTATGAAAACAAACAAAATATTTACAGGTTTCACATTTCCATTATTCTGCCGTCAGTCGTTAGACAATTTCTTTTCCTCATACTTCGTATAACAGTTTTTATTACTTAAAGTATTCCATTGCTGTAGTTAATATTTTGAGGCACGCTGAATTAACATAATGCAAAAATATGCCTGCTATAATATGATTTTTAAGTAACAATCTGGCATCACAAATTCAGTTTTACACATTTTCCTAATGTCCACCATACACAATTAAAACGTAAAGACCAGATTAAATGTTAAATCCAATTACACCTTTACTGATATATAATCAGAATGACTCGGTTTGCACTTACGTGGCAACTGCGGTTTATCAGACCTGTATGATCAACAACAACAACAGCATCAGATTACACCTTAACAGCAAACCGTAACATAATCAAGTGGCACATTTTTTTTAATAAAAGCAATTATCCTAAAGAATCATCTAAATCAAGAGAAAATCTTCTTTAGGATGGTCTCTTACTATGACACTTACACTCAGAAAACAACATGTGACATCGCCAATGAATAGTGTAATTCTCATGGTGAGACTGTCCAACCAAAGAATAATGAATCACTTCGGGAGCATTACCCACACGCGCTAGTCGTCTTCCTCGCCCGATTGCAGGATCCGACCCGAAACCCGTCACCGACTCAACATCCGATCCACAAACCTGGTTTGACCTAACCCGTGACACTGTGCTGACATCATCAACACCGTTATAACGGCTAGAATATTCTGTCAGCAAGAGGAATATTCTGTTATCACGGTTAACTTTTGCCAAAAGGTTTGACCGTCCGTTTCGGACGCTTTCAAACTCATTTTTTGACAAACTCGGACTGGTTTCTAAGGTTTTAGACCATTCCGGATGCAATCATCCACTTAGTTTTTGCAAATTCAAACTCTAGATCAGTGTTCTAAGCACTTCAAGCTCGATGGCCAATGGAAACGCGCAAGTTGTCTTCCTAAAACTCACCAAAGACAACCATGACAATTGGTGCATACAAATGAAAGTCTTGCTAGGCTCTCAAAACTTTATGGATATTGTGGAAGATGGATAAACAGAACCCGCATCCAAAGAAGCTGAAGGAACCATGACAGAAACTCAGACAGCAACTCTTAAAGCTGATCGAAAGAAGGATTGCAAAGCAAAGTCCATAATCTATCAAGGACTTGACGAAGCCACCTTCGAGCTCATAACTTCCCCTAAGTCATCAAAAGAAGTCTGGGACACCCTTCACAAGACCTACAAATGTGCTGACAAAGTGAAAAGGATCCGTCTTCAAATTCTACGAGGTGAGTTCGAATCTCTACGAATGAAATCTAATGAATCCATTACAGAGTTCTATACACGAGTCATGGTTGATGCAAATTAGGTAAGAAGAAATGGAGAAAATCTCGTAGACATGAGAATTTCAGAGAAAGTTTTACGATCATTAGATCCAAAGTTTAACTTCATAGTTGTGGCCTTGGAAAAAATAAAAGATCTGGAGATGATGTCTATTGAAGAACTAATGGGTTCATTACAAGCCCATGAGCAGAAAGTCACAAGAATAAGTGACAACAGAGTATTAGAGTAAGCTCTCCAGTCAAAACTCTCCCTCAATGAAAAAAAATACGAGCAAGGGGGGACCTCACAACAAGGAAGAGAACGTGGTAGATGATCTCGTGGAAGAGGTTCTGGAAATGCCGAAGCCATAAGTAGAGGCAGAGGAGGAAGAGAGGCAAGTAGAGGAAGACGTGGACAACAAAACTATGTCTCACGAGGATAAGGACGAGGAAGAAGAGGTAGTTACAACAACCGTCCGAACATTGACAAAAGAAATGTGCAATGCTATAACTGCCACAAATATGGCCACTATAGCAACGAGTGCATAGGTAACCCAAATGAAGTAAATGAAAGTTCTAACTTTACAGAGAAATAGTAGGTTAAAGGAGAATCATTGTTGCGGATGGCATACAACTCAACCTATCAAAATCAAGATGTTTGGTTTCCTGATTCTGAAGCCAGCAATCATATGACTGGTAGAAAAGACTTGTTCACTAAACTCGATAAGAAAGTTCATGGAGAAATCTCTTTTGGTGACCTCTCTAAAATCTTTGTCCAAGGAAAAGGAGATGTCATGATAAAACAGAAGAATGGAGACCTGTTTTCATCTCCAATGTTTATTATGTTCTAGACATGAAGATAAACATCCTAAGTCTTAGACAACTCTTAGAGAAAGGCTATCACATTAGCCTTCAAAATATGCAACTCACCATTACAGATGCTCGAGGAAAGCTAGTCACTCGAGTCCAGATGACGAAAAACATGATGTTTCCTCTCGCAATTCATCATGATACGCCAAGGTGTTTGACAGCCATCATCGATAACAAAGACTGGTTATGGCATCTCAGGTATGGACATCTCAATTTTGAAAGTTTAAACCGATTTATATAAAAAAAATAATTAAAATAAAGTAAAAATAATATAAAATTTTAGGCATTCAGCAACCCCTTTACACATTCCAACACACAAACCCTAAAATTCTCTCAACTCTCTGTCTCTCTTGTCCACAGGTTATTGTTCCTCAGGCCGTCCGCTGCTCTTCCGGCGCTTTTGCTACAATGATTCCACAAGCCCAACCCCTCTCTGCACCTTTTTCTTCTAGGTACGACTTCTTCTAGATTCAACAATAACAAATATCTATGTTTGGTAGAGTAATTTCTACAGATTTGGATTTGGTTTATGCCTTTAATGATTTCGTTTTGTTGTTGTTGTTGTTGATTTGTTATGTTTTCTTGGTTGAAATTATTCAGTTGTTTGGTTTGATTTGTGTGATTTGTGGTTTTTTTTGTTCTAGATATCAGAAGTGTTTGAATTATATAGTTTTGAGTTGTGACTTTGCTTTTTAACAGGTTCATGCTGCTTCTTTGATTCACGATGATCTTCCTAGCATGGATGATAACCAATCACGTCGAGGCCAACCCTCAAACCACAC
This sequence comes from Acer negundo, assembly GCA_035582765.1. Classification (NCBI taxonomy): domain Eukaryota; kingdom Viridiplantae; phylum Streptophyta; class Magnoliopsida; order Sapindales; family Sapindaceae; genus Acer; species Acer negundo. The sequence continues at coordinate 1,401,742 of CM069238.1, forward strand.
AATATATAGAGTTGACAAGGCAATCCAGGGCAACCCTCTGCTTTTTTTTTTTTTTTTAGTTAGGGTTTGTGTTGTCTTGTTCATCAGAAGCTCCATTGAAAGAGCTCTTGGAAGGGATCTGGATCTTTCCGGATCTCTTCTAGCTTTTTTTTTTAATATATATATATATATATATATATTTTTTTTTTTTTTTTTTTTTTTGTTTGATGGAGCATTTGAAAGATTTTTTCATATATTTGTTAAATTTTGTTTTAAGATCTAGATCCCTTATATATATTTTTTAAATACCTTTTGTCTGATGGAGCTTTTAGAAGACTTTTCTAAATCTCTATTAAGTTTTGTTTATATATATATATATATATATATATATATTCTTGATAATAACATTATGTTTTGATAATTATTAACTTAATTGTGTTTTGTATTGTATCATGCTATCAGTAGAAAATTCTAAATATGATTTGCAGATTTTTAGTGTGTTCTTATTGTAATGTTAACAAAATATTTACAGGTTTCACGTTTCCTTTATTCTGCCTTCAGTCGTCAGACAATTTCTTTTCCTCATACTTCGTATAACAGTTTTTATTACTTAAAATATTCCATTGCCGTAGTTAATATTTTGAGGCATGCTGAATTAACATAATGCAAAAATATGCCTGCTATAATATGATTTTTAAGTAACAATCTGGCATCACAAATTCAGTTTTACACATTTTCCTAATGTCCACCATATGCAATTAAAACGTAAAGACCAGATTAAATGTTAAATCCAATTACACCTTTACTGATATAGAATCGGAATGACTCGGTTTGCACTTACGTGACAACTGCGGTTTATCAGACCTGTATGATCAACAACAACAGCAGCATCAGATATTCAGATTACACCTTGACAGCAAACCGTAATTTAATCAAGTGGCAATTATCCTAAAGAATCATCTAAATCAGGAGAAAATCTTCTTTAGGATGGTCTCTTACTATGACACTTACACTCAGAAAACGACATGTGACATCTCCAACGAATAATGTAATTCTCATGGTGAGACTGTCCAACCAAAGAATGATGAATCACTTTTAGAGTCATAACATTACAATTGAGTAAATTCAGAAGTAAGAAATGGGTTATGGATTGCACTAAAAACTACAAAGAAAACTCAAAATCATAATACTAAGAAGAATTGTGATGAAAACACACTCGAAAGTGTCACTTACTGGGATATTATACCCCATGAGTTTTGTGACTAACAAAGGTTGTAAGAACCTGACCATAGAGTAGTCCTCAATTTAGAGCTTGATAAACAAAGAAAGATTAGAGGATCTGAGATATCAAAAAGAAAGAACTGATATTCAAGGGAAAACACACAACTCAACTTTCTTCTAGAGGAGCAAATGGCCATCTGATCACCTGATTATTTAAGCCAGACTGTAATTTCCATGATAAAGCATACAAAATTACTAAAACGAGATTCAAGCTCAATCCACAATGTAGAATTACTCCACTTGTATTTGTATCAATGTCAAATCCAATGTAGCACTTTAAATACAAGTCTGTGTTAAGGTAGTGGAATTAGCCCTTCATGGTCCAAAATTGCCAGAAAAATACATTGTAGTAAAATGCGTAAAGACCAAAGCAGATAAAAATAACACTAATCTTGAATATAATTCAAGTAAAATTCAGCATTATTGACCATGCTCCAGAAGAAAATTTGCACTAGCAACAATACGCAATAACAGAGGGAGAGAAACATGTTGATGATGTCTAATATTTGATGAGAAATTTTACCAGCCATTACGTCAAGCTCATCCCCAAGAATCAAAATAACTGTCTACTTAAATCAAACCATCCATCCATATCCAACAGAAACAAGCCATTACAGACAATAAGAAAAGAAAACTGTAACAAACATAAAGAAGAAACTCCTAATTTCACAAACCCCAACAAAACGTCAGAATATTGAAGAACCCAAATCCAAGACTGAAGAAATAAGTGAAAACATATCTGATCGAACTTGCCCAGCTTAAAGAAACCGAAAAAAATAAAAAAAAACTGCCATGTAGGGCTGTATTTTTAGGACTTCTTCAAAGAATCAACATCAAGTGTTTCAAGACACAAAACTGACCACCCAGTACGAAGAAATGTAGGATAGAATCCAAAAAGATTTTAAAGGGAGGAGAAAAATCAACTGAATTTGATGGCATATCAATCATTTTTCAATGTTTAGGGTCTATCTTTCCCATCTTTACCAGTAGGGTGGTTGTAAATATCAGTAAAACAAAAAACTCCAATGCGAAGTATATATATATATAAAGAATAAAAAGAGAAACAGACCATGCCAGTAAAAGCATAAACACAAATCGTTTTAGCAGAAGCTTCTAGTAAGTAGTAAATACTGATCACTGTAAGCCCAGCATTACAAAACAATGATAAATTGTCGAATCCACAATAAAATTTGTTCTAATGGAATGCAATTTTATTAAATACTCATACTATTGAAAGATAACAAACCTACACATGATAAACTAGTCCTAATCCCACTAAAAAAGCTCTTTCCTAAAATGATAAATCTTAGTTAAAAAAGGAATAAAGAAAACATATCCTAAAAGAAATAAAAAAGGAAAATAAATCCAAATACAATAATAAAAGTACCCCTTAATTCTAATTTTGCCCAACATCACTATAGAACAATACCAGCATTGAGTAAATTGAAACAGAACAGGTGGCATAAGAACTTAAAGGCACATCCAAGGAAGTGATTAGTACCTGAAGAGCTAAGAAGGGTTCTGCAATGTTACTTAAAAGTTGAAAACAAATAGCCGTCTAGGTAACCTTTCTGAAATCTACACTTCCCTCTAAAATGTATCGATACAGTAGCTCGGAGTTGGATTTGTCTCTCCTTGAATCAATGTGCCAGCCAGCTCTTCTCAATGAAGACTTCAACATTCTCAAGATGCTTCTTTCAGAAACAAGTTTCAGTAGTTTCTAGCTAACAGAGAAGTTAAGTAGTGATTTCCCCTTAAAACTGGGTTAAGTAAGAAAAAAACAATGTTTCACTACTTTTTCTCTACCACAATCTTGCACTACTGTTGTTGGACAAAAATAGGTTTTCTTGGATTCTTTGATGTTCCCTTAAGCACTGACATCCGAAATAGAGAATTTCAATCTGTGTGTATGTGCACGCAGATGACAAAGAAAGTAAAAAAGGCAATCCATAAAGTACAATCAACCATATTAAACCATTTCCCAATTTTGCTTGTAATATTCACCCAATCAAGTTTGCCAGTAGCCCAGTAGTATTAAAGAATTCAGTATTCTTGTTTGTTTCCATGTTCTCCTGCATTCAACGGGGCAGACTAAAAGTTACAATAAACCAAACTGAACCATTACTCAATTTTGCCAGTATACTCACCCAATCAAGATTGCCGGTAGTATTAGAGAATTCCAGCATTCTTGTCAGCTAACTCATCCCATAATCTCTTCTGACATTTAATGTAAATCAACAGGAAAGATATTTTACTGAAGCAGAGGCTACTACATTTACGTCAGAAAGCAAGAACTCGATGCATTTCAATTTCCCTACCCTTTTTTAAGATTCAAATCCAACCATTATCCTGCAGTAATAGTGTCAAATTGAAACCTACAACAATACCATCACTTACTCAATGTAGGTAAAGACTAAAACCACACTATTGCAAATGATGTACGAAAACCAATTGAAGCTAACATGAAGCCACAATGAACCAGAAACCAATTACAATCATGCATAAACCATAAAAGTATAAGAGAGAAATTGACAAAACCACACAGAATAGTAAACTATTTTCTACTTTTAACGCATATTTAAGTGTACAATTAAACATTACAGATGATAACTTATCCAAGGTAATTCCGGAAAATACCTTAAGCCAACACTTTTGAAATTTCGTCAAATTCCCTTTTCACACTTCATTATTAAAACCATGAACAGTAAAAGATAATATACATAAAGCAAAATGAGTGAAATTTCATCTGTGTTCTGTTCAATCAAATTAAGGCAAAAAAGGGGGAAAAAAAATGCATATTATTCCCGAAAAAATCCTGTTTCACTTTGAATGTTCTGCATCAAGTTACTTCATGACACCATAACTGTGAGTCTAATAATCTCCCATTAAATTATTGTTGAACAAAATGATCACCCCTTAATTGAGATATTTGATAGAAATAGTCCTCTCTGGATAGATCCCAGATCTCATTCTTCCGACGGGCATCCATTTGTACTAACATATCTCGTTTCCACAACAGCTTCTCCAGCAATCTCTGAGATTCAGCTGTCCTCGCACATTGGAGAAGACCCTGTATCAAGACATGTAACGTCCATTTGTTGGGCTTATAACCTTTCCGACACATTCGATTATACAACTCGTAAGCATGATCCATCCCACCCTTGCTTAGTAACATCAATAAGATATTGTATGTGTAGATGTCAAGTGGAAAGCACTGCTCAATTACTTCATCTAAGTTCTCAACATCTTGGTCCACTTTAACACATCCAGAAAATACTCCAATGAGCTGGCCAAGCAATGAATACTTAGATGTCTCATTTGAAGTATCTCTCAATCGAATCCATGCATCATAGAGATCTTGATTCTTCAAAGAATGAAACAAAAGGACATTACAGATAAATGAAGTAAATTGGAAGCCTCCTTTCTCCAACTCATTAATAAAAGTTATCACCACGTCAAATCTTTTTTTCATGCATAACAGAATTATAATTTCCTCGTAACATTGATTGCTTGGAAAACTTCCACTATTCCTCATTTCCCTAATAAACTCCAATGCAATATCTACTTTATTGGCTTTGCAAAGACCAACAATCATGGTGTTGTACAATTTTCTTGGGATCTTTCTCCTCTCACGGAATTTATCAAAAAAATTTAGAGCATTGGAGATCCTTTCAGTCTTTAAATAACTCTGCAACATATAAATGTTAGTACTCAAGTTCGGTTCAATTCCATTTCTCTGCATTATCTCGAAAACTTGTCTAGCTAGGTCAGGCCTTTTGGCCTGCCCAGCTCCATAAATGAAGAAATTATAAATCTGACAGTCAGTTTCAAGAAGAGACAGCTGCATCTCCAGCAATTGCATGAACTGCTTCTCTGAGTCCTTCATATTGCATAGACAACAAATAACTTCGCTGAATAATGTTCGTGTGGGTCTGTGACCCGTCTGCTGCATATGAATGAGAAGTCTGGCGGCAATCTCCCGCTTGTTTGACTTGCTAAAACCATGTATCAAACAAAGGTAAGCACTTTTACTATTAACTTTATTCATTCTCATGAGTTCTTCATGGATCATGTAGCCATCTTCTAACATGTTGACCCCACACAACACCTTTATAAACTTATCATATGTGGAAACACTTGGCATAAAATTCTGTTGCAAAGCAATAACAACTAGCTCTTTCATCTTATCAATCCTCCTCTCTCTACACAAAGCATCAGCGAGCAAGGAAAAAGTTTTATTACCAGGAAAGAATCCATGTTGGAAAGAATTCTTCAAAACACGAAAAGCTTCCTCGGTGCTTCCATCACTGCACAGGGTATTGACCAAATAGTTGTAAGCCATGCCATTGGGGGAGAGCCCAAAATCTGACCTAGAATTGTACAACTCGCGCGCAACATCCACCAACCCTGCTTTACAAAAGAAGCACAATGCATTGTTCATAGTGATCTTATCAGGCAAAATCTGATCCTCCCTCATCTCAGTGAGCAAATCGAAAACTTCCACAAGTCGATTCTCCCTCAGAAGCCTGGACACCAAAAGATTATACTTAAACACATCCGGAACGAACCCTTCCATCATTTTCTTATTCTTTAAAAACTCCAAAGCCCCGTCTAACTTTTCAGCCCTAGCAAGACTATCAAGCCAAACACCATAAGCATACTCCAATGGCACCACACCCGAGTCCCGAAACTTCTCCATCAACTTCCCTGCTTGCTCAAACTTCCCTTTCTTACAAAAGGCATCAACGAGACTGCCCAAAGCACGTCCATGTCCATCAACCGCCTTCCCTTGACTCACCAATCCCTCCAAATAAGTCTCCGCCTCATCAAATTTCTCTCTTTTACACATACTCTTAAACATGATCGAATGAGTAATGTCCCTCACGAAACCCCTCAAAGAAATCTGCTTAAAAATGGCTTCCACCGCATCGAAACATCCCTGTTCTACAAGAGCATTCAAAAACACATGGTAAGAGAACTCATCCAAGTCCAGACCCTGAAACCGCATTTTACCAAACATGTGGAGTGCAACATATGGCTTCCCGGCTACCGCGTAACCCACAACAAGGGTATTGTAAAATCTGATCCTATGAACACACCACCACGGGTTCATGAAATTCTCAAGGAAATCCAACATCACAGACATCAACCTCGCCTTAGAAAGAATCTTAAACACCGCGTAGAACGTTGAACGCGTGTGTTGAAAACCCGGCTGGCGTCCGGCCCAGTCGAAGAACTTGAGACAGGAGAGGACGTCGAAGCCGTTGCGGTGGCCGTACTTGAGGACGTCGAGGACGAAGGACTCAGACAGGCGGAGGTTGAGTTTGGAGAGGGCGGTGTCGGCAGCGTTTCTGGCGTCGGGGTCGGCGTCGTTGTGGGTTTTTAAGATGTTGAAGATGCGATCGAAGAGGAGGGTGTTGTGGGACTTGAACCATTGTTTGAAGCAGAGAGCGATGTCTTTGGCGTTCAAGTTGTAGATTTCAGAGGAGGGTTGGATGGTTGAATATAAGCAGATGGTGGTGATTGGATCTGCTGAGGATGGTCGGTGGGTGTTGATGATTTTGTTGGAGGAGTTGACAAGCAGAAAGATCCTACTTTTCGATGAATTTCTAAGTAAAAGCATAATTTACACACAAGAGGAAGATACACAGCTTTTGGCCTTCTTCTCACAGAAGAAGGTCCCGACCACCAAGATTGCAATAACACAGTTTTGATTTTCTTCAACTAGGTTTTTACCCTTTTTTTTATTTTATTTTTTATTTTTACTTTAAAGATTTTTACACTCAATTTTAATATTTTTTTTAGGGTTAATATTAAATACATCCCCTCATCTTTGAACTATTATTGGATGTATACTTACAAATACTTTTATTTTAGAAACCTCCCCTATAAATTAACACCGTTAACATTCCGTTTGTGTTAAGTGAGGTTAACTATGAAAAAGTCTAAAATGTCCCTATTTAAGCTTCAATTGTAAGAATTGACCATTATACCCTCATACTTTTACCAAATAAATTAATAAAATGATACAAAAGACGGAAATGTTAACTTGGAAAGGAGTAGTTATTTTGTGGACAATTTATCTCTAAAAATAACAAAATTACAAATGAACCAAAATCATTGAAAATGAGTATTTACTTGGATTTATAAAAAAAGACAAATAAATATATAAATAAATACATATTCTAGTTTATTTTCAATGTTTTTCGTTTATTTGTAATTTTGTTATTTTTAGGGATAAAATTGTCTACAAAATAACTTCTCCTTTGCAAGTTAACATTCCCCTCTTTTGTATCATTTTATTAATTTTATTTGGTAAACATATAAGGGTATAATGGTCAATTCATACAATTGAAGCTTAAATATAGACATTTTAGACTTTTTAACGGTCAAACTTAGTCAACACAAACGAAATGCTAACGGTGTTAGTTCATAGGGGAGGTTTCTAAAATAAAAGCATTTGTAACTATACATCCAATAACAGTTCAAATGTTAGGGGATGTTTTTAATATTAACCCTTTTTTATTAATAACAATTTTAATTTGAATTAAAATTATTGAACAAGCTAAAAAAAATCCTAAAATTCTTCAAACTAATTAATTTTTTAGGAAACAATATATTAATCCTAAATATTGGTCATTTTGCCCCTTCTATCAAGTATTCCATCCAAAATCCCTTTGACTGTTAATTAAAAAATTAAAACAAAACAAATCCTTCAAGATTGAACCTTTGACCTTGTGTTTATAAGCCACATGCTCTAACCAACTAAGCTACTCCAGCTCATTGTTGAAGTTTTGTTGATTTAAATGTATGTATATGTGTGTGTGTATATATATATATATAAATAAAATTTGTTTAAAATAATTTAAATCTATTTACATAATTTAAAATAAACTCATTACTCATATATATAATTTAAAATAAACTCATATTTAATAATAATACATAAAACCAGATTTATGAAAAAGAAAAAGAAAATAAGAAAACAAAAGGAAACCTAGAAAATCCAGAAAATCCAGAAAATCAAAGCCTGTAAATATATATAAATATATATATATATATATATATATTTTGAATTTTTTCCTTTTCAAAAAATATATTATTTCAATTTGATAAAAGAAAAAACCCAGAAAATTGATCGCGCTTCAAATGTTTACATTTAACGCTCCCTTACTTAGCTTTTGTAACTGTTTTCCAGGCCTTTTGGTGTTTAATGATGTAAATAAGTGATTTTCAGGTGTTTTAGCTCATCAGGGGTATTTTAGACCAAACTTGAGGAAAGTAGCAAAATCATGGGAAAAAGAGGGCAAATACGTCATTTTGGAGAATCAAGGGTCAAAGTGCAAATCTACAGATATTATTGAATATTCGATAATTAAGGAAGAGTACAGGGGTGCATATTGTAAATCATCGTGCAAAGCACAGCATCAATGCCATGTCACCAACGAAACAGTACTGTTTTGGGAGTGACACGTCAGCATGATGTCATGTTGACGTCAGATCGTCTTCAAGCTGCAGCAACCTGCGCGCCCGACTCGGTTTAGACTCGGTTTGACCCAACGCCTTACTTGACCATTTTCGGCCGTTTTTCGATCATTTTTCCGGTCATTTTCTACCCAAATCAACGGTCGATGCCTCTCTGATCACCACGGACCCAATTCCAGCCTCCCATTCACGTGATTCTCTCTCCACCAAATCTTCTAAGTCTTCAAAACCTCCATGGCCGAGTTTAAGCTTCAAGCTCTTCCCAGCCGCAATATACTCCTGATCAACACATCCAAACCCGTAGAATCTCCGTAAGTTCATGCCAATAGAAGATCCCGTGAGGCAGAAAGGCTCAAACTCGTGGCCAACCTTCGTATTTCATCGCGACCTTCCGCCGGCAGGAATAAACCCGCGAGCCAAAGTGTTAGAAACCACGGGAACACCTCAAGTTGATGCCAACTCATCCCACTTGCCTCTCCCATCACCTTATCTTGTTGAACACACCTTACCACCTTATAAGACACATCAAGATAACTTAACTAGATATACTTACTTATGTTGGAATTAATTTAGTTAACTTAGTGTAAAATCTTAGAGAGAAAAGAACTCTCTCACTTGGTTTTAGTTTCTTAAACATTTTCCTATCATTTTCTAGGTAGCCAAACACCACTTTTAGTTACTTAGACTTGATCCTTTGAAGTTGCTCTAGAAGGATATTGTGCTTGGATTGCAAGGAAGAGTCATCTTGGCCAAGAAACCAATCCAAATGGGTTTGTTTTGCTTTTCTTATGTATTTTCTTGTTTATATACTTCTATGTGTAACTAAACCCTTTTGTTGGGGGATTGATGTAACTCTTGTAATTAAACCATTGATTGAATCAATCCATTTGTTATTTCACTCTCTAAGGTTTTGATTGTGTGTATTATGAACTCTAAATGATATGTGGATGATATGAATTGCATATACATATATTAGTACACACTTGGTAGTTGATATTCATGCACAAAGTTTCCAACAATGTGTATGAACCTTTCACTATCCATTTTATAGAGATTTCTTTAAGTAATTCATAACTTTGGTTAATTATAGAATCTCTACATCACTATTCCAAAATTCTCTCTCAATCACTTGTCTATGATTTTAGATTATGTGTAAGATGATGAATTTGGTACTTTACATTGTTGATAACGAAATGCATTCTTTAGAATGGTTGTGAATGTGCTTAATGAATGATTGGTTAATGAAATGGTTGTTACTTGAATGAATCAATCCCCTAGCATCTTTTAATCTAGCTTAATCTCATATTGTTGTAGTAGATTTGGTAATTTAGTTCACTGCGAGCTTAGTATAATTGATTTAGATAGCATTAATTAGTAAACTTGTTAGAAATTAGAAACTGATAATCAATGATAACCTAGAATTACTTGTTAGCTAAGTTACCTCCTCGCGGGAACGACCACCCTTACTAGTGTACCATTTACTACTCGTATGACTTGTATACTTGCAATGGGTGAACCACCCGCGTGCCCCTTTAATTCCCATTGTAGTTTAGTTCCTTAGCATCATTGACCTAGAATCCACTTGACCTTAGTTATCCTTATTAGTGTAATTTAATTAGAACCGGTTCGGGCGTGTCAAGATTTATGGCGCTGCTATCGGGGAAGTAGTGACGTAGTCTAAGTAGTTTTATAATCATTGCTTTTAAATTATTGCATTTTTTATTTCTTGTTCATTTAACCGCTGGTAGTTGTCTTTTTAGTGTATTTTCAAGTTTCTTGCATCACAATCATAGTTACCCCCGAAATAGTAGTCAATCTTGGGAGCGATTCTAACCACCAAACACAAATGTGGAAGAGTTGGCTCAACTTGTGGCTCAACGATTGATGAAGGATTTTTCTTTGCCCACTGTTGGAGCTCAAACATCGGCAATCTTGTTGGATGCCGCCCAAAGGGAATATGCATTGAAGAATTTACATTACAACACTCTTCCGCATTACATGGGTGAGACGAGTGAAGACTCCCTCTAATTCATGAAGGAGTACTACAATACGGTATCTACTATTCCACTCAGTAATCTCACAGAGGACCGACTTTGTATGCGGTGTTTTCCGTATTGCATGAGAGGCAAAGCCAAGAAATGGCTCATGGCCTTATCGATGGGATCCTTCACCACATGGCAAGCGGTTCAACATAAATTCTTTGCCAAGTATTTCCCTTCCAAGAAGACAAAAGAGATTAGAGGAAAGATTGCAAACTTTCAAGAGACGGAGGGTGAAGCTTTTCATGAATCTTAGGGAAGATTCAAGCTTCTCTTATCTCAATGCCCACATCATGACTACACATTGGTCTCGCTAGTCCAATGCTTCTATGATGGACTTACCAGGCTCTCACAAGCTATTGTCGATAATGCTTATTGAGGAGCAATGAGGGAGAGGATAATTGAGTTTGTGTATGATAAATCTGAGATGCTTGAGCAGAATTCTCAATAGAGGAATACACGGGGCAGCCATAATGGAAAGGAAGAGAAGTTAGCCACTCATCTGGCTAGCATTTATAAGAAGGCCGAAACAAGAAAAGGACCAAAGGTGGTGCAAAAGGACACCTCAAGGAAACACAAGTCTCTAGATCCTTACATTCCTCCTATTCCCTTTCCGAGGAGACTTCAAAAGACGAAGCTCAATCAAGCTTTCAAGGAGATCTATAATGTCCTATCAAAGGGTAATGTTAGATTTCCCCTTCTTGAAGTGATTGAAGAGATGCCGGCTTATGCCACGTTCTTTAAGGAGCTCAATTCGAAGGCCTGAAAGAGGGAGGTCAAGGAGATGGTCATGATTTCAAGGGAAGTAAGTGTAGGGAAAAATAATAGATAAAAGTGGTAAACGCAGCGGAAGCGATACTAAAAACGATTTAATGACTTTTAAAATTTTTTCTTTATGAACCTTAAACCCTTTTAATCAATAAACATGCATATATGTTAACAAAAGTAAATTACCTTTTGTCGCGTGATCCGATTGACTTACGTCGATGGTAATCCGCAAGACCTTCAATCCGAGCACGAACGTGGATCACCTAGGAGCGTGGTCTCCCTTTTCTTTGAATTGCAAACCTGTGAATGGACCAAACAAAAAAACTTTCTTTTCTTTGTTAGTCACAAAACAATCAAAAGAATGTCAAAAATTATTCCGGTCACTTTTGAGTTCTCAATCTAATGATCGAAACTCGCGTGAACCTAAATCGATATCGTATACACAAGCTTATTGATGATTAAGCAATAGTATACTATCAAAGAATAATTTCACACTCTCTTTTGTCTTTTTAGAATAAAAACTCTCTCTTGGAATTAAGAAGAAGAAGAAAGAAATAAAAAAACTCAAGCACAATGGATTGTGGTGGCCGAACCCTATAAGAACACATATATAGGTTGGCCGAATTTTTTCTTCTTTTTCCTTTAGGGTTGCCGAATTCTATGTAGTTTAAGATTAGGGTTGGCCGAATTCTATAATGTCACTTATATAGGGTGACTTAAATTCAACCCTAATTCTTTTCAACTTAATAGACTTCAAACCCTAATCGAACTCCTTGATTTTTATTCTTTTATTTTGACTAAATAAAAAGACTCCTTATTTGATTAAATAAATAAAACTAATTTATTTATTTCCTTGTCAAACAAGTCTTTTACTTTTAGGAAAGATTTGTTTCTTTAATTAAACAATTAATCAATAAATTAATTAATTCTTATTTAATTAAAACAAATGAAACAAAATAATATTTTAGGTTAAAATTTTAACCTTGCCGCCCCACTTGATTAAGATTGGGCCTAACATTATTTTCTTATTTCATTTAATCCATTGGACTTTAAATAAAAAGCCCACATGTGAACCAGACCCATTCTTACTAAAAGAAACAAGCCCACATGTCTTTCATTAATATATTAATATAATTGAGCAGCCCATTATTTAAATAATGTGCAAATTATATTCTTAATATATTAAATGCAATTCTAGATGGACCCTTAAATTGGTCCGGTAGAATATATCAAGTGATCCATGCAAGTCCGTGTGGATTGGGGATCTTGGCGGGCCATCTAAATTTAAGCTTCAATAGACATAACCTAATCACAATCAACAAATGATTCACTTAGGTCCGATCCATTAATTTTAACTCATTCCACTAAAGAGCTAAAACTGAACTCTTAAATAAAGATAGAAAAGGAAGATGCTCCTCATTCATACCCTAGACAATCATATTGGAGATAGTGTATCCTCGTGATTAATATCAGTAATCGCCAAGAGTTCATAGACCGCCTATATCTCTCCAAGTTACCATATTTACTCATATGACCATGTTTTGAACTTGGATATTTTGACTTGTCCAGAAGCCATGTTTTCAATAGACACTATCGAAAACTCAACGTTGAGATTTAATATCCAATTACCTCAAAACATCCATATGATGATATTATACTCTCATTTAATTAAATGGAGCCACGATGTCCATATCTATAAATGAAGTCCTCTATCGATTAACAAATGAATATCACCAAACTATCGAGGATAGACTATGCGATATATAATTGTACTCATTGATAACTCAAATGATATCACTTGCAACCATAAGTCCACCATTTATCTCAGGATTAAGATAGACCCTCCGATTGTCCTGATAATGAAAAGACTATTATCTATTGACGGTTCTAGATAAAGCTTTTCATTGTGATCCAGTTCAATGCACCCAGTGCACTAGATCCTTTTGCTCGAAGACACTCCGATGATTTTAGACTCATCATATCTCATTTGATCCCACTCAAATGCTAGCAAAAGAATTCTACAACTTTAACAAGATAAAGGTGCCCAACCTTTAACTTAAGTTGTGAACATTATTCAAGACTAACTAAAGAATTGTGTCTACCACATACATATCCAGATGTACGAACAATTCTTCTTTTCCCATAGTCTTTAGACCTTATGATTATTTACTTTGACAATTATAATATAAACTATAAATGCTATACGATTTGTTAAACCAGAAATCTCTTTATTAATATGAAAAAGATTGTTAATTACAACATTACACTCTTGCTATTGAGCATAATCCTAACAGTAAGTGTTGCCTTAGAGATGGAATTGCCACAAAAAATGAAGGACCTTGGTAATTTCACCATTACCATATTGGTTGGTGAAACTAGGAAAGAAAAGGCAATGTTGGATCTAGAGGCATCAATCAATCTCATGCTATACTTACTTTACCAAACATTTGGGTTAGGAGAATTGAAGCCCACAACAATGGAACTCGTGCTTGCCGACCGCTCAATTAGACATCCAAGAGGAGTGGTTGAAGACGTGCTAGTACAAGTAGGGAAATTAATGATCCCTGCGGATTTTATGGTACTAGAGATGGAAAGTAATCCATCTAAGGCTTGAGAAATACTGATATTGCTTGGGCGCCCATTCATGTCAACCGCCAAGGCAATAATTGATGTGCACAATGGCAAACTTTCGATGACCGTATTAAGAGAAACCGCGGAGTTTGACATCTTTGAATGTATGAAGCATCCCATTGAAAACCTAGCTTGCTTCAACATTCAAGATATGAACTTGGAAGACGAACCCGGCCTTGGATCCGAATATTTTTGGAAATCTACTCATTTGGAGTTGGATGACATCACTACCCCATTAGTTAAACATAACTCCCCTAGAATTGATGACATGGTCACCAAATTCAAGGAAGATCACCAAGTGGTGGTGGGAATGAAATTGGAGTTGACCACAAAACTTGAAGAGGTGATCAAAGAAAAGAATGACATAAGGGAGGAGTTTGAGCAAAGAATGAAACTCATGGAGGCGCTTATCAAGGGAAAAGGCTCTTGAGATTATAAGGACGAAGGAAAATGAGCATCTAGCCAAGCTTGCCATGCCAAAGGTTGGTACCAAGGGCAAATCCAAGGAAGTCATCCAACAACCCTAAGTGTTGGACATGCAAGCTAAGCATGAAAAGCTCAAACCTTTTGCTTCAATGCCTATCCCAAGCCAAGCCAAGCCAAGCTAAGAAGAAGGAATAAGGAGAATTTCAACCCTTCACCAACAATATTAGGTACATCTTAATCTTTAACCCCTACTTGTTGTCATTACCATGATTTAGGCCAAAATTGGCCTTATTATCCAAAGCAAAAATAGCAACGTGTGACCAAATTGGTTGTCAAATCCATATGGATTGACAAGTCCAAATTGGAAAGATTTGTTAGGGAATGACCCATTTGGGTCAAAAAGAAAGATAATGGGTACGTTGTTATTAAACCACTTATCATGGGTGGTGGTTAACCCTTGTGAAATTTTTGATGTGTTTGTTAAGTGTGCAGGAAATTGAAGATTAAAAGCACTTGATGGACATTTATGGTGCACTCATTTATTTGAGTTGCACTATTTTTGTAAATATATGAACTCTTTTATGTTTTGATATTATTTAGTATATATGTTTTGTATTTGGTTTTATACACCTTATCTATCTCAATTCAACCTTGGTACTCAAGATACTCATGTGTGATGATAGGAGTGAAAAAGATAGGTTTGGGGGTTTGGACTCCAAACACATTGCATTATGTGTTAGTTGCAATTGTTAGTATTTGTGCATTTGTTTCTATGCCATTTGCTGTGTTTAGGTTTGCAACAAGTTGCATGAAGTATAGGAAGATTTTAGACCCATTTTGAGTAGAACACTTAGAACCCGCGGTTTCATACCGCTAGACAATTCCCACGGAACAGCAAGGTCAAAGCTACATAATGGCTTTGGAGACCTTAGCCACTTTGATCTGTGGGAATAAGCCCGCTACTTAGATGTCATGAATTCACGGGAATTTCAAGAAATTGTGCGGCGACTTCATTCCGTGAGATCAAACCCGCGAGCCAGAAAACGTTATCTCGCGAGGAAATGTGAGGAGAGTCCACGAGTTCACTTCGTGGGATTATTCCCGCCACCTAGAAACAACCGAACTCGCGAGGTATCCCCGCGGTTTCATTCCGCAAGAACAAACCCGCCAACCCAAGGCAACAGTTTTACTTTCGTTTTATTTTATTTTTTATACGTAATTTACATTTTGCAAGTTTAATTCTTTTATTTAATTAAGTGTGGTTATGTGGGTGTGATTAATTAGTGCCTAGGATGATACTAATGAAATTGTCATGTTCCTCATTGGAGGAAAACTTTTATGCTATTGGATTAGGCCATTTTTGATTGAATAAGAATTTTGGACAAGTTGAAATACCATTTATAGTTGTTTTAGGATATTTTTGTCTTGTTTGCAAAGTTGTTTGATGCCCAAACAACCAAACCGCAGAACTCACGTACTTGTTTGTAAATGTTCAAACATCGAGGACAATGTAGGGTTAGGTTTGGGGGTGTGGACACGCTAACACTTTGTCACGTTTTGTTGTATATTGTTGTTCAAAACCGTGTTTTTGTGTTTTTCGTAAAAAATTTCGTTTTTATTGTGATTGAGCCAAACTTGACAATTTGTGTATTTTGATGCTAGAGTGTATATGCTATGAAGGAATGTGTTACATGTGTTAATTGCTACGTTTTAGCTAACGGAATTCCTTCCGAGATTGCATTACGCATTGTGTATTAGTCCCTTTCTCTTTTGCTTAGTGAATAGGACTTATTGCAAGATTGCTAGAACCAACAGTGGAGACTACCCATGGAAGATTTAGAGCCTTAGCGTTAATATTTTGAGGGTTTTTGTTTCTACTCGTATACACACTCTTCGAAACAGTTTTGCATCAAGTATGATCTCATATGCTCATTGATTGCCATAGAACATGAAAATTATGTGAACTGCTTGTGTGAATTGTATTCCCTTGATAGATAGACTTTTTGATATAATTCTAGGCAATGTGTGTGCTTAACTATATTTATTGCCCAAACACTTTCCATGTCCCTTATGTGTGCTCCTATTGCCAACTTTGAGGCCAAACACAACCATTCATTTCATCACTCACACCTCCATAAACAACCATATACACTAAACACAAGCCATACCATAGTTGTTGATCATAAAATTAGTGCATGAATTATAAATGCAAAAGTTTAGCTTAAACTGAAATAGCGTGTATTTAGGCGTTTATTAGAAAATATGCAAGATCTAGAGGCAAAAATTGTACAGGTGTGAAAATTCAACACTTGAAGCCTTGGATGTATTAATTGTAAAGCTGCTCAAAAATAAGAGTACAAAAATTTGCATTGTTAAAATTCAAAGTCTTAGCCTAGAGGTTTTAATTTCAAATTGTACAATGAGCTTGAAATCAAATTGTTAGTATGATCAATAACTCTAGAATTCCATTCCATTCCATTTCTTTCATTCACCAAAAATCTACCCATGGCCCTATTACAACCCATAAGGAAAGCCCTAGTTGATCTTTTAGAAAGTCAAGTTTGGGAATACGATTTTTGCATGTTCTTTCCACGTTCGTGGCACATCAATTCTTTCATGGGATTAATTCCATAAACTGTACTTTATTTGATAGTATTCATATGCCTTATAATTGTTGTCTTTACATAACTTCCAAACTCGCATATGCTTGATTAGAATGAACTTAGGATTCCGAGAGAAAATTCAACTGAAATTCGGTGAGGAATAAAGTCAATGCGAATTGTGTTCTTGCATTCGAGTGCTTCATTTTGGAAACTTTGTATTTAAAGTGTGGGATTCGCAGTGTTGCATGCTTTTAAGGAAGTCATCATGTTAGCCTCTAATTAACGGTTTTGACATGTGCCATTCCTATATTACACATCTCTCATTGCATCACTTTATTGTTGGGCTCTCACAAAATGTTTTTAGTGTGCGTTGTGTTTTGTTAGTTTTATTTTAAGGACAATATTTTTTGTGTTTTTATTATTTGTAGTTTGCTCGAGGACGAGCAAAAGCCAAGTTTGGGGTTTTGATCGCTCTTCAAATGTTCACATTTAGCGCTCTCTTACTTAGCTTTTGTAACTGTTTTTCGAGCCTTTTTGATGTTTAATGTTATAAATAAGTGTTTTTCAAGTATTTTAGCTCATCAAGGGTATTTTAGACCAAACTGGAGGAAAGTAGCAAAATCATGGACAAAAGAGGGCAATTACGTTATTTTGGAGAATTAGGGGTCAAAGTGCAACTCTGTAGATATTATTGAATATTCGGTTATTAAGGAAGAGTACGGGGGTGCATATTGTAAATCGCTGTGCAAAGCACAGCATCAGTGCCACGTCACCAGGGAAATGGCATCATTTTGCTGGTGATCGCGTCAGCATGACGTTAGGTCGTCTTTAAGTAGCAACAACCCACGCGCATGACCTGGTTTGACCCGACGCCTTACCTGACCATTTTTGACCATTTTTTGGTCATTTTTATAACGGTTTCTACCCAGATCAACGATTGACGCCTCTCTGGTCACCACTGACCTAATTCTAGCCTCCCATGCACTTGATTCTCTCTCCACCAAATCCTTCAAGTCTTTAAAACCTCCATGGTCGAGGTCAAGGTTCAAGCTCTTCCCAGCTGTATTATACTCGTGATCAACACATCCAAACCCACGGAATCTCCGCAAGTTCATGCCAATAGAAGATCCCGTGAGGCAAAAAGGCTCAAACTCGTGGCCAACCTTCGTATTTCACCGCGACCTTCCGCCGACAGGAATAAACCAGCTAGCCAGAGTGTTAGAACCCACGGGAACACCTCCAATTGATACCAACTCGTCCCACTTGCCTCTCCCATCACCTTATATTGTTGAACACACCTTACCACCTTATAAGACACACATAGATAACTTAATTAGATATACTTACTTATTTTGGAATTAATTTAGTTAACTTAGTGTAGAATCTTAGAGAGAGAAGAACTCTCTCACTTGGTTTTAGTTTCTTAAACATTTTCCTATCACTTTCTAGGTAGCCAAACACCACTTTTAGTTACTTAGACTTGATCCTTTGAAGTGCTCTAGAAGGATATTGTGCTTGGATTGCAAGGAAGAGTCATCTTGGCCAGGAAACTAATCAAAATGGGTTTGTTTTGCTTTTCCTTTGTATTTTCTTGTTTATATACTTCTATGTGTAACTAAACCCTTTTATTGGGGGATTGATGTAACTCTTGTAATTAAACCATTGATTAAATCAATCCATTTGTTATTTCACTCTCTAAGGTTTTGAATGTTTGTATTATGAACTCTAAATGATATGTGGATGATATGAATTGCATATACATATATTAGTACACACTTGGTAGTTGATATTCATGCACAAAGTTTCCAACAATGCGTATGAACCTTTCACTATCCATTTTATAGAGATTTCTCTAAGTAATTCATAACTTTGTTTAATTATAGAATCTCTACATCACTATTCTGAAATTCTCTCTCAATCACTTTTCTATGATTTTAGATTATGTGTAAGATGATGAATTTGGTACTTTACATTGTTAATAATGAAATGCATGCATTAGAATGGTTGTGAATGTGCTTAATGAATGATTGGTTAATGAAATGGTTGTTACTTGAATGAATCAATCCCCTAGCATCTTTTAATCTAGCTTAATCTCATATTGTTGTAGTAGATTTGGTAATTTAGTTCATTGCGAGCTTAGTATAATTGATTTAGATAGCATTAATTAGTAAACTTGTTAGAAATTAGAAACCGAGAATCAATGATAACCTAGAATTACTTGTTAGCTAAGTTACCTCCTCGTGGGAACGACCAGCCTTACTAGTATACCCTTTACTACTCGTATGACTTGTACACTTGCAATGGGTGAACCACCCGCGTGCCCCTTTAATTCCCGTTGTAGTTTAGTTGCTTAGCGTCCTTAACCTAAAATCCACTTGGCCTTAGTTATCCTTATTAGTGTAATTTAATTAGAATCGGTTCGGGCGGGTCAAAAATCAATACCCATAAATTGAAAAGGGAAAACCAAATTCTAAATAATAATTATAATAATAAATTTCCTTTTTTTTTTTTTTGAATTTTTTCCTTTTGTTTTCGTATTTTCTTTTTCTTTTTCATAAATCTATATATATATTATTATTATTATTATTATTATTATTATTATTAAATATGAGTTTATTTTAAATTATATGAACAAATCATACAACTATATATATACATTTAAACTAACAAACCTCCAAAAATGAGCTGGAGTTCTCAGTTGGTTGGAGCGTATTGCTGTTAACTACAAGGTTGAAGGTTCAATCCCTGATGATGGAGGCGTTTTAATTTTTTAATTAACGGTCAAAGGGATTTTGGATGGAAAACTTGACAAAAGGGGCAAAATAACCAATATTTATGATTTCAGGGGGTTGGCTATCCATTATTGAAATTAGAGAGACTAGTTTATCTAATATGGCAAATCTTAAGGGGGAAATGATAATTTCCCTATATTTTATCCTATTTTGTGATTTTTTCTTCTTCATTATTTTATAAACCCTAATTTTGTTTTCTTTTGGGGATTTTATCATTTTGGTCCCTACATGTTTCGCATATAATGACTTCTTTAACTATCTTTTCATTTTTCAGTGGCATGATCCTCATGTTTTCAAAAACCCATCAATTTGCTCCCCCAATTAGGCAATTGTTAGTCAAATTTAACGGCTCTGAGGGTATTATTGTCTTTAAACATGTAATATGCCACGTGTAAAAAAAATAATTATAAAAAACAAAATAAAATCCATTTAATTAATTTTAATATTTAATTTATAAATTTATTTTTTAATTAAAATAAATAAATCGAATTAAAAACAAAAGGAGACCCATCTAGGTTTCCATGGCAAATGAATGGAGACCCACTAAATAATTAGTGAAATATTTTTCTCTTATAACTTCGAATCCTAAACAAACTCTCTCTAACAATATTTAGGTTCTGATTTCTTAAAAAAAAAATCCAGTTTTTTTTCCAGATCTTTGAGTTTATTGAGTTGAGTTTCTTCTAGGTTTTTGTTTTTCTATGAATAGGTTTTGAGGTGTCTGTTGTGTGTGGTGGGTGAATCAGTTAGTGTATTTCTGTTTCGAGTCGATTTGTGTGTGAATTGTTTGGGATTTTTGTGAATCAACTGGATTTGTGTGAACCATTTGGGTTTTTGGTGAATCAACTAGATTTTGGTGTTGGTGTGCAAATATGGTGGTGAAGATGGTGGAGAGATGCATATTTTTGTGGGTTTACTAGGCTTGAATGTTATATGTGTATTTGGGGATGCATAGTGATCCTTGTAAATTAAGGATAAAATAATCTACTTGAATTATCTAATTCGTGGTAGACGGAGACCGTAGAAGCCATTTTGACAACCCAAAGCACTGACATATGGAACAATCTAACAATGGAATATGTGCCAGTTGCTTATTTTGCTAAAAAAATCTTTGATGTTCTTACTAATATATATATATATATATATATATTGGTTTGATATTGCTTTAATGGCCGATTCGCGAGGTTGTGGTGGTTGGGATTGTTTTTACGGTGGCCGTCGGCGATGAGATCGAGATAGATGAGATCGGAAGAGATTAGTGATTTGGTGATGATTGTGGATGGTGGATTGAGAGAGATAAAGATTGAGGGAGATGATGGTGATTTGGATCTGGAACTCTTTCCATCTCTTTTCAAAAGCTTTTTTATAAAAAATTTAAAAAAATGTTTAAATCCAATTCTCTTCAACCCTTTTTTTTTTTTTTGAAATAAAGATTTTCATATTATAGTTTTTTGTTTTTTTTTTTTTAAAAAAAATTAAGATTATTTTTACTCTTCTTATTCTCTCTATTTTTTTAAAAAAAGAAAAAAAGATTTTCATTAATATTTTAACCATTTTTTTTTAATTTTTAAGGCATTTCACTT
Source organism: Acer negundo (assembly GCA_035582765.1). Classification (NCBI taxonomy): domain Eukaryota; kingdom Viridiplantae; phylum Streptophyta; class Magnoliopsida; order Sapindales; family Sapindaceae; genus Acer; species Acer negundo. Next base: position 1,423,329 of record CM069238.1, read on the forward strand.
TGCGAACATTGCTGTCCGCAAAGTGAAGTCCCATGAAAGATATCTTGGGCTGCCAGGATTTATTAGTAAGAATAAAAAGAAACTCTTTAAGGGTGCTAAGGATCACGTTTGGCAGAAAATTCAAGGTTAGAACTCAAAATTGTTATCAGTGGGAGGGAAGGAGGTGCTTATTAAGGCAATTCTTAAGGCAATTCTAGCATATTCGATGAGTCTCTTCTGTTTGCCTAAGGGCTTGACTACGGAAATTCAGAGGTTATGTTGTAGGTTCTGGTAGGGTTGCACTACTGCTATGAAGCGTATTCATTGGGGTTCTTGGGAAAGACTGTGCGTAGGGAAGGAAGATGGGGAATGAGTTTCTGAAATTTGCAAGTTTTTAACCAAGCACTCCTTACGAAACAAGGGTGGCATTTGGTGCAAAAGCCACAATCTCTAGCAGCTAGGGTTGTTAAGAGCTGTTATTATCCTACTTCATCTTTTATGAAAGCTAACAAGTGTGATAAAGGTTCTCAGCTTTGGAAGAGGCTTTGTTGGGGACGGGATATTCTAGAAGTTGCCTCTCGTTGGCGAATTGGAACTGGTTCTTCAGTGTCTATCTTTGATGATTGGTGGCTCCCGCGACTAATAACATTCAAATTCTTCACTCCTAAGACTGAGAATGGGATTTGGTTGGTCAATTAATTGAGGACCTATATAGGTGCATGGAATGAACCTCTAATTCGAGATATGTTCCTAGAAGATGATGCCCATACTATTTTGTCTATCCCGTGCAGCCTGAGTAGGAGGGAATACTCTCTGTGTTGGCATTATACCCCTGATGGTATCTACACTGTGAAGAGTGTTAAAAATGGGGATGTCGTTAGGTAATACAGTCTCTTCCTTTGTTTTGCCTAATTCTGGGTCTTGCTGGAAATCTTTAAAGGGATGTCGTTTGCCTTCAAAGGTGAAGATTTTCCTTTGGAAGGCGGCACGTGATTGGATTCCAACTCAGGTGAGCCTAGTAAAGAGGAGGATCCCGGTTGAGGGTTTGTGTTCGGTTTTTTTGTTCAATTTCGAGACCACAATCCACGCTCTGTAGAGTTATCCGAGATTGAAGAAGGTACGGTCTAGGTTTGGTGAGTTGACAGGTCTTAATTTCAATAACAATGGGTGATTTCAGGATTTCTTCAATTTCAGCTGTCATAACCTTATAAGGAAAACCTTGGATTTGTTATGTGTTGTCCCATGGCGAATTTGGTATTTGAGGAATCTTCGTGTTCATGGTGATGGGATTCAGGATATGGATCAAGTAGTACCTTGGGCGGAAAAGTTTTTGGCTGAGTTTCACAAGGCTAATTTAACTAATGGTATTTTAGGTGATCATATTTGACCAACAGGGGTTCACTGGTCACTGCCGACTGTGGGATTGCTAAAGCTGAACATTGATGCAGCTATTGATGTGCATAATCAATGTGTGGGGCTTGGCATGGTTGAAAGTGTATAATTTTAACTATTATATGTGTGCATGTCTTTTAATTATGACAAAGAGGGTGTGTGAATGGGTTGTTAATTCGTTATTACCAAATTTTTCGGATTAGTCAATATTCCAAATATAACCCAAATTCACAAAACAAAACAATAATCAAGTGTAAAAGTGTGGAAATATAAATGACACTTGATTTTTACGTAAAAACCCTCAATTGGGAAAAACCACAGGCTGGTAAGTACGCCAAACTCGAACCTCAAATCCACTATATCCGATAGCGTATACAACCTAATCCCGGTTTGACCGGCATAATCACGACCAATATCCCGCTACCACTACCCGCAAGCTTTTTATAGCGGACCTAGTCCAATTTGCTTGAGTGACCACCTAATCCTGGTGTAACAACCTAATCTCGGTCAATCACATAAGACTTACATTCTCTGAAGAGATCAAACCCTATTGTGAATATGCAATGATATCCAAATATGCAAGATAAAGCTAGGGTACTCTAGATGCTTACCTAGGATTATATGATGACAATAAAATCAATCCTAGATATGAAAATAGCTATATGTCATGGTATACAACTTCAGCTAAGTAAAGGATAACCAATCCTAGATATAAAGCTATCAAAAACAATCTCAATCAATAAATGAGATCAATTAGCTAGATGTTATATAAATATGAAAAATCCCTGCTATCATAAAATAACTCAATCAACACATAATCTCAATCATGTATGTAGAAATTAATCTAAACACATACAAGTAATAAATGAGATAAATTTGATAATTAAAAACATTAATTATGTAAGATAATAGTGTTCAACATACCATACATACCATGTGTGTTGAAAAGGACTCATGCATTAGCACATACTAGATGAATCTAGATGATGCTTAGATGATGATTTATGCATATGGAAATTTGTTTGGATGATCAAAGATGAGTTCTTGAGTGAATTTCTCTCTTTGAAAATCCTCTCAATCAAAAATATGGGTTTTTGAGTCATTGGAACGACCTAAGGTCAAAGAGGCATATATATATGATGTCTAATTGAAGCTATGTCATTTTGGAAATTTTCCAAAAGTTTTCACGCAGACCGCTCTACATAGGGCGGTTGTAAGGCGGATGAAGGGCGGATTGAAAAATCAATCAGGTGCCCGCTGTACGTAGGGCTAGTGAACAGCGGTTTGACCGCGACAGTGCATCAGCTTCAACTTCAAGCGCCTCAAAAAATGACCAAACGATATCGAAACCTTTCGTATGATATATCATTGAAAAGGTATCGAAGTCTACTTTCTAATCCAATTTATGGAATGGCATTTTGATGTATGTAGAAAAACTTATGGTCAATTGAGTGACCAAAGGTCAGAAACGAACAACAGCATAGTTGCCCTGTTTTGGTGGTCAAAACCAATCCAAACGGTCATGAAATATTACAAATAATATACCGTTGGAAAGGTATGGATGTCTAGTTTGTCTAGAATTTACAAAACTCATTTTAAATCTTTTTATAAAAATTTATGGTCACAAGACCATACAAAGGTCGGTTTTGAAAAACATATAAATCATTGAAATCTAATCTTTTGAAATTAGACACTTCACTCCTAATAACCAAACCAAAACTACCACTTATCCAAGAGAAGAATGAGACCTTCTCAAGTGGTCAACCATCGCGCTAATACATACACATAATTGTGCAAGTGTGGACGTTTTCGATCACACAAACGGAAACGAATTACACCTCACTTAAAACTAATAATCATGAAGTGCAAGTGTGAGAATTGAATGAATCCTAATACCTAACATGTCATGGCATGATCATAGAACAAGATGCAATCAATTAAAACATGCAAGAAGAGATGTTCAAGAACATGCATGCACTCATATACAACACATAACATACAAGAATAAGATATATGCATGAGTTGTGTGTGTGTGTGCAACTAGATCTCTTCAAAGAGAGATAGCATTAGAATATACCTTTGGTGCTTCTTCTCTTGAGGTCTTGAACGGGACTTGGTTGTGCAAAACACTAACCATCAAATACCTAAGCTACCTTTATCTCAAACCCCAATATGTGGTTTGTCCATGAAATAATTCGATCAATAGATGAGAATCCTTACAATGGTGATTAGGGATAATCAAGGATTGGTGTTAGCGGCTAGCACGCAGAAGCTTAGGAAATGTTTTCCTACTCAAGTCGCTAAAGCTTTAGGCATCTTGCAAGGTATGATTTTGCTAAAGACTCTATTTTGAAGCCAGTTGTTATTGAATCTGATGCGTTAAGCGTGGTTAAGATGATCAATTCTGATATTCATGTTTGTGCTGATATTGGTTTAATTATTGCGGATATCAAAGAACGTCTTTAGGATATGGTTGGGTCTATGGTAGTTTTTTCTTATAAAAATGCGAATGTTGTCGCATATTATCTTTCGAAAATGGCCTTGATGGTTGTTCAAGATCATTTTTGGATGGATTCTTACCTTCTGTGTGTGGAGCGGTTTGTTCAAAACGATTGTCTTGGTTAGTTTGCCTTGTTTTGGTTTTAATGATATTTCTTGCTGTCAAAAAAAAAAAAAATTGGCGACGCATGTCATATTATGATTAGATTACAAGTTAGGTTAAATTGTAAAAATTGATATAGTTAAAGGGTAAAATAGTACTTTTAAATCATTTGTTTTATGTCAAGGGTAAAATGGTCAATTTACTTATTCTATTAGGGTTGACCGTTAAAAATCTGGTCAAAGAGACCAAATTGATGAGTTTTTAAAAATATATGAACTACACCAGTGAAAAATGGAAAGACAATTAAAAAAGTCAATATGTACAAAAACATAGAGACCAAAATGAAAAAACTCCTTTCCTTTTTTATCTTCTTCTAATACTAAGAGCAGAGACAGTGGCACATCTCAATTGAGAAGTAATATTTAACATAACTCCCAAAGTACATCAAATATGATTTAAATTGAAATGGAATCCGATTTGACAAATCAAAGTTCCAACAGATAAGCCTCAAATTATTTTGTTAATCGTCAAAATTGGTCTAGGACCAAAGAGAATTTTTCCATCCAGGTTGAAAATACCTACAAGGTTATACTAAACAACCTAGGAGGGGGGGGGGGGGGGGGTGTGAATAGGTTGACACTCTAATTTTAAAACTCTTTCGTGACTTATGTCAAAACCTTGGTGAGCATACAAATTAACCTTTTAACATGATTGTTATGAGAAAACAATTAACACATGTATGTTCAATTCACCACCCATAGTTTACATAACATATAACAAGAGACAATGTAGCTTATATATAAGTATATTCAATGAAGAGCAAATTCCACAAGTTGTACTTTGAATATTACAATATAAGTACACTAAGTAAACTTTACAACTTGATCACAAGATACAATGTTCAAACACTTACAAGATACAAGAAACAAATGTTGATTCAACAAATAATGTATGCATCTCTTTTTCTACAAATATCTTGTTTACAATAATATGAGAACATGAAGATCTTAAATAAGATATATTGATCATACATACAAATATAAAAAGATAGAGATAGAGACATTTAACACATTGATTTTTACATGGTAAAACCTCCAAAGAGGAAACGTCCATGGGTTGAATCCACAACCACAGGCAAAGCAATTCACTATGATGAAAAAGACTTACACACTTAAGGCTATCAACACATGATATCCACCATAAGTTATCAACTTATAGTCTACCCTTGGGCCTAGTGAACCACCTAGCTTACTCCCTATCCAAGGTCTGTCCTACACCTCTAGGAAGCAACTTCCTATCCAAGACTCTCAAGCCTCTAGGAAGATTTTCTTGCTTAGCTATCTAGATCATAAAGATCCTAGTCAAGCTTTCCTAGCTCAACCATCCGAAGTATCACACTCCTAAATAAGACTTTTGCTTAATTCTTCGGATCTCCTTAATCCTAACTAAGACTTCATGCTTGGCTATCCGGAACACTTTCCTAGCCAAGTCTTCTTGCTCAAATTAAGGCTTCACTCACCTTGACAAGAGACTTACATCTTTTGCAAGGCAAATGATCTAAGTGATGTAAGTGATGCAAACACATACAACATAGAATATTTGATTAATACATCCTATGGAAACTAGAAATAATCAATGAGCACACAATGTATATTTTTCTAGTTTATGATCCAAAACATGACACCACACAAAATGATGCATAAGCATATGAAATATATGAATCACTCCATGAAGATGAACAAAGTTGTCTAGGCCTTAAACATGAACAAAAAATCTAGAGCATTCAAAACACTTAATGTAGGGAAAAATAAACAAATAAAAGTGTTACACGCAGCGGAAGCGATACTAAAGACGATTTAGTGACTTTTAAAATTTTTCCTTTATGAACCTTAAACCCTTTTAATCAATAAACATGCATATATATCAACAAAAGTAAATTACCTCTTGTCGCGTGATCCGATTGACTTACGTCGATGGTAATCCGCAAGACTTTCAATCCGAGCACGAACGTGGATCACCTAGGAGCGTGGTCTCCCTTTCCTTTGAATTGCAAACCTGTGAATGGACCAAACAAATACTTTCTTTTCTTTGTTAGTCACAAAACAATCAAAAGAATGTCAAAATTATTCCGGTCACTTTTGAGTTCACAATCTTATGATCGAAACTCGCGTGAACCTAGATCGATATCGTATACACAAGCTTATTGATGTTTAAGCAATTGTATACTATCAAAGAATAATTTTTCACTCCTTTTTGTCTCTCTAGAATAAAAACTCTCTTAGAATTAAGAAGAAGAAGAAAGAAAATAAAAACTCAAGCACCAATTAATTGATGTGGCCGAACCCTATAAGAACATATATATAGGTTGGCCGAATTTTTCTTCTTTTTCCTTTAGGGTTGCCGAATTCTATGTAGTATCTAATTAGGGTTGGCCGAATTTCATCATGTCACTTATATAGGGTGACTGAAATTCAACCCTAATTCTTTTTAACTTTATAGACTTCAAACCCTAATCCAACTCTTTTATTTTTATTCTTTTATTTGACTAAAAAAAAGACTCCTTATTTGATTAAATAAATAATACTAATTTATTTATTTACTTATCAAACAAGTCTTTTACTTTTAGGAAAGATTTGTTTCTTTAATTAAACAATTAATCAATAAATCAATTAATTCTTATTTAATTAAAACAAATGAAACAAAATAATATTTTTAGGTCAAAACCTTAACCTAGCCGCCCCACTTATATATAAGATGGGCCTAATATTATTTTCCTATTTCATTTAATCCATTGTTCTTTAGATAAAAAAAACCCACATGTGAACCAGACCCATTCTTACTAAAAGAAACAAGCCCACATGTCTTTCATTAATATATTAATATAATTGAGCAGCCCATTACTTAAATAATGTGCAAATTATATTCTTAATATATTAAATGCAATTCTAAATGGACCCTTAAATTGGTCCGGTAGAATATATCAAGTGATCCATGCAAGCCCGTGTGGATTGGGGATCTTGGCGGGCCATCTAAATTTAAGCTTCAATAGACATAACCTAATCACAATCAACAAATGATTCACTTAGGTCCGATCTATTAATTTTAACTCATTCCACTAAAGAGCTAAAACTGAACTCTTAAATAAAGATAGAAAAGGAAGATGCTCCTCATTCATACCTTAGACAATCATATTGGAGATAGTGTATTCTCGTGATTAATATCAGTAATCGCCAAGAGTTCATAGACCGCCTATAACTCTCCAAGTTACCATATTTACTCATATGACCACGTTTTGAACTTGGATATTTTGACTTGTCCAGAAGCCATGTTTTCAATAGACACTATTGAAAACTCAACGTTGAGATTTAATATCCAATTACCTCAAAACATCCATATGATGATATTATACTCTCATTTAATTAAATGGAGCCACGATGTCCATATCTATAAATGAAGTCCTCTATCGATTAACAAATGAATATCACCAAACTATCGAGGATAGACTATGCGATATAATCGTACTCATTGATAACTCAAATGATATCACTTGCAACCATAAGTCCATCATTTATCTCAGGATTAAGATAGACTCTCCGATTGTCCTGATAATGAAAAGACTATTATCTATTGACGGTTCTAGATAAAGCTTTTCATTGTGATCCAGTTCAATGCACCCAGTGCACTAGATCCTTTTGCTCGAAGACACTCCGATGATTTTAGACTCATCATATCTCATTTGATCCCACTCAAATGCTAGCAAAAGAATTCTACAACTTTAACAAGATAAAGGTGCCCAACCTTTAACTTAAGTTGTGAACAATATTCAAGACTAACTAAAGAATTGTGTCTACCACATACATATCCAGATGTACGAACAATTCTTCTTTTCCCATAGTCTTTAGACCTTATGATTATTTACTTTGACAATTATAATACAAACTATAAATGCTATACGATTTGTTAAACCAGAAATCACTTTATTAATATGAAAAAGATTGTTAATTACAACATTACACTCTTGCTATTGAGCATAATCCTAACAATCTCCCATTTGCGCTATAGCAAATGTGTCATATCTCTCAAGCCCATATTCTCTAGATGCCCATCGAAACTCTTCTGAGGTAGAGCCTTTGTGAAGGGATCCGCTAGATTTTCTGCTGACGCGATTTTGGTAATCGTCACGTCACCTCTTTGAACAATCTCCCTTAAAAGATGATACTTTCTTTCAATGTGTTTACCTCTCTTGTGACTTCTTGGTTCTTTCGAATTAGCCACTGCTCCACTGTTGTCACAGTAGATAGTGATCTGCTTATTCGCACTAGGAACCACTTCTAAGTCAATCAAGAATTGGCGGAGCCAAACAGCCTCTTTGGCAGCTTCGCATGCAGCAACATACTCAGCTTCCATGGTGGAATCAGCAATACAAGATTGCTTGATACTCCTCCATATAACTGCTCCTCCTCCAATAGTAAACACAGCCCCTGATGTGGATTTTCTGGAGTCAGAATCTGATTGGAAATCAGAATCTGTATACCCAACGGGAACCAAATCCCCTCCAGAGTATACAAGCATATTATCTCTCGTTCTCTTAAGATACTTGAAAATATGCTTGACTGCCGTCCAGTGATCAGGTCCAGGTTTCGATTGAAACCTGCTAACTATGCCAACAGCAAAACAAATATCTGGTCTAGTACAGAGCATTGCATACATGAGACTTCCAACTGCCGAGGCATATGGAACTCTACTCATGAATTGCTCTTCATGCTCATTCTTAGGAACTTGTTCCTTAGAAAGCTTGATTCCATGTCTGAAAGGTAACATACCTTTCTTGGAATCCTGCATGGAAAACCTAGACAAGATTTTGTCTATGTATGAAGCTTAGGATAATGCAATCGTTCTATTCTTTCTATCCCTTATTACTTGGATACCTAGAATAAAACTTGCTTCTCCTAAGTCCTTCATATCAAATTGTTTTGCTAACCATTCTTTTACTGATGTTAATACACCTACATCGTTTCCAATGAGTAGTATATCATCAACATAAAGAATCAGGAAAACCAACTTGTCGCCTTTAATCCTTTTGTATACACAAGGTTCGTCAGGATTCTGAATAAATCCAAAACCTTTGACAGCTTGATCAAACCTTATGTTCCAGGATCTGGATGCTTGCTTTAATCCATATATGGATTTCTGCAACTTGCATACCTTATCCACTTGGCCCTTTTCAATGAATCCCTCTGGTTGCATCATGTAGATGCTTTCGTCAAGACTTCCATTTAGGAAAGCTGTCTTGACGTCCATTTGCCAAATCTCTAAATCTAAAGATGCTGCAATGGATAAGAGTATCCTAATGGATTTAAGCATGGCCACAGGAGAGAAGGTTTCCTCGTAATCGATACCTTCTTTCTGTGTATACCCTTTAGCTACCAATCTAGCTTTAAAGGTTTCCACCTTTCCATCCATACCTCTTTTCCTCTTGTATACCCACTTGCACCCAATGGGTTTTATCCCTTTAGGCAAGTCTACAAGGGACCAGACTTTGTTATCGAACATAGATTCAATCTCGGATTGCATTGCCTTTTGCCAATGGCGACTATCAACATCCTCCATAGCTTCCTTGTACGTATAGGGATCATCGTCGTCCGGGAGATTCTCCACTGATTCTCCCAGACCGATGTATCTTTCGGGTTGTGTTCTAACCCTCCCACTACGACGAGGAATGGTAGGTTGTTGATCTTGTGTTGGATCGGAACTTACAATTGGGTTAGGTTGTGCAACCTCTCGTGGAATTGTATCTCCTGACATCTCATTCAGGACAATTCTACTTCTAGGCACAAAATCATTCATATAGTCCTTTTCCAGAAATTTAGCATTTGTCGAAATAAATACTTTAAGATCTGAAGGACTATAGAAATAATATCCTTTAGTTTCTTTTGGATACCCTACAAATATACATGTTTCTGAACGGGACTCCATCTTTTCTGTCTTTCCTTTTAACACATGCGCAGGACAACCAAATATCCTTAAGTGTTGTAAACTAGGCTTGCGCCCAGTCCACAATTCATGCGGTGTTTTAGGAACAGACTTAGATGGTACATCGTTTAGAATGTATATAGCAGTTTGTAAAGCATATCCCCAAAAAGAAATAGGAAGCGTTGAATAACTCAACATAGACCTAACCATATCCAAAAGAGTTCTATTTCTCCTTTCTGCTACCCCATTCTGTTGAGGTGTACCTGGTGCAGAAAACTGAGAAACTATCCCATTATCAATAAGATATTGCTGAAACTCACCAGATAGATATTCTCCACCACGATCAGATCTCAAGATTTTTATGTGTTTCTCAAGCTGATTTTCCACTTCAGCTTTGAATGCTTTGAACATGTCAAAAGCATCCGACTTATGTCTCATGAGATACACATAACCAAATCTTGAGTAATCATCCGTGAAGGTGATGAAGTACTCATATCCACCTCTAGCTTGAATGCTCATAGGTCCACATACATCAGTGTGTATCAATCCTAAACATTCAGTGGCTCTTGCACCTTTGGCAGAGAACGTCCTTTTGGTCATTTTACCTTCCAAACAAGATTCACAAGTTGGTAGATCATCAACCTTTAAGTTACTTAAAGGTCCGTCACTTACCAATCTTTTAATCCTATTAAGGTTAATATGACCTAAGCGTAAATGTCAAAGGTAGGTTTCATCTGTTGATAATTTTACTCTTTTATGATTATGTTCCGTTATTTCTGTGTCTAACGAGTGAGAGATATTTCTATGCAAAAAGTATAGACCGTTTTCCAATGTACCTTGGCAAATAATTTTGTCATTCTTACTAATAATAAAAACTTTATTAAAAGTAACCGAATATCCAAATTTATTCAAACAAGAAACTGAAATTAAATTCCTCTTGAATTGAGGTACATAATAAACGTCTATTAAATCTAAATGCCTTCTAGAATCCAAATAAACTCTAATATCTCCCACTGCACTTGCAGACACTAACGTTCCGTTGCCCAAGCGCAAATTGATTTCATTCTTACTCAGCTTTCTCCTTTCTTGAAACCCCTGCAAGGAATAACAAACATGATTAGTGGCTCCTGAGTCTATGATCCAAGAATCTGTAGAATCAGCCAAAAAACATGTTTCTAGATAATTCAAATTACCTTCTTCCTTCTTGTTCTGGGACTTTGGGCAATTTCTCTTCCAATGTCCCTTTTCACCACAAAGGAAGCATTTCCCTTTGATCTTGGTTACTTTCTTGGTCTCCTTCTTGATAGGCCCAAGTTGCTTTTTCTTCTGTTGTTTCTTGACCTTTTGACGGGCCTTAACAGTAGCAACTTTACCAACCATATGAATCTCTTGACCTTTGCCTTTCACAAGGATCTTTTCAGCACTTTGAACATCTTGCATCAGGCCTTGTAAGGTGTATTCCTTTTTGTTCAAAGTGTAGTCCAATTTGAACTGATCAAAGGAATCTGACAATGAATTGACAACCATATCAATCTTTGTCTCACCATCTATCTCAGCGCCATGCAGTTCAGCAATGTTGAGATGTGCTATGACTTTCATCATGTGATCTTTCACAGCCTGTCCAGGTTTCATCCTAAGATTCATAAAAGCAGTCACTGCCTCTCTCTTAGTCGTCCTAGACTTCATAGCAAACATCTCCTCTAGAGACATCATTATATCAGCAGCGGACTCCATTCCTTCATGCTGCTGTTGCAACACGTCGGAGATAGTGGCCATAATGTAACATTTTGCCATATCATCTGAAGTCTTCCACTGCTCATACTCATCTCTACACATTATGCTAGATTCATTATTAGGAGCAGGTGGTTTAGGAGTAGTTAGAACAAACTTATGTTTTTCACTTTGCAGTAACAACCCAATTTTCCTTTTCCATGTGACATAATTATCTCCAGTTAAAGTGTTATCTTTCAGGATGTTCATAAGTGATGGGGTCATGATTTCTGAATAAAACAAAACATATATAAGTAAATAATCATGATAAAGCACTTTTAAATATTTATCTTGAATTAAATAAATAACTCAATCATAAAATTCAACGGTGATCTAACACCCATAAATGTTACGCCTCCTTTGGGAGTTCGCACCATTTACTAGTTAGACTAGGTCCCACCTAATTGTTAACATAACAACCAGCGTTTTCAATTTTAGCCTTGCAATTTTACTGACAAGAACTCTTGGGAGGATATCAATAAAATTACATTGAGTGTGTTACCAAGATATCGACCCTCAATTTTCTCTCACGAAAATCCCTCCTTGGGGAGTAGATCTCGTTTGAGTCCATTGTCTAGTCTATCCTTGTAAGGAAGTATGTTGCTAAATTCCATTCATGGACGCCCCTTGGGGGGATTACCAATAAATAATAAAGCTCAACTAACCTTGGAGGCCATAGGTGTTACCAAAACACCTTCTCCCACTCAATTATTTAAGGCATGTGATTAAATCCCATAGAATGATTTACCGAGTTATCTAGATGCCAATTTAGATACCTAAATCATTCAATGCATGTTCATACCAAAAGAGATATATGCGTGGCACTCCTATTCTATATGTCATGTTATCATACAATAACAAATATTGTAATATTTAAGCATAAATTAAATAGCAACAATTTTGGCCCATCCTAGAAAAACAAGTAAATTACAATTTGTCAGGAATACAAGATCTTCAGGTGGCCCATCAACCATACGCTCATCCTTCGGCCTTCTCTCATGGGCGTGCGCAGCCCACAACCCCACAAAGGGGCTGCCTTGCGCAGCACAAGGTTGCCATGCGCAGCCCACCAAAGTTTGGGCTTGTCATGCGCAGCCCAATCCACTCCTAGGGTGCGCACGGTGCTCGTACTTGGTTCCGGTTGCTTCGTTTTGCTTCGTGTCTTCGAATCTCCAAGACCTAAATATATTACGGCAGTATATATATAATAAATACTGCAGTATTAATTTTTTTTTTTTTTTTTATTCACTGCAGTATTTTTACAAACCAAAAATTGCACATACTAAAAATAAATAAAAAAAACTGTAGTAACCCTAAAAAAATACTGCACATATATATATAAAAAAAATAAAACCTAGCAATCTACCAAGAAGGAATTATGGCGATAATAGACCACCCTTCTTGTTACAACTCCGAAACAAAAATTACATTGAAAATCTAGGGCCAAAATCGAGCAATAACAAACCACATAAAATATATATAAATCCATACATCACATGTAATTATATATTTGAATACCTAGAGTGCCATCTCTTTCTAAACATGCATAATCACAATAAAAAGAAATAGATCCACGTATATATACGTTAATTAATTAAAAGGGTTCAACCTAGGCTCTGATACCAATTGTAGGGAAAAATAAACAAATAAAAGTGTTACACGCAGCGGAAGCGATACTAAAGACGATTTAGTGACTTTTAAAATTTTTCCTTTATGAACCTTAAACCCTTTTAATCAATAAACATGCATATATATCAACAAAAGTAAATTACCTCTTGTCGCGTGATCCGATTGACTTACGTCGATGGTAATCCGCAAGACCTTCAATCCGAGCACGAACGTGGATCACCTAGGAGCGTGGTCTCCCTTTCCTTTGAATTGCAAACCTGTGAATGGACCAAACAAATACTTTCTTTTCTTTGTTAGTCACAAAACAATCAAAAGAATGTCAAAATTATTCCGGTCACTTTTGAGTTCACAATCTTATGATCGAAACTCGCGTGAACCTAGATCGATATCGTATACACAAGCTTATTGATTTTTAAGCAATTGTATACTATCAAAGAATAATTTTTCACTCTTTTTTGTCTCTCTAGAATAAAAACTCTCTTAGAATTAAGAAGAAGAAGAAAGAAAATAAAAACTCAAGCACCAATTCATTGATGTGGCCGAACCCTATAAGAACATATATATAGGTTGGCCGAATTTTTCTTCTTTTTCCTTTAGGGTTGCCGAATTCTATGTAGTATCTAATTAGGGTTGGCCGAATTTCATCATGTCACTTATATAGGGTGACTGAAATTCAACCCTAATTCTTTTTAACTTTATAGACTTCAAACCCTAATCCAACTCTTTTATTTTTATTCTTTTATTTGACTAAAAAAAAAGACTCCTTATTTGATTAAATAAATAATACTAATTTATTTATTTACTTATCAAACAAGTCTTTTACTTTTAGGAAAGATTTGTTTCTTTAATTAAACAATTAATCAATAAATCAATTAATTCTTATTTAATTAAAACAAATGAAACAAAATAATATTTTTAGGTCAAAACCTTAACCTAGCCGCCCCACTTATATATAAGATGGGCCTAATATTATTTTCCTATTTCATTTAATCCATTGGACTTTAAATAAAAAAAACCCACATGTGAACCAGACCCATTCTTACTAAAAGAAACAAGCCCACATGTCTTTCATTAATATATTAATATAATTGAGCAGCCCATTACTTAAATAATGTGCAAATTATATTCTTAATATATTAAATGCAATTCTAGATGGACCCTTAAATTGGTCCGGTAGAATATATCAAGTGATCCATGCAAGTCCGTGTGGATTGGGGATCTTGGCGGGCCATCTAAATTTAAGCTTCAATAGACATAACCTAATCACAATCAACAAATGATTCACTTAGGTCCGATCCATTAATTTTAACTCATTCCACTAAAGAGCTAAAACTGAACTCTTAAATAAAGATAGAAAAGGAAGATGCTCCTCATTCATACCCTAGACAATCATATTGGAGATAGTGTATCCTCGTGATTAATATCAGTAATCGCCAAGAGTTCATAGACCGCCTATAACTCTCCAAGTTACCATATTTACTCATATGACCACGTTTTGAACTTGGATATTTTGACTTGTCCAGAAGCCATGTTTTCAATAGACACTATCGAAAACTCAACGTTGAGATTTAATATCCAATTACCTCAAAACATCCATATGATGATATTATACTCTCATTTAATTAAATGGAGCCACGATGTCCATATCTATAAATGAAGTCCTCTATCGATTAACAAATGAATATCACCAAACTATCGAGGATAGACTATGCGATATAATCGTACTCATTGATAACTCAAATGATATCACTTGCAACCATAAGTCCATCATTTATCTCAGGATTAAGATAGACTCTCCGATTGTCCTGATAATGAAAAGACTATTATCTATTGACGGTTCTAGATAAAGCTTTTCATTGTGATCCAGTTCAATGCACCCAGTGCACTAGATCCTTTTGCTCGAAGACACTCCGATGATTTTAGACTCATCATATCTCATTTGATCCCACTCAAATGCTAGCAAAAGAATTCTACAACTTTAACAAGATAAAGGTGCCCAACCTTTAACTTAAGTTGTGAACAATATTCAAGACTAACTAAAGAATTGTGTCTACCACATACATATCCAGATGTACGAACAATTCTTCTTTTCCCATAGTCTTTAGACCTTATGATTATTTACTTTGACAATTATAATACAAACTATAAATGCTATACGATTTGTTAAACCAGAAATCACTTTATTAATATGAAAAAGATTGTTAATTACAACATTACACTCTTGCTATTGAGCATAATCCTAACACTTAAAACATGCCAAATTCTAGATTCTATTCATGTTACTAAAGCTTGAAAACAAAGCATGTTCATTAAGCATATATTCAAGACTTTAGAACACAAAAAAAAAAAAAAAAATGCTATAGTCACAAAATGTATTCAATGAATATTCTAGCAAGTATTTAGAGTAAGAATATAATGAATAATCAATTAAATCTTAGTTAGCTCTAAACACAAAATTAAATGTGCTAATCCTAGAATTTATTCAATTAAAGGATCTAAGCACACGCTAAGGTTATTAATAATAAAATGAATCAATCAAATCACAAATAACCCTATATATCAAACTAATCACAATACAACTCTCAAACATGTGAAAATTTAGAATCATAGCAAGCTAGTTCACACTTGTCTCTAATTAGACTTGATTAGATTTGATTATGAAGCTATCTTTCTCAATAGCATTCATCATACATACACATACATATAGAAGACGAAACCCCAAGATAATTGCAGGTTAAAAAAGAAGAAATCACAAAGTTAAGTCAATTACCTAAGAATTACGACCTTGTTCATTTTTCTCGTTAGAACCTCTAGAAAACTTGATCAAACAACTACAAACTCTTTTAGAAAAGGTAGAGGACTTTATTATGAAGATTCTCCTACTTTAATCACTCAATTCGGAGTCCAAATGAGAAAATTATGGTGTTTTGGAAGTTGGGAAAAATTGGAGAGAAAATTATGCACAAGTGATTTCAAACTTTTCTTCTTGAAATGAAATGTGAGAGAATGGAGAACATTTAAAAGAATTCAAGAGAAGGAAAAACGAGCCAACCAGAAGCTACCATGTCACCAGTCACATGTAGGGTGCATGTGGCACTCATGGGCAGAGGAGGACTCTGGCCGTGTGGCACACGGCCTCCACATGTGGCCTCCTTTGCTTGGCTGTTGGCCAAGCTAGTTTTTCTCGTGCTCCTCTCACGTTCTTCGGCAGTATCCGGGCCTCTGAACTCTGATTTTGAATCCGTTTTTGGATTACGAATTGTAACTCCCTCACGCACAACGAAGACTACAAAAATTTGACAAAAGGTTAAGAATTCATCTCAGAAAATGACGACGAAGACAACTCAACGAATAAGAACGTAAAGTAGCGTAGCTACATCGTTTGGACTCGAAACCTAATGAACAAGTAACCGAAATGACCGGGACTCAATAAGGAATTAAATAAGATCATGTTCAAATCCAAATATAATAAAACATAAACAAATAAACACAAAATCACGCAAGTATGCCATTTCCTAGACATAGTATTAGAATATGTAATTCTACAATATATACCAATATAAGTTCAATACATGAGCATATTAAAATATGTGAATGTGCTATATAAATGGTGTACAACGATGTAGGGGCACTTATGAATGAATTGTGTGTGTGTGTGTGCCTAAAGGCCTTGCAAGAGGATAGAGGTCTAAGTATACCTTTGATGCTTTCTTCTCTTGAAGGTTTCACCTTGCTTGAATCGTTGTCCATCTTCTTTAAAGCTTGATAAACCGAATCCTAGACAACTAAAAAATACAAAGGAAAAGACGTTTTGATAAAGAATGACGCCAACAAGACTCAAATTCCTAACACAGGTTCAATGAGGAAAGGCTTCAGTGGGAAGCATCTAATTACCTCATGGAAAGAATCCAAGCTAGTATATCAGAGTACATATCTAGTCAAGCCAGAGCAAGATCAAGAGCATGAAGACCCCCAAGTATCACGAGGAACAGAAATCGAGGTCCTACTAACCACGTTACATTGTCTTGGTACCCCGCTACTACGCATACCAGGTATCCCGCTACACTGTCATCTTGGTACCTCGCTACAGCATCAGCTAGTATCCTAATACCCAGATGACCTAGAAATCAGTGGAGGTCATGATCCAGTAAAAGGCAGGATACCTAGATACCCAAACACCACATAGAACCAACTTACCGGGCAATTACAATACTAGACAATGAAGCTACCAAGGTAAGATCAAGGCATCTAAAAACCAGAATTAAAGCTACAAAGAGGAATACTAAAAACGTCAGCGTTTAAGTCAATAAAGAGGTAGACTCATTCCCACCACTTAAGAGTCCCATTTGAAAGTAGAGTCTGTCAGAATCCTCCTAGGAAGGAATCACTTGATTCTAGGGATTAGATTTTCCACGACATCCTTGCTTATCATCAAGGAAAGTCCTATAATTGCTGAAACCCTAGACCGAAGTAATAGGAATACATGATAAGAAATAGGACCTATCACTACAAAAAAAAAAATAGCCTATCACTATTTCCGATGGCGCTAATTGCGGTCGGAAATGGTACCATTTTCGACGGCCATTTCAGTGCCGTCGGAAATGAGCAAAAAACTGATACCACATTTCTGACTGCCTCAAGGCCGTCGGAAATACTCTTGTTCCATTTAAAAGACAAAAGTATTGCATTATTTCCGATGGCATAAATGCTATCGAAAATAGTTTTTGTTCCGTTTGAAAAGAAAAAAGGAATACACTATTTCCTACGGCCTAAATGCTGTCGGAAATAGTTTTGTTCCATTTGAAAAGAAAAAAACAAAAGGAATACACTATTTCCATTTGAAAAGAAAAAAGGAATACATTATTTCTGACGGCCTCAATACCGTTGGAAATAGTCTTGTTCCATTTGAAAAGAAAAAAAAGGAATACACTATTTCTGACGGCCTCAATGCCGTCGGAAATAGTCTTGTTCCATTTGAAAAGAAAAAAAAGAATAAATAAGTGACTAAATTATTATTATAATATTAATTAATAAATTATAATGGAATGTATGTAATTTATAACACTAAACAAAAAATGTGACTTGTAGATCAATATTTTAAATATATCACTATATGTGTTAAATGTATCCAAAATTCACTGTCAACAAAAACTCTAATAATTTTAATAAAATATTATTTTTTAAAACAATATCTCAATGGTTATATTTAATTAGTATATATATATAAAAAAGAGATATTTAATTACATAGTATACAAACATATCAATAGCTTATATATAAATAATATACAAAGCATATAAGATATAACTTTAGAGTTTGTTGCATTACCCAGTGTTTGCTTACAAGTCCATCAACTCCTAATTCATATCACTTCATTCGCATCCATTTTTAGTTATTGCATTTATTAGTTTTCTTTAGTTAATTTGCATTTCACACACCAATCATTTACCTTCACTTTTATGCATACTAGTTATATTAATCTTAATCTATTCATAGCTACCTCCGATCTTAGTGGACGACCTTTGCTTACTACCATACTTGTGTTTTTAAAACCTTTTGAGGCATTGCTCTATTTATAAATTTTGTTTGACAAGTGAATTTTCATACACGTAAACGACCTTTGTCAAGAACCTTCCTAAAATTAGCCAAGTAAGGTAGAAAGTCAAGAAATATACCTCAGAAAGTAGAGAAGATCCTTTTGTGACCAGAAGATCCCCAAGCATGGACCCCGGTACATGCAGTAACAAAGCGGGATAGCAGCTCCTGTTGGATGCTATCCATTAACCTCGACCTAGAAGGCTAGCCAAAATGAGTCACCATAGCAACAGGTTCTTTCTCCTTCTCCACCGTAGGTTGTTGCCGGGTATGCTCGATTAAAGGAGGGGGAAGAGAAGGAGAAGCTGCTGGTAAATACTTAGCAGTAGAAGCAACTGGACCCTACTTTTTGGCCTAAACAGGAGACCCGCGAGCTTTGGTCGCCTTTGCTAGCATGTCCTTTATTATAGGTCGCGCAGGAACCAGAATAGGCATCGAGATTGGTAAGCGCAGAAACAACCCTGTTAGGGCTGAAGGCGAGATAGCTGAAGGCAAATCAGGTTCAGGTAGGCCACCAGAACCGACACTAGCACCGTTGCCAGGAGACTAAATAAGAAAATGAGCATGAGAATTAGCAAGAGAGGGAACTTGGAGCCCGATCTTGTAAGAGCAAAGAGAAGAGACAGAAGAAGGGTGGCAGATACTGTCGGAGTAAAAAGTAAAAATTAGATAAGGTTTAATGAAACAAGAAAGAAGAAAACAAATAAAAAAATAGCTACATACCTGGACTAGCAATAGAGATCTTGAGGCACCGGTCCAGCTTGGCACCTTCGTAAGTATCAACGGTGGGGTATTGCAAATTCATGAAAGACCGATCCACAATCTTCTTCAAGATGCCTAAAGACTCGGCATAAATTTTCCTTTTATCCCATCTATCCTTCTTACTAAAATGAGTGGGAACCGGGTAGTCTATCCCACCAATACGTATCGACCTGCCTAGTTTCCTCCCACCACGATCCACTTATCCCGCCAAGATTTGTTGTACTTTATGTTAGCCCTAGGTACAATAAACTTCAGGCGATTACAGTAAAATTGGCTTTTATAACCCGACAACAGAGACGCCACTTGAAAGACATACCAGATTTCATCGAAGCTCGGTTCCCTATTTATCATGTCCCTTTTGTATTACTCATGCCATAACACCAAGAACCCGGTTAGATGCTTCCAGAACCCTGATGAGAGTTACAATGGAGCCAATTCGAGATCATGAAACACCTTACGAAGACTGGGTTGAAAGGGAAATCTGACCCCGTATTCGAAGGTTGATACATAGATGGGAAAATGTCCCTCATGAGGGTAGTGTACATCGAAACCCCGATGCGGAAAGGTGAAGGTGGAGACATCTGGAATTTGATATTCACTCCTCAGACGCGATAACGTGTCAACGGTATAGATGGAATCGGGAATAAGCCGGCCTTCAAGAGGAGGAGTGAAAATCTTATATTGGACACCTCTAATTGGAATTCCAGTCGAGATTCCCTCATATTCATCATCTTCATTTTCCTCCTCCTCACCTATAATTCGAAGCACATTGTCAAATCTATTACTGGAGTCCAATCCGACTGCCGAGTTCATATCTAAACGATGACACTAGAACGGAACAGTACTCTCAACGACATCATGGTCATCCATTTCCTCTTGGCCGATTAAGAGCTACCCTTTGAATCGACCTTTTCTATATCGAAAAGAGAGTCAAGACTCTCAGCATGTTATGGTGAAGTTGGAGAAGGATTATGTGAAGATGTCATTGCCGTAGAAGAAAGAATAATAAGAAGATGGTTTGGGAAGAATGAAGACTCGAGAAAGAGGATAGGTTTTCTTGATTCTTGATTTTTAAAATTAAAGTAGGCGTGAATGAATGGGGGAGGAAAAAGGCATATATATAGGCAGTAGTGGACGGTTACCGGAATAGAAGGGGAAATTACGAATTAATGACCAAAGACGTGCTCGAGGCGGTTTCATGGAAATCGTGCCAAAAACGGCTCGTTTAAACTTATGAAGCAATCCTCGTTTGACACGTGTACAATGTTTTAAATACTTGCATATCCAAGGAAGATTTCCTCCTTGGTATTGGAATCCAGCCAGACAAGGTACAAAACCAAACATGATGTTAAATCCTTCAAGCGAACTAGGAATCTTGACTCTAACCCTTAACTAGATACCGGTGTTCAAGTTAGGAAGGACTACTGTTAACCGCCAAAATTGGCCAGAGACCAATTTTTTTTTTTTTTTTTTTCCATCTAGGTTCAAGGAGAAAAAGCTTTAGTTGGAAGCATCCAATTACCTCCTGGAAAGAATCCAAGCTAGTATATCGGGGTACATATCCAGTCTAGCTAGAGCAAGATCAAGAGCACGAAAACCCCCAAGTATCATGGGAACAAAAATCGAGGTCCTACTAACCACGTTACATTGTCCTGATACCCCGCTACTACGCAGATCAAGTATCCCGCTACTGTGTCATCTTGGTATCCTAATACCCAAACGACCTAGAAATCAGTGGAGGTTATGATCCAGTAAAAAGCGGGATACCTAGATACCCAGACATTAAACCTAGAACCAACTTACCAGGCAGTTAAAATACCAGACAAGAAAGCTAACAATGCAAGATCAATGCATCTATAGACCAGAATTAAAGCTACAAAGAGGAATACTGAAAACGCCAGCGTTTAAGTCAATAATGAGGTAGATTCATTCCTGCCACTTAAGAGTCCCATTTGAAAGCAGAGTTTGCCAGAATCCTCCCAGGAAAGAATCATTTGATTCTAGGGATTAGATTTTCCGCAACATCCTCGCTTATCACCAAGAAAAATCCCAAATATACTAAAACCCTATACCGAAGTAATAATAGTGCATGACAAGAAATGAGACCTATATATACGACCTTATACTCAACAAAGAGAGGAGGCTGAAAATTGGTTCTAAAACCCTAAACCTGCAGTTTTGTTCTACTTATCGACTCACACAAGATCTCCATCGCCAACTGTGTCAGATTTTGCACATGAAGTATTGGATGATTTGTCGTTGCGAAGACTCAAGTTGCTTCACTTGAAAGGTTGGTCTACTCGACACCAAGTAGAACCTACGTTCGACTCTATGAAAATCACTCTCTAACTTGGAGACTTCCTCTTTAGAGAGCGTGGGACAAACTGTGGTAGCTAAAAATGACCCTTAAGCCCAACACTCAGGCCTGTAACCAATTTTGTAGTGGACCCGGTCGAAGCCCATATGAGTCGGGTCGACCTAAGGAACCTTAGCTAAATTCTAGTTTGACTCGGTCACTTCAGACTGCTCTGATAACAGAAGTGAAGTTTGAATGAGTCAAGGATTGAGTATCCCATGAAATCTGGTCAAGATTTCAGGGATCAAATACTCCATGAAATGGTGATCAAGCTGTTCTCAAATATCTATAAATAAAAGAACCCCATCATAAGAAAGGGAATCTGACTCTTCTAACTTGCTAAAGCATTCGCGTGCCTAAGCTTTACAGAAATATCAACTCCGGTCACTGATATACTTCTTCAATCATTTTACGTGCTATTTTGCTTTCGCACTCAGCCCAAGTGGACTTAAGGCCTAAATCAAATACCACATTTTCTTTTTGCTTCCTTATCATCTTTTTGCTTCTATTTGTTTTTATCCCTTTTCGCAAGTTAAAGAGTGTACAACACATTCGGTTCGACCAAGTAAGGACTGTGGTAGCCAAAAATGGTCTAGGGGCCCAACATGCCAAGACCCAGTCCCTGCAAGTCAAACCTAGGCCCGTTGCGTTGGGTCGACCCAATGCAGGCACTAGCAGAGGCTACCGTTGAAGACACATTCAAAGCAATCAGTTACAAATATCAGTTCAATCGGTTACAAATATCTTTAACTGCCCATTAAGAGGAAATCTCTCCTAAAATCACGCCCACTAACAAATGTTGATAGTGGACGTTGGAACTACTAAACCCACTATAAAGAAGAGGGTTCCCTCACTTGAAGCGGGTCGGAATTCTCTCAACCAAAGCTTACACATAGCGTACTGAAAACTCTGATTCCAAGTCATTCCGTCAACCGGAATCCCTTCATCAGCCACCTAATCACGTTGCTCAGCCCAAGCATACCTAAGGCTAAGAGTCCAACCCCCACCATTCTGTTCCTTCTATTTCTTATTGTTTTCTTAAGTCCTTTTGCAGGATCAACAAGGTTCAGACGTCAATATCAAGATAGCAGTCGACATCAACCAACCAGCTCAGCCTAGTTGCTTTGGGCCTGATACAACCCGACCCATTTGACGTACCAAGTCGATCGACCACCTACAGTTTGGCACCCACCGTGGGGCCCATTGCAACCACCTTCAAGTTCAGATCAGTTTACTCCAACCACAATTGAACATGGCAGGAAGTGGATCCGCTCCAACCGTCGAGGAACAGATTGCTGTGCTGACCGCCCAAATGACCGCGAGCGCTGAGAGGTTACAAGCACTTGAAGTAGAGAATGCAGCGATCCGAGTGGCAAATGAAGAATTGAGAGCGCTGGTCGACGGAGTGGTACCTGATTCCGTAACATCGGAGTATCTAGCATCAGAACCAAACGGTGAACCGTTTGTCGACCGACCTGCTCCAAGAGCACGGGGCAACCTCGTCGAACCCGAAATCAATCCGGTCGATCGTCGAAACCAGCCAGCATTTCAAACCGCAAGGGTTGATATCGACCTCAATGATATACCAGCCAGGAAAGACATGATGAACGAACAGGATCCACCGATGGATCAACGACCAGATAACGTCGTTAAGATAGCCATGTCTCTCTAGTCAACACCGGGATTAGTAAAACCCATGCCTGATTTACATTTATCTGCTAATGTAGAATTTTCTTGCAGGTTTGCAGAAATGGAAGCTCTAATCCAGAGAATCCTAGGAGTCCCAGCTCCCATAAAAAAAAGTACAGCCAATAGCTTCGCCGACTCGCCCTTCGTCAATGCAATTGCTCTCATCGAGATGCCCAAGAAGTTCAACTTCCCAAACATGAAGCAATACGAAGGGTCGAGCGATCCAGACGACCATATTGCATAATACAAGCAAAGGATGTTCATTGCTGCAATCCCACGCGACCTCCGGGAGGCGTGCATGTGCAAAGCTTTCGGATCCAGCCTAAGCGGCCCTGTTTTACAATGGTACACTAACTTGCCTAATAATTCTATTGACTCTTTTGCGCAGCTAACGGACATATTCGTGGAGCAATTTGCGAGTAGCCGCAAGCTGGAAAAACTGTAGGACGACCTCTATACCATAACGCAAAGAACAGGCGAAAACCTGCAAGCCTATGTTGGACGTTTCAACAGAGAAAAAGTGCAAATCCCTCATTGCAACCAGGCAACTGCCATCTACGCCTTCAGGAAAGGTCTCAGGTTCGATTCTGATTTATACAAAGAACTTACCAAATACCCTTGCAGGATAATGGAAGATGTATTAGCGAAAGCATGGGCCCAAATCAAATGGGAAGAAAATGAAGCAAACTTCGTCGGAAAAGCTAACAACAGCTATTATGGAGGCCGACGAAGCGATCGCATCGACAGGAGGTCTAACGACAGACGATCAGAACCATACCCAACAAGCGACAGAAAGAATGTCCAGTCGCGACATGAAAGCTCTGGTGAGAGAAGCAACTATGGTCGTGGGATTCCAAGGACGAGTCGACCAAAGGTGGAAGCGCCAGAATATAATCTCAGCATCGAACCAGTCGACCTCGTTGCAGTAATGAGAGAAATGGGCAAAGCAGTCAAGTGGCTAAGAAAAATGAACGCGCTTCCAGAACATCGCGACCCCAAACTTTGATACGAGTTTCATAGTGACCACGGCCATCGCACGGAAGACAGCATCGCCCTAAAATTTGAAGTAGCAGAACTGCTGAAATAGGGGCATCTACGGGAATTCCTAACAGATAAGGGTAAACAAACATATGCAAGACGTGACGACCAAAGGCAAACCGGTTCAGTCGACAGCCCTCCAGAACCTCCTAGGTAAGATAGGGTAATCAATTGCATTTCCGGTGGGTCTGAAGTCAGTGGCGTGAGCTACTCAGCAGCCAAGAGACACACTCGATAAGTGTTGAACGCAGAGACCCAGCCAAATCGACAACATCCGTCCAAAATCGACGAAACCGTCACCTTTCGGTCGACAGATAAATCAGATTTGTTCTCTCCCCACCATGATGTTTTAGTTATTTCTTTACATATTGCTAACTGTTTAACTAGACGCATTTTGATCGACAATGGCAGTTCTTGTAATATTCTTTTTAACAGTGCTTTGAGAGAAATGCAGGTCGACGAATCAAAACTAAGTCGTCGAACGATAATGCTAACTGGATTCAGTGGAGAACAAAAAAGTACGCTAGGGGAGATTGTGTTACCAGTCTACGCGGAAGGAATCAACTTATACAACAATTTCCTCATGCTTGACTGCCAATCCCCTTACAACGCCATACTTGGCAGACCCTGGATACATGAGCTGAAGGCAATCCCGTCGACTTACCATCAGTTGATCAAATTTCCAACCAAGTGGGGAGTTAAAGAAATTAAAGGAGAGCAAAGAGCTGCTAGGGAATGCTATCAAAATGCCATGAAAAAAAAGCGACAAGATTTATAGCAACTACAGGAAACAAAAGTCGAGTCGACATAGAACAGGCCAAACATGGAGGAACTCGACGAAGTGTCTATCGACCCAGACATTCCTGAACATAAAGTCTACATCGGGTCCAGATTATCAGACGACATCCGGAACCAGTTGGTCACATTTCTCAAGGAGCATCGTAACAGCTTCGCTTGGTCACATGAAGATATAATCGGCATCGACCCCAACGTTATAGTACATCAACTACAGGTCGATCCAAATCATCAACCAGTAAAGCAAAAATGAAGGAAGTTCGCTCTGGAGAGGAATAAGGTGATCAACGACGAGATCCAGAAATTGATCGACATCGGTTCAGTAAGGGAAGTAAAATACCCCGACTGGCTAGCAAACGTCGCGGTCGTTAAAAAGAAAAATGGAAAGTGGCGAGTCTGCATCGACTTTACAGACCTCAACAAAGCTTGCCCCAAGGATTCTTTCCCACTACCTCACATCGACATGTTGGTCGACGCAACTGCAGGGGACGATCTACTAAGTTTCATGGATGCATACTCCGGCTACAACCAAATACTAATGCACCCCGACGACCAAGAGAAAACGGCCTTCGTCACAGAATGAGGTACATTCTGTTATAAAGTAATGGCTTTTGGTTTAAAAAATGTAGGTGCGACCTACCAAAGGTTGGTCAACAAGATGTTCGCAAAGATGCTTGGAACAACGATGGAAGTCTACATCGACGATGTGCTGGTCAAGTCTTTAGTCGCACAACAACATATCGACCATTTGAGACAGTCATTCGACGTTCTCGACAAATATGGTATGAAGCTAAACCCCACTAAATGCTCTTTTGGTGTATCATCAGGAAAGTTTCTAGGCTACCTGGTCACCCATAGGGGGGTCGAAGCAAGTCCAGACCAAATACGGTCGATCAAAAGCATCGAATCACCTAAATGCATCAAAGACGTACAGAAGCTCACTGGTCGTGTGGCGGTGTTGAACCGGTTTATTTCAAAGTCATTTGAGAGATGTCTACCATTCTTCAACACCCTCAGAAAAAACGAGGCGTTCGAATGGAACGACAACTGTGAAAAAGCACTACAAGACTTAAAGACATACCTAAAATCGCCACCATTACTGTCGAAGCTAAAGGACAACGAAACATTGTTCGTTTATCTAGCAGTATCCGACACAGCTGTCAGTGCGGTCCTCGTCAAAGAAGAAGAGAACAACCAACATCCAGTCTATTACGTAAGTAAAACCTTACTCGACGCGGAAACCAGGTATAGTCGACTGGAGAAACTCGTAATGGCCCTTGTCGTCGTAACACGCAAGCTCAGGCCATACTTCCAATGCCATTCCATAAAGGTACTGACTACTTATCCTCTTAAAAATATTTTACATAAACCCGAGCTTTCAGGTCGACTGACGAAATGGGCAGTAGAGCTAAGCGAGCACGACATCAGCTTCCACCCAAGATCAGCAATGAAATCACAGGTACTGGCTGATTTTATTGCAGACTTTACTCCATGTGAAAATTTAAAGGCTGAAAAGGAACTACACCACTGTTGGGAAATGGACCTTATCGGTCGATGGTTCTAGCAACATCAAAGGAAGCGGGTTAGGTCTGGTACTCAAATTCCCATAGGGGGACATAATGGAGCAGTCGATCCATTGTGGCTTTCGTGTGACAAATAACGAAGCAGAATACGAAGCTCTAATTGTAGGGCTCGACCTCGCAAAAAGCCTTAATGTGAGAAGCATCAAAGCACTAAGCGACTCCCAATTAGTCGTTCGACAAATGAACGGAACATACGAGGCAAGGGATCGGAGAATGTCGGCTTATTTGAACAAAGTCAAACATTTGCAGTCAACCTTCGACGAATTTTCAATTGAGCAAATACCTAGAGCCGAAAATACACGAGCAGATACATTGGCAAGCCTTGGTTCGACGACGACAAACAATTCAAAGTCGGTTCCCATAGTCCACCTCATGTCTCCATCTATTCAAGAATCAGAAATATTGGCACCAGTCGACAACGGCAGGAGTTGGATAGACCCAATAGTCAATTACCTCCAAGCAGACATTTTACCGGACGACAGGGTAGAAGCAAGGAAAATCAAAGAAAAATCAGCCAAATTCTGCATCCTATATGGTAAATTCTACAAGAAGTCGTTCACCGGCCCTTATTTAAGATGTGTGACCCCTCGAGAAGCGTACGACGTCCTAAAAAGTCTACACTATGAAGAATGTGGGAATCATTCCGACGCCCGTAGCTTATCGAACAGACAATCACAGCTGGGTACTACTGGTCGACAATACGGACTAATTCATAAAATCACGTAAAGTCGTGTGACAAATTCCACCGGTTCGCAACAGTGTCGCACCTCCCCCCAGGTATGTTAAATTCAATTTCGGCCTATGGCCTTTTATGAAATAAGGAATGGATATTGTAGGTAAACATCCCGCAGCACCCGGAGGTGTCGTCTACATGTTAGTTTTAATAGACTACTTCACCAAATGGGTCGAAGTCGGCGTATATCAACAGATACGCGACATTGAGGTACGCGACTTTGTCTGGAAACATATTATCTACAGGTTCGAAGTCCCAAGGGAAATAGTGACCGACAACGGATCCCAATTCATTTCATACGACTTCAAGAGTTTCTGCGACAATTATGCAATCAAGCTAAGTTTCTCAACTCTATGGTATCCTCAAGCAAACGGACAAGCGGAGTCGACCAACAAGACAATTGTCAACACATTGAAGAAATGACTGGAAGTTGAAAAAAGCGAGTGGGCAGAAAAACTTCCAGAAATCTTATGGTCATATAGAACCACGCCACGACGGTCGACAGGAGAAACCCCGTTCTCACTCGTCTATGGATCAAAAGCGGTTATCCCAATAGAAACCAGACTGTCGACCGCCCGTAGCGAAAATCCATATAATGAACAGAACAACTTAGACCTGAGTTTCGAACTTGACCACCTCGACGAAAAACGAGACCGTGATGATTTGAGAATTCAGTCGTATCAGCAACAAGTCGCTTGACACTACAACAAAAATGTCAGGACCCGAGTCTTCAAACTCCACGACTGGGTACTCCGAAGAGTTTTCCAAAACACGAAGGAGGAAGGCGGAAGGCGTCGGAAAGCTGGGGCCAACATGGAAAGGACTATATCAAATAACGGATGTTATCGGGCGAGGCGCATACAAGCTAAGAGGACTCGACGGTCGAGAACTGCATAATAGTTGGAACGCCCTACATCTAAAACAGTACCATTTCTGAACTTCCATTTTATTCTATTTTCTTTATTATTATTATTTATTTCATCGGCTTCTCATTACTAACAAATCGACCAAATGAGCAATGATGACAACTTAGTGCAACTGAGTGCAAAACTGAGCTCAAAGACATTTTTAATCTGCTCACCAAGTTGTCGACGTCGACAAGCAAAATTTTTATTTCAAACAAATTTCCAGTGACCGCACTCCTAATATACTCAAACCGACAAGCGCACATTAAGAGTGGGGGAGTAGCACTGGGGACAAATAGCGAGACAAGTGGCGACAAATCAAATGCATGTAAGCGAAATTCTATGTAAAAAGGTCTCGACGACCAAACGCATGTAAGCGAAATTCTATGTAAAAAGGTCTCGACGACCAAACGCATGTAAGCGAAATTGGGGACAAATAGTGAGACAAATGGCGACAAATTAAACGCATGTAAGCGAAATTCTATGTAAAAGGTCGTGTCGACCATCAAACACATGTAAGCGAAATTCTATGTAAAAAGGTCTCGAAGACCAAATGCATGTAAGCGAAATTCTATGTAAAAGGTCGTGTTGACCATCAAACGCATGTAAGCGAAATTCTATGTAAAAATGTCTCGACGACCAAACACATGTAAGCGAAATTCTATGTAAAAGATCATGTCGACCATCAAACACATGTAAGCGAAATTTTATGTAAAAAGGCCTCGACGACCAAATGTAAGTAGGCGAAATTCTATGTAAAAGGTCGTGTCGACCATCAAACGCATGTAAGCGAAGTCCTATATTAAAAAGATTTTGTCGACTGAAAGATACGACGTCGTCAATAAAGTCATTATGCCAACTGAATCATCTTTAGAAATTACGTCGACCGACCTATGTATGGGCATAAGTTTACAGGCTTATCACATACAAATTCAAGATAACAAATTCAAGTTTCGTATCGACTTACGTTTGAGCATGGGTTTACAGGCTCATATCTCATTTCATGCAAATTCAAAGTTGTCACCACGCGAAAGTCAAAACAAACCAAAATATAACTAAAATGAAAAAGAGTCGCCACAAAAGTAAAATTGAGAAATAGATAAAACGGTCAAGATCAACCAAAAAATTCCATTACTTCTATTAAAAAATAAATGGGTCGAAGTCGAGCAAAACATCCAAGATATTACAGTATATAAAGGAAAAATCTATAAGCCATCTTGTGGAGGAGGACCGTTGGCAGCAGCAGCTTCATCCTTGTCGAGTGACGCATCATCTCCAAGGTTTCCGTCGACATTCTCAACATCTCCGTCGACGCCCGCCCCTTGGGATTCCTCGAGTTTAAGACGCTGCATCTATTCATAAATGTCAATTTCTTCTTGCATCGTCTGAGGATTCCACTTCGAGTGGTTACCCGACAAGTACTCCTTGAAAAGCTCTGCCCTAGTTTTACAGATGGCTTCTACAGCTATCGATAGAGCCCTCTCCCTTAGAGCCTCGATGGTCTGATCCTGTTGGCCAGCTGCTTCTTTGAGCTTCGCCACCTCTGCCTGGTGTCGAGCCCTCTCGTTTCTCAGCTCCTCCTCCAAGGTTACTTTTTGTTGCTCAATCAAGCTTTTCTCGGTGGAGAGTTTAGCATTTTCCGCCTTGAGAGCATCGCTCGCCTTACGAAGCGCTACACTCTTGTTGTTGATGGCCTTATATCGACCATGCAGATGCAACGTCGCTTGGTAAGCCTACAATATAGGAGAGATCCAGTCAATCAAAAAAGAATGTCACCAAGTAAAAATAAAAAAAGTCTTCCTACCTGAAAGTTCGAGAGAAGCAACGTGTCGAACACCTCCCCCGTCTTGACTTTCTTTAGATGCATGTCGTCGTCAACCAGAGTAAAGTCATCCGACCTTTTCAAAAATCCTGCGGGATCTTTGAAAGACGAAAGCCCAGAAGCAAGAAGCTTCATCGGAGAATCAGGCTCGAAATCTGACCCAGCCGACTTATCTTTCGAACTGGATACAGCCTTTTTCTGTCGTTCGACAGCAGGAGCCCTCCTTTACCTTTTTTTTAACGGACTCCTCTCTGGCGATAACTCCAATATTGGCTCTTCCACCGCTGGAGAACCTCCGACCGACTTCTCAGCAGCCCGTTTCTTTTTTTGCGCAGCTGCCCGTTTCTTGGCGAATTCCTCTTTGTAGAGCCTCAAAGTCTCAGCGTTATCAGGTATATTAATTTCTACGCTCGCCATCGTCGTCACTGCGAAACGACGTTCAACATCAGTTAGGGGCTTTAAAAAATGCAGGTTATACTGAAGGATCTCAAAACTCCTCCTAATCCATATATACGATAAAAAGTCCTTCACGTGAAGATAGGATACGCGCGATCTATTTAACGTCGACCACTTCCACAGTCGACTAGGCCTGAAATTACCTTCCGTTAGCAAATTGCTAACACTTCTCTGCGCTGCTGGGATTTCTAACAAAATCCTAGTACGTTCGGCAGCAACGTCGCACGGTGGTGCTTTGCCTGCCCCTCTAACATCTGCTGCAAAGTTTTAAAAATAAACATTCAGACGGTTACCGAAACATGTGTAAAAACAAAACATGTGTAACAACAATCTACTTGACAGTTTAAAAAAAAAAAACTTACCATAACGATTCCAAACCCGTCGGTATCGATATTCCTCTCCCCCTATCCTCCACTGGCCGTTGACTGGGGGACCCCTAGCAAAAAAGAATGTGTCCTTCCAGTTCCTATCATTCGTCTTGGTGTCGATAATAAGCTCCTTCTTTTTATTTCGTGGCACTAACGAATAACGACCAGTGTCGGCCAGATGCTCCTTTAGGTAATAATTGTGAAGGAGACACCCTAGCCCGAACTGTACACCGTTCCTCTCACATAATATTCCTAAGCCCAACAATATTCTCCAAGTGTTGGGCATCAGCTGACCAGGGGCGAGCTCGTAGTATACCAACATTCGTCGAACCAGCTGAAGGATGGGAAATCTAAAGCCTAAGTGGAATGTGTACTCATAGAGACACGTCCATCCCGGTATATCCCAATCAGCACGTTCATATTCCCTCGACGCACGTAATTCAACGTCGCTAGGAATACCATACATCGTACGAATGCCAAGTAACATGTTCTCAGTGATCAAGCTAGCTGGACTCTCATTCAATATACCTAATGAATGACCGGATGTCGATGACTCAGGAATGTCGACATATTCAGGCTGTTCGACAGCCGACGCGATGGCGTACACAGCACCCTGCTCTAATATACTCCTAGCATTGATAGAGACAGGCGTAGACGGATCTTCAATTGTGACTCGTCCATCAACGTTTCGCGTCCTACTATCGACTCCCCCATCATCATCACTGGGAGTCCAGTTAATATCCAAGTTAGAGATTGTGTGGTCGCTCGACATCGTATTCCCAAAATCTGACAGAAACAGAAAATGCACAAGTCAGACAAAAGCTACACTCTACAATAAAAACCTAAGGGGTTTTGATCAAAAACCTAGGGTTTTCTAACTTCCTACTGGAAAGCCAACCTAAGTCCTGAAATAGGAGTCTACCCTAAAAAGCTACTCTCATCGCGACGACATATACGCAGAAACAGAAACAACATTTTGCAAGAAAAACCAACTTGATATGGATCGAAATATCAATCATGCAAACGTCAGAATCTAGCAAGACTAGTGAAGAACATACATCCTCAGGTAAAATTTCAGAAAATTTTAGGAAAATGAAAGAACTTCAGAAAAGCATCAGAAATATTCAGAAGTAAGTATCTTTAAACGAGTTTATACACAAAAAGAAAGAAAAATAAAATGCAGATGGAAGATTTTACCAACCTAGAAAAGATTCAAGAACAAAGAAATCCTCGAAGTCTCAAGCAAAGGATCGTGGAGAAACGAAGAAGTTGGAGTTTCTCGGTGAAAAGTGGAAGTTCTTTCAAGAATGCAATCAAGAGCGCAAAGTGATCAAAGAGTGGAACGGTTTGGGTTTTATAAAACCCATTAACCCTAGTTGCCACGTGTCGACGCACTTCCAACTGCCGATTCAACTGCCCCGGTAACCAAACCATACCAACTGACCCAGGTAAATTATCCAGTTTAAATTTCAAACTTTAAAGTCTTGAACATTGCGCTAGAAATTAATGCAGCTGACGTCAGCATTGAAAACCTAAACACCTCCATCACATCTCTGTTAAACATCCATCACATCAGTCTGATACCCAATCGACAATCGAAAAGAGGGACCGTATAAACGACAAATCCTTATTAGCAACACGACGTCGCTTGATTAGAACAGGTAATCAATTAAAACAATATTCAAACGAATATTAGTACGATTAAACAGAATTCGTTCGACAATGGTCGATCCAAACGAAGTTCATTAGCGACACCATTTAATATAGAAGTCGTTCGACCTTGGTCGATTCAATGAAAAACACTCTCTAACTCTGTGGATGATTCTTTAGAGAGTGGGGGACAAACTGTGGTAGCCAAAAATGGTCTAGGGGCCCAACATGCTAAGGCCCAGTCCCTGCAAGTCAAACCCAGCCGTTGCGTTGGGTCGACCCAACGCAGGCACTAGCAGAGGCTACCGTTGAAGACACATTCAAAGCAATCGGTTACAAATATCAGTTCAATCGGTTACAAATATCTTTAACTGCCCATTGAGAGGAAATCTCTCCTAAATCACGCCCACTATCAAATGTTGATAGTGGACATTGGAACTACTAAACCCACTATAAATAAGAGGGTTCCCTCACTTGAAGCAGGTCGGAATTCTCTCAACCAAAGCTTACATATAGCGTACTGAAACTCTGATTCCAAGTCATTCCGTCAATCGGAATCCCTTCATCAGCTACCTAATCACGTTGCTCAGCCCAAGCATACCTAAGGCTAAGAGTCCAACCCCCACCATTCTGTTCCTTCTATTTCTTATTGTTTTCTTAAGTCCTTTTGCAGGATCAACAAGGTTCAGACGTCAATATCAAGATAGCAGTCAACATCAACCAACCAGCTCAGCCTAGTTGCTTTGGGCCTGATACAACCCGACCCATTTGACGTACCAAGTCAATCGACCACCTACAAGGACCAAATTGCTTGGACCCAACTCAAATCCGATCCAACCAATGCAATCGTCAAAAAGCGACTTTTTCCTTTAAAAAAAAAAAAATATACAACAAAACAAAACAAAAAAACCAACGGTGGCTTGAACACCAGAAAAGGCATGTCGCTCTCCTCTCCACTCTATAGTCTACGAACAGGTAAACTTGGCGCAGTTTTCTTAATCAGGTAAAATCTTTGTATCTTATCTTCTTCTTTGTATTTTCTTTTTCTACTTTTAATCACAACCCTTTTCTCCTTTTTATCATTTATTGTGACTCGATTGCTCCCTTCTTTGGTTTACCACTAACTTTTCATTTCAATCAAAAAATGGCTTTTAATGGGTTCGTTTGATCTTGTTATGGGTTCCATGGCCAGTCTGCTACTTTTGTAATCTATGGTTTATAAAAATGCTTTGGAAAAGATCAATTTTTTATATAAAAAAATTTGCTCTTTCTTTCTACCCCGATTAAAAGAAATAATTTTGATGCAATATTGATTTACTCATAAACATTTCTATGTTGTTTCTTGTTGTATATGTTTTTTTTGTAGTTTAAATTTTTAACAGTTTATACTACTATGCTTGTTTTTGAACATCTATTTTTGCGTTACCTGAAATCATTACATGGAATAGAATCTAATGTAATGAATTTATTCTCTTGTTTGTTGGTATCCAGTTTATTTTTGTATTCAATTGTGAAGTGTAATGTAATGTTATGAATTTATAGTTGAAGCTCTGTTGTCTGCACACTCTACGGGAGCTCCTGAAGAAACAGTTAATGTCTGGGGCTCTTTATATCACTCAATTAATTTTGCCTCGCTGTTGTAACACCACTTCAAGGTTTGTTTGATTTTTTTTTTTTTTTTTTTTTTGAAGAAACACTCTTATTGAATAATCTGTTGGTTGATTGTGATTCAAATAGTTTCAACCATTACAGGCAGATTGTTAGAATGTCTGCAACGGAAACCAGATATCCTGGCATATCATTTCAATCCATGGCAATAAAACCTCCTTCGCATCCTACCTATGATTTGAAAGGTGTCATTAAACTTGCCCTTTCTGAAGATGCTGGGGATCGAGGTTAGTTTAATTGTATTTGTGTCACTGAGTTGAGGTTAGTGGTAGAAATATATTGTTTAACGAAATCTGTGGTACAATTTCAGGGGATGTAACTTGTATGGCCACCATTCCATTGGACATGGAAGTGGAAGCACATTTCTTGGCAAAGGAGGATGGTATTATCGCAGGCATTACACTTGCTGAGATGGTGTTTCATGAGGCTGATCCTTCTCTCAAGGTATATTCAGGCATTTGTTTCTGCTTGTTTGGTTTATTCGTGTGGTTTTTATGCTTTATTCATAATGTAAAATTTCATATCAGGCGGAATGGTCTCAAAAGGATGGAGATTATGTTCATAAGGGATTGCAATTCGGAAAAGTCTATGGTAAACCAAGAAAAAGAAATCATACGCTGAAAGGTTCCTTGAAAAGTGACGAGCAACTAGTTCTTTTTCCTTTTATGCAGGGCGGGCACATAGCATAGTTGTAGCTGAAAGAGTGGTGTTAAATTTTATGCAGCGGATGAGTGGAATAGCAACTCTAACTAAGGTCTCTTATGTACCCTTGAACTTATAAAGTAAACTCAAGTGATATGTTGTCATAAGTTACTGTCTCATGTTAATTTAGATAATGTAAATACACATGCTTCCTCACTTATTCACAGGGTGCAGGATTTTATAATTAATGTTGGTTCTTCCTGCAGGCAATGGCAGATGCTGCACGCCCTGCATGCATTTTAGAGACAAGAAAAACTGCTCCAGGTTTACGTTTGGTCGATAAATGGGCGGTACAGATCAGTCCCTAGCCTTTTAACAATAGTTATAAGTTCTTCCGTAGTCTTTATATGAATTTTTTGGTTGACCTGACAGAGTTCTCTTTCTGTAGGTACTAATTGGTGGAGGCCAGAATCATAGAATGGGTTTGTTTGATATGGTGATGATAAAAGATAATCATATATCAGCGGCTGGAAGTATCACAAATGCCATTAAGTCTGTTGACCAATATTTAGATAAAAAGAATCTTCAAATGGAGGTTGAGGTAATTATGTCATTTATCTGAGTCTTCCATAGATTGTAAAGCAAAGATTGACAGTAATATGCAAAATCTGATATAGTTCATGATCTCAGTTGCATCATGATTTCACTTGTGTAAATGTGAATTGTTTCTCGGCAATCAGCCTGATAAATTAATTTATGATTTAATTTATCCTTTATTTTACTTAAATCAGTGTTGTTGAATGCATTTTGCATGTGTATGCGCTTGCTTGTGAGAAATTCATACTGTTCCTTGGATGATGTTTTTTTTTTTATTTCTGTAAATTGTTTCAAGGTTGAGACCAGGACAATGGAGGAAGTAAATGAGGTACTACGTTATGCATCTCAAACAAAGACTTCCTTGACCAGGATAATGTTGGATAATATGGTTGTCCCACTTCCAAATGGGGATGTTGATGTGTCGATGCTTAAAGAAGCTGTGCAATTGATCAATGGGAGAGTTGATACCGAGGTGGGTAGCTCTTGCCTCTTAGTTATAGTTGTGTGCTTAGTTTTAATTGGTGAAAACTTAAAGCTGAATCTAAAAGCATTTAGGTCAAATTTAAGCTTTCTTTTGTATTGGATTTTTACTATACATTATGGTTCTTCATTATCATCATGAAGTATGTGTAATATATATATTTATATATAACAATGGTTTTTTATAAAATAGCTACTTCATTATCTAAAAGTTACCGTACAAGCCTATCTTTTCTTAAGCTCGTCTCTCCAATAATTTTAATAATTTCCTTAAGCATCTACTTGCAAACTTGTTCTTCTACAGCATCAATATCATGAAATGTTAAATTAGCATAACTTCGGACAATTGCTTGTTGCACTGTAGCATAACTTCGGACAATTGCTAGTTGCACTGTAAGTGTAATTTTGATTTATGTATTTCATGGTGGCAGGCATCAGGAAATGTTACTATGGACACAGTCCACAAAATTGGACGAACTGGGGTGACTTTCATTTCCAGGTACATCGGTGCAACTCCTCTTTTGATTGTTTTGATGTGATTGATGATGTTCAAACTTCTCCAATAGACTTGTAAACAGTAAAGTTCTACGTTAGGACAACTTCGTTGTAGTTAATATATTTGACATAAGAAAGAGTATCTAGTAACTATCCATAAAGCAAGGTGTAATGCTTATTCAGATATCGATACGCATCAATAAAAATATGCTACTTCATACATATTGCTTATAGATTACGATTTGTTACCTGTGTGTGCACACTCGAGGTTTGATGCTTTGTAGAAGCTTAAGAGAGCAATATGTCACACTTCATATATAGTGGTTTTGAAATCACATTCTAAACCAATGGCTTATTCTATATGAGAACTTTCTTTGCATCTTTCAAGCCCTTTTCTTACTATTTATAAGATTAGGTGTTTTAGAGGTTCAGTACTGTGGGATGGACACAAATGTGTGTACTATCAATGTACTAGAGTTGAGAACAAAAATAACTAAATTTTCTTCATATTTTTAGTTTTTCTATTCCTGTTTTCCCCCATTTATTTCCCAAATTTCTCCCGATGAGTTTTTAGAATACCCATTATTAAATGTGGTACAAAGTAAAGATTTAGTGAATTCAGAGCCGATATGTATTGGTATCGACAGAATTTATTATGTCAAGAACGAAGAAAAAGGGAGCTTTTGATTCAAACACATTCACCAATTTGGGGTTTTGTCAATTAGGGATTCATCTGATTTAGGGATTTGAGAAGTAAGGACCGGGGATTTTTATAGACAGCATACAACTAAAGGAATCGGGTTTTATTAAGGACCAACTTGGGCTCAGGCGGGCTCAATTGGAGGCATGGACTCATTGGATCTGAAGATCTTTGAGCCTTGGGTCATAATTGCAATTTCACATTTTACTTGTCAACTTTAGTAATTTGTCCTTTCTGTTATAGCTAGGGAGCCTCTCTCAGGAGATTATTTCCGGGCCACTTGTCTTTTGCTTTGTATAAATTGTCTGTCTCTAACAAGAAATATTCATCGAATTTTACAACAAACTTCTCTCCCATTACAATTCTATTCTCTCTCTCTCTCTCTCTCCTCTATTCTCTCAAATCTCACAAACTCCTCTTGGAAGATTCTTGCAAATTCTTCCTCTACAATCAGGTTTTGAAGGGCATTACAAATTGGTAACAGAGCTTTCTATCCTG
The DNA here is from genome assembly GCA_035582765.1 of Acer negundo. Lineage (NCBI taxonomy): Eukaryota > Viridiplantae > Streptophyta > Magnoliopsida > Sapindales > Sapindaceae > Acer > Acer negundo. The sequence continues at coordinate 1,461,506 of CM069238.1, forward strand.
CAACCTGTGGCAATGGCAGAAGGTACCAGACAACATCAACACGTGAAGGGCAGATTGACGGAAATGTATGTAAGGAATCAAGTCATGGAAGGGAAAGTAGAAATGGTTGAAGTGAAACTGCAGAAGTTAGATGATGGTATGGATGAATTCAGGTTTGAGTTGGTTGCTCAACGAGCACAAATAACCAAAGTCCTTGAGATACTCTCCAACAAATCCAATCGTGGGAACTTGGAGGACAGTGGAAAAGGAATCCTCGGATCTGCTCCTGTTGGATCAAGCAACGCATCCAGCTCACAAAGGCAACAAAGCCATTCTCTCCCTGCAACCAAGGTAACAATTGAAACTCAATTTAAACCCCCCAAATTAAATTTTCCTAAGTTTGATGGAATGGATCATAGAGCTTGGATTAAGAAGTGTGAGAGGTTCTTCCTAATATACCCTGTGGACCTCGAAAAGAAAGTTGTGGTGGCCTCCATATATTTCGAAAAAAAAGCGGAGGCATGGTTCCAATCCTTTTACACAACTAAAGGAGATATAGGATGGGAAGAATTTACACAGTCTTTATTGGTGAGGTTCTTGGATTTAGAGCAGGAAGATGTAATAGGAGAGTTTCTGAGACTCAAGCAGGTCACCACAGTAATGGATTTCCAGGAACGATTTGAAGACTTACAACCTGGGCTATTAGCTAAGAATATGGGGCTTAGTGATGGATTTTTCCTAGCTTGCTATGTGAGTGGGTTGAAGAGTGAGATTAGAAATGCAGTGACGATGTTCAAACCTACAAACCTAAACTCAGCCATTAAACTAGCCAGACTACAAGAGGCAGCCTTAGAACCGAAGAAAATGATGAGACCTTGGCCTAACAAATCCCCTCACCACACCACACCTAATCTCATACCATCTACCACTAAATGGAATCCAAGAGCACCAAAAAGGACCCTCACTCCACCAACACAATCAACCCAGCCAAAATCATAGGAAACCAGAGGTACTCCCTATTAGAAGGTTGTCAACGGCAAAAATGGTAGCTAGGAGAGAGAAGGGGTTGTGTTATAATTGCGATAAAGTGTACATTTTCGGACATCAGTGTGCCAAAAGATAGGTTTACATGCTCAAGGAAGAAGAAGACAGTGAAGAAGAGGAAGAAATAGAAAACGTGAAGAGTAATGAAGATGAACTTACATTGATAAGGGAAGAAGAGATGACTATCTCACACCAAGCACTGGCGGGTGGCAATAAGGACATCCAAACCATAAAGTTAAGGGGCCTTGTGAAGAATAGGGAGGTCACCATCCTGGTGGACAGTGGTTCCAACCACAATTTTCTGGATCCGGAAACGGCGAAATTCATAGGGTTGGAGGTGGAAAACACAAACCTGATGTGGGTAACCGTTGGTGGGGGAGGCAAAATAAATAGCCAAGCCAAATGCTCTGTGTTCACTTGGACATTACAGGGGGTCAATTTCACCACATAAATGAGAATATTGTTACTAGGAGGTTGTAATGCAGTTTTAGGCATGCAGTGGATCCAAGAAGTGGGACCAATCCTATTGGATGCTAAACAATTAAGCATGAGTTTCTCAGAAGGATAACCAGTGGGTCACCCTACAAGGTATCCAGGAGAATGGGAAGTTGCAACAGATGGAGGGATAAAGAATCGCCAACCAACTGAGCAAGGCACAACTGTGAGCAGAGCCGATAATATAACTATACTCACTAGATATGGAGAAAGAAGAGCAGACTGTCCTTGAAATTCTGCTTCCCACACTACAGGAGTTTTCTGAGGTCTTTGAGGAACCTAAGTCTTTACCTCCTAAACGTTCCAAGGACCACCGCATTCCTTTGGAACCCAATAGTAAGCCAATAAATGTCCGATCCTAAAGACACCCTTACGTCCAGAAAAATGAGATAGAAAGGATAGTCATAGAAATGCTAACTAGTGGAGTGATCCGACCAAGCAATAACCCTTTTGCATCTCCTATACTGTTAGTAAAGAAGAAAAATGGAACTTGGCGTTTTTGTTTGGATTATAGGGAGCTGAACCGAATGACGATCAAGGACAAATTTCAATGAACTATTGGATGAGTTACAGGGAGCATGGGTGTTTTCCAAACTAGACCTACGGGCTGGTTACAACCCGATACGGGTGGCTAAAAAGGATGTGCACAAAACTGCCTTCAGGACCCATTAGGGTTTCTACGAATTCAGAGTCATGCCCTTTGGCTTGACAAATGACCCGACAACTTTTCAAAGCATAAAGAATGAGGTATTTCAGCCCTGCTTACGCAAAATAATACTCTTTTTTTTTGATGACATACTAGTCTACAGTAAAAGCATGGAATAACACGTTGAACATCTCAGGGTAGTTCTTTCCATATTCAAGGACCACCAGTTGTATGTAAAGAGAAGCAAATGTGAATTCGGTAAGACTGAATTAGAGTACCTAGGACATATAATTTCTGCTACAGGGGTTTCAGCTGACCAGAAAAAAATATAGGGCATGCTAGATTGGCTTACTCCTACTACTATTAAAGCTTTGAGAGGGTTCTTAGGCCTTACTGGATATTATAGAAAATTTGTACGGGGGGTACGAGGTTATTAGTAAACCTTTGACAGAATTACTCAAGAAAAACAACATTGAATAGGGTGAGACTGCCGACACTGCCTTTGAAACTTTAAAGATAGCTATGACTACCACTCCGGTCTTGACCCTACTAGATTTCTCACAGCCATTTACTGTGGAGACCGACACGTGCGACGTGGGAATTGGGGCAGTGCTGATGCGGAGAGGGAGACCATTGGCTTTCATCAGTAAAGCTCTCCTACCAAGGAAGTTTGGACTATCTACTTACGAAAAAGAACTGTTGGCAATTGTCTATGCCATACACAAATGGAGACCCTACCTTCATGGGAGCAAGTTCATGATCAAAACTGACCATGAAAGCTTGAAGTATTTCCTAGAACAGAAATTGTTGACTCTGATGCAGCATAAATGGTTAACCAAATTGCTAGGCTATGACTATGAGATTTCTTACAAGAAGGGTAAAGAAAATGTTAGTAGCCGACGGACTCTCAAGGGTTATGTGCATTGAGGAGGGGACCATAAATGCCCTTTCCATTACCCAACCAGCTTGGATACAAGAAATACATGAAAGCCACTCACAAGACCCTTTGGCTATGAAGGAAATTCCAAGTTTACTGATAGGCCTTTCTACTAGTACGAAGTTCACTCACACCAATGGAATCCTACGGAAAGATGGTAGAATTTATGTGGGAAGCAATAGGACTCTAAGGGAAAGACTCATTGAGGAGGCTCATGAATTCACTATGGGCGGGCACTCGGGGATTAAAGGGACAGTAAGACGCCTATAACACTACTTTTGGGAAGCTATGAATAAAGAGGTAATGGCTTGGGTAGCCAAGTGCACTATCTGTCAACAATGCAAAGGGGAACATGTGAAGAGATTCGGGTTGCTATAGCCCCTACCCATTACCTCCATGCCCTAGCAAGATATCGCCATGGAATTCATAGAAGGGTTGCCACCATCCCAAGGACAAGACACAGTTTCGGTGGTCATCGACCGCTTTACCAAGTACGCTCATTTCCTCACTCTAACTCACCCCTACACGACTGCTCAAGCAGCGACCCTATTCTTTAACAACATACATAAATTGCATGGCCTCCCCAAAACCATAGTCAGTGATCGGGACAGGATTTTCACCGATAATTATTGGCAGTGCCTATTCAAACTTGTGGGCACCAAACTCTGCCTAAGTATAGCTTACCACCCACAGACGGATAGACAGAGCGAATGTCTGAACCAGTGCCTAGAAACTTCCTACGTTGTATGACAGGGGTTAGGCCAAAGAAGTGGGCTAGCTGGCTAGCCATGGCCGAGTGGTGGTACAACTCGAACTATCACACCACTCTAACGATGACCCCATTCGAAGCTCTATATGTGTACAAGCCTCCTATTTTCTCCTACTCAATCCTAAACATCCACTCACCAGGGGTTAGAGACTTTACCTGCGAAAGATAAAAATTCAAGTCAGTTCTTAAAGAAGCTCTACAACAAGCTTAGGAAAGGATGAAATTTTACGTAAACCGAAATCATTATGAAAGAGAATTCAAAATTGGGGACTAGGTGTACCTGAGATTGCAGCCGTACCGACAGACCTCTGTCGCGTTTCGCCGGAACTTGAAACTGGCTCCACGGTTTTTTGGTCCTTTCTAGGTGATAGCTAGAATTGGATCTATGGCTTACCGCCTTCAGCTGTTGGAAAGCTCCCAATTCTACCCGGTGTTCCACGTGTCTCAGCTGAAGGAGATGGTCGGAGCTAAGGATACCACATGCACCACTCTTCCACCCCTAGGCTTAGACGGACAGATGCTGGTGTTTCCCATCGCAATCCTGGACCGGAAAGTCGTGAAGAGGAGAAACCAAGTTGTCGCTCAATTACTAGTTCAGTGGACCAACTCGACCCCGGAGGATGCCAAATGGGAAGAGGCCACAGTGATTCGATCTCGTTTTCCAGGGGTGCTCGACTTGTGAGGACAATAGGTCTATAAGAGGTGGGGAATGTCAAGAACGAAGAAAAAGGAAGCTTTTGATTCAAACACATTCAACAATTTGGGGTTTTGTCAATTAGGGATTCATCTGATTTAAGGGATTTGAGAAGTAAGGATTGGGGATATTTACAGACCGCAAACAACTAAGGGAATTGGGTTTATTGAGGACCAACTTGGCCTCAGGCGGGCTCAATTGGAGGCCTGGACTCATTGGATCCGAAGATCTTTGGGCCTTGTGTCACAATTGCAATTTCACATTTTACTTATCAACTTTAGTAATTTGTCCTTTCTGTTACAACTTTCAGTGAGCCTCTCTCAAGAGATTATTTCCGGGCCACTTGTCTTTTGCTTTGTATAAATTGTCTGTCTCTAACAAGAAATATTCATCGAATTTTACAACAAACTTCTCTCCCATTACAATTCTATTCTCTCTCTCTTCCATTCTCTCAAATCTCACGAACTCCTCTTGGAAGATTCTTGCAAATTCTTCTTCTACAATCAGGTTTTGAAGGGCATTACATAATAGCTTCTACTTTTTATTATACCAGTTTTGTATATGTTTGAGACAGTAAAACAGTGATGATTATTGGCATGACTTACAGTTTACGGTGTGTTGGCATTTGCAGCGGTGCACTTACACATTCTGTTAAAGCACTTGACATCTCCCTCAAAATCGATATGGAGTTGGCACTTCAAGTTGGAAGGCGTACGAATCGAGCATGATTCTTCCATATTGTGTTTCCTCCTTTGTTTATACGAATAATCAGCGCATGCCAATCCTCAGTTTTGTCCAAAATAAGGAAAGAAAAAAGAACACAGTATTTTCTTCAACACTTTATTTCTCGGATTGAAAATTTTGTAGCATTATGGATGTTTTTTCATTGTATAATATTATGTGATCCAATGATACCAAATTACTAATAATTATTTGCATAAGCTATATGTTTAAGGCATGTTGAACTGTTGTGAATCATCTTAGCTAAGTTTCTTGTATATTGCATATCTGTGTTGGTTTGGCTTTGTTTTTGAGTTTCTTTATGTTTGTAACTTTGTATACATAGCTTTAAACTTTATTGTGTTTGAAATGGTCATTGTAGCAGAGACCAGAGTGGACATATCAAACAGTTGGCCAGGTTTCTTTGGATGTGGATCTCCTCCTCACATTTCAATTGTCTTTATCTTGTCCTCGCCTAAATCATTAATTTAGATTAAATCTATCTTTTGGTAGAATAAATATAAAAATTAAAATAAATGATCCAGACTAATGACTTGAAGGTGAGAACTTGTGAGGAGATAAATTAGTTGGGAAATAAATCTATCCATATTTCCTTATATGCCCACTCGGAAATAAATTAATTGGGCTTACCTCAATCCATAAGAGGTTAGCAGAGTGGCTTATTGTCTATGGATGTTAAAATTACCAATTGATCTAGGGATTCGTGAAGACCCAAACCGTTAAGGATGAGTGTGTCTACAATTTATATTACGGTATAAGGCGTTGGATATAGACAATTAGATTTACATATTTTGATTCAAAGTGTATATACTTGTCAAAACTTCTTTATAATCAGTGGTCCACATGTATTGATATTGATATAGTTATATCAGTACGCACTGATCAGAATGAGACGGATATATATATATATATATATATATATAAAATAACTTCTAATATGGGATCCCACACAAATTTTTCTTATGGTTTCATTAATTTCCACTGGTTTGAATCAATGTAAAAACTACACAATCCTGCACTAACAGATAGAGTAAGTCTATCATAATTGATCTCTTATTTTAATATCGATAAAGACCTTAATGAAATCATATCGATTTTTTTAAAATTTTGATCTAAATTTTTTTACGGATGATAATTTCATTGAAATTTGTGTATGAATAAATTTTGATATGAATAAATTTTGAGATTTTTTCAAACACTAGAATTATTTTTTCAATTTTGTTAAATATGAAGGTATAAAAAAAAAAAATAGACGAAATATAGGAAAATTCAAGAAAAATAGTTCTAATACTTGAAAAATTATCAAATTTTATTCATAGATAGATTTCAATGAATTTATCATTTATACAAAAAAATCAAATCAAAATTCATAAAAATCAATGTGATTTCATCAAGATCCTTACCGAAATTAAAATAAAAAATCTCTCATGAAACTCACTAATATATATATACACACACACACTAAAGCCTCTAAATAGTTAACTTTTATTTATTTATTTATTTATTATTTTTTTTGGTGAAAATGGGACTCTTAATCCCTTGTATTATTTTCGTATTATTCAATAATTTTGATATGATTTATATCAAAAATTCATTAAAAAAGTACATTAATAGGATGGGGACGGTCCGAGACAAAGACTCCTGTACTCGCATCGTTTATTTTATATTTTTTTATACTATTTATCCACCTATCTAGACCATGTATTTTTTTTTTTGAAGCCTTTTGCTATTAGTAAAATTCGAGCCGCTGACTGAAGAGTCATTTACCCAAACCTCAAACTCGTCCATCTACCAACAGATCTACGCCCCAAGAGCACCTGCACTGTTTATTTTAAAGTTGTTATTCACCAGGATGATATTTAACGTACAAATTAGGATTAGGAATGGTAATAGAAAACCTGTCTTCGACTCGTACCATTGATATCTGTTTACCAACAAAATTGGTAAGGGACCAAAGAAGAATATTCCATCCAGGTTCTGAGTGGAGAGACTTCAGTGGGCAACATCCGGCTACCTTCTAGAGAGAATCCATTCCAGTATTTCTGAGTACATATCCAGTCAAGCGAGAACAAGACTCTAAAGTATCAGGAGGAACAAAAATCGGGGTCCTACTAACCATGCTACATTGTTTTGGTACCCCTCTACTACACAAACCAGGTATCCCGTCAGTGGAGATCATGATCCAATAGGAGGCAGGATACCTAGATTCCCAGACACCGCCTAGAACCAACTTACCAAGAAGTTAAAATAACAGACAAGAAAGCTACCAAGGTAAGACCAATACATCTAGAGACCAGAATTAAAGCTATAAAGAGGAATACAAAAATGCTAGCGTTTAAGTCAATAAAGAGGTAAACTCATTCCCGACACTTAAGAGTCCCATTTGAAAGCAGAGTCTGCCAGAATCCTCCCAGGAAGGAATCACTTGATTCTAGGGATTAAATTTTCCACGACATTCTCGCTTCTCGTTTATCGCTAAGGAAAGTCCCATAATTGCTGAAACCCTAGACCGAAGTTATATGAGTGCATGGCAAGAAATGTGACCTATATATACGACCTTATACGCAACAGAAAAAAGGGAAAAAAAAGGGAGTGAGGGATGATTCAAAAACCCTAAACCTACAATTTTCTACTTATCGACTCACATGAGATCTTCATTGCCAACTGTGTCAGACTTCGCTTACAGAGATCGATTGAGAACTATATTTTGTATTGAATTTTTTCATAATCTAATATAATTATTTATCTTTGTTTTAACAATTGTTGCACCGTGTTAGTTTTGCTAGAAATCACATAGGTATCGAACTACGTAATACCCCTTTGATCGTGGTCAATTTCGATCGTGGTCCTTTAAAGTCATTATTTGTAACTCCACCTCATTGGTAAATTTCTATTAACACTTTTTGGCGCAGTCTGTGGGAACTACTCCCATATCATTCACAAAAGCTACCTAGCTCTACCTAGAAGACACAGAAGATGAGACTTCGATCTTCTTAGGGATACCCTGACTCATCAAGACCCTATTCTTTTGCTTCTACCTAGAGAAACCAAAGGAAGGGCAAGGAATCGAGAAGCCATAGCCCGGAACCAGTCCCTTCACCAAATGCATGTTCCGTGCCCCAAGATCCGATCGTCCAAGAGGTCAATCAGGGTATCTTGGAGCAGTAGGTTGCTGCTTACATAGAAAGTATCCGCCTCCGGATGATAGTCTAGGGGATATCCTTCGAAGCACCCATAACTATAGAAGAGGCTGAACCAAGTACCAGGGTACCGGTCTTTGACAAACTCGGACCACCACTTCCAAACCGTCCTACAGATTTCAGACCCCGACAGGTGAAGTCGGCAGTCGATATCAACCAACAGCTAAGCTAGCAACTGAGGAGAGGTCTCCACAGCCCGATGCTAGTGGTAGTACCAGACCGAGGAGAAACCTACGAGATAACCATTCTTGGAAAGAGGAGATCAAGAAGGCAACCGTGATATCCAAAACTTCGGACAACGAAGGCTCGGTAGCCCGATCCAGGTACAATGGATCCAAGTGCCTTGAAGACTAGATGGCCAAGATGGCAAAGGAACTCACGGAGCTAAGGAAGAGAAAGCATTGGGGTACCTGGAAAAATCCTCTAGGGGAGGTGAATGCACCCTTCTCTAGGAAGATCTGTGAAGCAGAGCTACCCTCTAGTTCAAGATGCCTGCTGAAAAATATTTTGGATCAAAGGACCTCTTAAGCCATATGAAAAGCTTTGTCCACTAGATGGAGATCAAAAATGCTACCCGGTGAGCAATGTGCAAAATGTTCCCTTCAACCCTAACAGACTGTGCCAAGACCTAGTTCGGAAAGTTGCCTCCAGGTAGTGTGGATTCATTTACAAAACTTACTACAGATTTTTGTGCTCAATTTCATGGGATCAAGCCTTGTCCTACTCCAATACGTGATCTAGGAGCAGAGTGAAACGTTGAGATCCTATGTAGAAAAGTTCCATAAAGAAGTAATCCAGATGAGAGTGTTTACCGAGAAGGAAACCTTGACTAATTTTAGAAGGAATCTATAGGCTGGTAGATTATTCCGGTCATTTGCCAATCATCCACCTAAGACTTACCCAAAGGCATATGGCAAGGCATTGGAACAGGTGGACATATACGAACAGCTCAAGGTTGAGCACAATGAAGCTCGATCAATCAAGCGTCAGAAGAAAGAAGCTCTAAAGCCCGTGCCAGCAAAGAAATTCCAGAATCGCCCTCCAAATCGGTCTACCTACCGACTGCCACCTCCTTGCCAACATCAGGATAGATATCCTGTAAAGAGAACCCTACCTAGAGCAACGCCTCCATCGAGAGAGGTAGCACGGGTACATATAAAGCAGGACTGGTACAACCACTATACCCCTTTCGACGCATCTTGGGAGACCATATACCTTGCCATCCACAACAAGGGTTTACTCAAGAAGCCCGGTCCTATTAAGGTCCCAACTGACTAGAGAAACCATTACAAGTACTATGACTTCCATTAGGATATGGGGCATAACACATTAGAATGCTACAGCCTCCGCAATCAGATTGAAAGATTAGTAATGGGAGGTCTCTTGATTGAGTTTTTGCAACAGGTACGGGATAGCATCAAAATGGGAAATAAGGTGCACGGAGAGATGCGGGAAACAAAAGAGAGACGGAGGGATAATGGGAAAGATCTAATGCAGTAAATCCAGATCATCCACACCATTAGTGGAGGCCCCACGCTAGCAGGAACCTCCAACAACTTCAAGAAGAACCATGCTAGGAAGATTCCTCGACTCTTTACCGGTCACGATATACTCCGGGTCACTAGTAGATCTCGAGACCTCCCTTGAGCAAGCCAAATCATTTTCATGGAGAAAGATGTCTATAACACGGTTCAACCACATGATGATCCGATGGTAATTACGGTACAGATAACCAATTACCAAGTTCACCGCGTTTTTGTTGATACTGGAAGCAGTGTTGACATCCTATTCAAAGGGGTATAAGTTTAACTTGAGGAACTTATTCTACAACAGCTGTACCATGCCATTGTATGGGTTCATTGGGGACTCATTCATGCCGATCAGGTCCAAGATTCTACCAGTGATAATCGAGAAAGTTCCTCTCCAACAGAACATAATGATAGACTTTATTGTGGTACACACCCTATCCGCCTATAACGCGATCCTGGGAAGACCCTTCCTGTTAGAGATTAGACAGGTGTATTCCATCTACCATCACATGCTGAAGTTCTTGGTCGGAACCGAGAAAAGAGAAGTTCGAGGGGATCAACAAGCAGCCCGTAGCAGTTACGCAGTGTCCACAAATCCTACCGCGTTAGCCAAGCAATGTGCACATGTAACCTATGACCCAAGCTAAGAGGTACCAGGACAGGATTAATACGTCTTGGAAGTAGAGGTACCTGATGTACTCTTAGAAGAAACAGAAGAGGAAGAATGAGGATGGACCAGTGGGGCACCCCGCAGATCAATTGGAGGAGATTCCAGTAAGAGAAAACAATCCTTCCAAGGTGGTGAAGATAAGTGGAGCATTGGATAGCAGTGTCAATGAGAATTTGGTAGGACTCCCTAGAGAATACAATGACATCTTTGCTTAGAGTCATGACGAAATGCCAGGTATCCTTCCCAACCTAGTTGCCCACAGGTTGGCAATGGACGCAACCTTCAAACCAATCAAGCAAAAACAAAGGCGTTTCAACGTCGACCGGAATGCCGCAATTCAGCAAGAAGTAGACAAGCTCCTGAAAGCCAGATTCATCAAGAAATCTCGGTACCTCGAGTGGATCGCCAATGTGGTCATGGTGACCTAACCCAATGGGAAATGGCATATATGTGTAGACTACACCGACCTCAACCGGGCTTGCCCAAATGACAGATTCCTTCTACCCAAGATAGATCAGCTGATTGACTCCACTATAGGAAACAAGCTCATAAGTTTCATGGATGCTTTCTCGGGGTACAATCAGATCATGATGCACCCCACCGATCAAGACAAGACCAGTTTTATCACCGAGTAAGGCCTCTACTACTACAAGGTAATGCCTTTTTGTCTTAAAAATGTAGGCGCCACTTATCAGCGTTTGGTGAATAGGTTATTCAAAGAACATATATGAAGGTCTATGGAAGTATACATAAACGACATGATCACCAAGTCTCAACAAACAAAGCAGCACCTGGAGGATTTGCGACAGACCTTTCAAGTAATAAGGTTATTAGAATAGAAGAGGAAAACCGCAATCAATGATCGGAAACATGCAAGAGGTGGTTTCAAGAAAATCGCGCCAAAAATGGCTCGTTTAAACTTCCAAAGCAATCCGTATTCGACACGTGGATAGTGCATTTAATGCCCGCGTATCCAAGGAAGATTTCCTCCTTAGTAATGGAAGCTAGCCAGGTATGGTACGAAGCCAGACAAAATGTCAAATCCTTCAAGTGAATTAGGAATTCTGACTCTAACCCCAATTAGATACCGGTGTTCAAGTCAAGGGGGACTTCTATTAACCACTAAAATTGGCAAGGGACCAAAGAAAAATTTTCCATCCAGGTTTAGAGTGGAAAGACTTCAGTAGGCAGCATCCGGCTACCTTTTGGAGAGAATTCGGTCCAGTATTTTTGAGTACATATCAGGAGGAACAGAAATCGGGGTCCTACTAACCACACTACATTGTCTTGGTACCCTCTACTACGCAGACCAGGTATCTCGTTACTGTGTCATTTTGTAACCTCGCTATAACATTAGCTAGTATCCTGATACCCAGACGACCAATAAATCAGTGGAGGTCATGGTCTAATAAAAGGCATGATACCTACATACCTAGACACCGCCTAGAACCAGCTTACCAGTCAGTTAAAATAACAACCAAAGAAGCTATCAAGGTAAGACCAATGCATTTAGAGACCAGAATTAAAGCTACAAAGAGAAATACCAAAACACCAACGCTAAGTCAATAAAAAGGTAGAGTCATTCCCGCCACTTAAAAGTCCCATTTGAAAGCATAGTCTGCTAAAACCCTCCTTAGAAGGAATCACTTGATTCTACAGATTAAATTCTCCATGACATTCTCGTTTATCGTCAAGTAAAGTCCTATAATTGTTGAAACCCTAAACCGAGGTTATAGGAGTGCATGACAAGAAATGGGACCTATATATACGACCTTATACTTAACAGAAAAAAAGGGAAAAATAGGGAGTGAGGGATGATTCTGAAACCCTAAACCTATAGTTTTTCTACTTATTGAGTCACACGAGATCTCCATCACCAGCTGTGTCAAACTTTGCCTACAATGATCGATTGAGAACCATATTTTGTATTGAATTTATGTTGTGATAATCAAAAGCATTGTATTGGTCCTTTTCATAATATAATATAACTGTTTATCTTTGATTTAACTATTGTTGCACCTTGTTAGTTTTGCTAGAAATCACATAGGTATCGAACTACGTGATACCCCTCCGACCGTGGTCAATTTTGACCATGATCCATTAAAGTCGTTAATTGTAATTCCACCCCGCTAGTAAATTTCAGTTAATAATATCTATTAGTCATATAGATAGGTTGGCTATCCTTGACTTGACAAATTCTTTTCATCTTCCTCCTTGTTAACCTAGACATACAAAGGCATATCCTTCCCTATAAGACCAATTAATAATCAACAATCTACCTAGTGGTGGCCACGGTTCGGTTTCGGTTCAAAACCGGCGGTTTCGGTTTTAAAGTCCACTAAAACCTAAACCAAAACCGAAACCAAAACCAAAACCATGGCTCACGGTTTGGAGGCGGTTTGTAACCGTCGGTTTTTCGGTTTCGGTTTCGGTTTAGGTCGGTTTCGGTTTCGATTCGTTTTTATTTTTATTTTTTATTTTTTTTATTTTTCAACTTTTTTTCCAAGTGAGATAAATCATAAAAATTGGTTGTAAATATAAAATCTTGCAAAATAATAATTACAATTGAACAAAGTTTAAAATAAAAAAAATAATTACAAACATTTTCATTGAAGTATTTAAGTATTTAACAATGTTTAAAAGAAAAGAAATTCACATTTATTAATAAATACAACTTTACAATTTCATAAAAAAAAAAATAATAATAAATAAGAGATTGGCCTTGAAGGCTTGAATTCAAAGAAACAATATTACAAAGTAACAAAGTTAAAATTTAAAAAAAAAAAAAAAAACCGGCCTTGCACTTAATTTTTACCACAATTAAACTGCCTATGTATCCTCCACCAATGTAGAGGAATCAAAGGCCACGTAGTTCTTTTACCTTTAATTAGTTGCTCAGTGTTGGAATTTGGAAGTTGGAACGGAATCTAGTCGCTTTCTTCCGTACCCGTGGTTTGGTCATCTTCACAGAAGTCGTTCACTATCTCCGGCTGGAGTTCTTGTTGTCTGTATTTTGCCTTTGTCCAATCATCAACACACGCCTGCATTTCAAGTGATTGTGGAGACATAACCGACCGTCTTGGCTCCAAAATATTTCCACCTACACTAAATTCTTGTTCCACAGTAACGGTAGAAACCGGTGTTCCAAGAATTTGTTTGGCAATAATAGCCAAAATTGGATAATCTTGTTGATGAGTCCACCAAACCTGGAGACTAAAATTTTTCTTCTAAAAATTCATGAGTGTCTTCTAAATACCGGTCAAGCTCAGAGAAAGATGAGGATGAAACTGTTCTTAATTTTTTGGCTCTTTGGGAAAACAGTCGATCCCCTAAACCCTTTAATTGAAATTTTGCGGAAGTACTAGTACCACCAGATGTGGGTTGGAGTTGTGAAACCGGCAAGTTCAAAGACGGACCATACATTCTAAGACATTCATCGTATAATTCATAAAGCAAAATCTTAACGGAATCACAATAATGAAGAACATCAATTTCTAATCCTAAACATTTGTAATAATTAGTTAAATAATCCTGCAAACTTTCTAATTTAAAACGTGGATCAAAACACGGTGCAAACAAATAAATATTTGGAATCTCCCTATAATAATTTAACCATTTTGTTTTCATAGCTGCAACACATGGACTCAATTGAACATCGAATTCACAGTCACTAAATGCACCAGCAATATTAACACTTTGAATAAGAAATAAATGAGTAGTAGGATAGTAAACACCAGATAAAGCATTGGTAGCATCATTAAAAACACGTAGCAATTCAAGAATTTTTATACATGCATTCCAATAGTTCAATTGAAGAGAAATTGAAGGAACGTTATAAGTAATAAAAGAAACTAATAAATTCTTATATTCAACACTTTCATTAAGCAGCTTATAAGTAGAATTCCAACGAGTGGTAATATCTCTAGAAAATTTTTTGGGGCGCATATTATTCTGAGAGCAATATTTTAACCATTGTTTCTGGATTTTATTATGCCTCCAAATATAATTAATACTATCTCTAATTGGTCTAATAAAAGCAGAAAGCTCTGTTAATCCAGCTTGAACACACAAATTTAAAACATGGCATGCACATCTTTGATGAAATAATTTACCTCCAAAATAGGGATTTCACAAATCTTGTAACATAGGAATAGATGTGGTATTACTTGCAGCATTATCAAAGCCAATAGCAAAAATTTTGTTTAGGATATTATACTCTTGAAAAATGATTTTAAGAAGTTGAAAAATATTTTGAGCTGAATGTAAGTCATCGAAAACACGAAATGCAAGAATACTTTTTTGCATGTCCCAGTCATTGTCCATATAATGACATGTGACACCCAAATATGAATGACTACCATAATTGTCGCTCTATATGTCGGCACATACGGAAACGCGACCTTGAAATTGATAAAAAAAAGATTTCAATATGTTTTTTTTCTTTTTTGAAAATGGCATTTAATGTACGTGTGAGAGTGGATCTAGGAACACGTTGCATTGCAGGATTTAATGCATTTTGACAATAATTAACAAAACTTACTTTCTCACCAAAACCAAAAGGTAAGTGTTCTACTGTAATCATTAATGCTAATTCTTCCCTATTTTTTTTTCAGACGTATAATGAAATAATTGATTACCAGAGGTTACGTACCTAGCAATTTGGGCTTGGTTATTGGATTTCTCTAATTCGGACGAGTGACTTCTTTTGATATGAGCCCAGTACGTGCCATATCAGAAGGATTTTGAGCAGTACTGTATGATTTGGAGCAGTACTTGCACTGTGTATGGAAAAATCCACCATTTAACTCTGTTTTCTTCATATGCACTCTGAAGAGGATGGACTTCATCTGCTTTTCTTCACATTTACCTGCAAAAAAAATCATTTGAAGGGGGTGGGGGGTCAGATAGATTTTCATTAGTATTTGGGGTATTGGGATCGTGGTTAAGTCCGTCGAATTCGGGAATTATTATAGGGGGATTAGGACTAAAAGGGTGATCGGATCCAAATCGGTCTTTAAGGAACTCGTGGTATGATCGATCGTAATTAACATCACCGCCAACGTATTCCAACAAGTTTTGCATTGGACCTTTTCTTTGTTCAAATTTCTTGAACTATCTCCCCCACTTGCCATTGAAAAATTAATAATACAAAAAATATTGATATATGTAAAGAAAATATTGTTGAAATAATAGTGGTAAACAAGTAAAAAAAAAAATAGAAGATTGTAAAAAAAAAATATTGTTGGAATAATAGTGGTAACAATGTAACACTTTAAAAAAAAATAGATGTTTGAAAAAAAATATTGTTGAAATAATAGTGATAAAAAAAAAATATTTTGATAGTAAAAAATAGAAGAAATAAATATTGTTAATCAATTTGATGATTGAAAAAATAGATGATAGTAAAAACTAAAAAATACAAGAAAGAATTTATATGTAAAATGAAAATTAATAAAATTGTAGATTGTAGAGAGAATTGAGAATTTGAGATTGAGAAGTTGAGAGATTGAGAGTGTTGTGAAGAATAATGAAGTGTGGGGGGTATTTATAGGATTATAGAGAGGGGTATGTTTGCAATTAGGAAAAGTTTTGGGTTTAAAAAAAATTTCATTGTGGCCGTTGGCCTTGGGCAGAAGCAGCTACAATCAGCTGCCAGGTGTCGTTGGCCAACGGCAACCTTATTTTTTTTTCAAATTTTGTACGTCGTGTCAATCAGTCATTGGTCAATTTTTTTTTTTTTTTTTTTCATAAAACCGACTGTTTACCACTGGTTTAACCATTTCGGTTCGATTCAACGGTAACTTTTTCAAACAGGCTGCCACGTGCCATTTTTTGATTCGTCCAAAATTAATTAATTAATTAATATTTTTTTAAAAAAACCGATTGTTTAACCATGGTTAAAACCGCCGGTTTGAACCGGTTTTTTGACTCCTCAAACCAAAACTGTAACCGGTTCAACCGGTTTTGAAACCGTCGGTTCCGGTTTTGTTACGGTTTTTGGCAGTCCGGTTTCGATTAAACCGCGGACAAACCCGTCGGTTTAACCGAAACCATGGCCACCTCTAAATCTACCGAAACTAAGGTACGCCATTATTCCTCTCAGACTTCACAACCCACAACATGTATTCAATAGATAAAGTTTTCTTCAAGAGATCCCACCAACAGAAGCATTTCATTGTTTTTTTGAGTGGCACCAAAAACAGTATTCAAATGAAATGAAACAAAAATTTAAAATTGACATATCAAAAGTAACTTTGGCCCCAGAATCAGAAGATGAAAATTTTACAAGATACGCAAACCAATCATGCACATAAAACTTGTCATGAAATTGTTGGAAACTATAAAGAATTCTGAATACTAACATCAAATGGATATTTAGTCATTTACCTATGAATATTATCCAAAATATTAAGAATGCATCTGTCACTAATCATAGACATGTAATATATCTCTTCTATGTTACCCACCGTCGCGGATACGAATCACTTTTCATCCCTGAAAACAAGAGAGACAAATTAAACAACTTTCTTCAACAAAGTCTAAAAGAAACTACATCAACCAGCAGAATTGAAAAGAAATGAGCATCCAAGCATACAGAACCCAGCATGCAGTTAACTTCAGGCTCATAAAACAGGCCTAGGGAAAAACTTTACCGCAAATCATCATCACAAAATGCCGTATATACACATAGCATGCCCTCCAATTCAGTCAAAAGCATTGTTTACCATTTTAATCCACAAAGACACTCATACATCCAGAACACAAGATTTGTGAAAAGATATCTTTTTACAATACAAAATCTTACATTCTTCTAAAACCATTCAGGAGCCTTAAAATTTCCTAATTGTGTATAAAATGTAGATCCGAATGCATGAAAATGAAACCAAATGAAAAAAATGTAAGCAATTAGACGCATAATACATGAGAAAATGCTTCTTAGGCTTGACAAAAAACAAATCCTGAAAGTTCGTGCCTTCAAAGGCTCAAAGCTCGTTTGGTCACTTAAGTAATCAAACCAAGCAACTACTACTTGCCTTCAAAGGTCACGTTTCTTCCAAAGGGACCAATATACTTATATAAGTGCTGAAAATATAAAAGGACTCAAACTGTATTGCATTAAGGTTGCTTTGAGGCATGTTCAATTAGTGACCTCAAGAGATTGAATGAATAATTCAATTAAAAGATCAATGTGTATGCACATACAAATATAGAAATAACTTATATGCATTATAACAAACTGTAATGCTACACATTCCACCTTTTTCATCCCAACACATGCGGCATTTGAAATGTCAAATGGTTAGTGGATACATGTGGTAGGTGAGATAAAGTATCATTCATACGTATCCACTCACAATTTGACACTTCACATGCCACATGTGTTGGGACGAAAAATGTGGGATTTTAGGTGGGAATTTTCAGAAGTGTCATAGCAGATTCTGAACATGACAAACAACAATGCACTTTCACAATCAAAGACATAACAACCATAGAATAAACTAAATTACATAGGCATGAAGTGCAAGACATTGTGCAAGCCAATGACATGCACAGTACAAATGTGCAGAATCATCCAGGTGAAGAATAGCAAGGGCACTATGAGAATTGTTTTCTAAGACTTCTATCTCTCTCTCCCTCACTGAGAGAAGAAAGTCTTGCAAAACAAGTTGAATAAATCACCAAGCAACACGGAACCACACTAAAGGGGTAAGGATGATAATTAAGCAAAAGCTAAGGTGACAAAAAAAAAAATTAAGCACATGTGATTCACAAATCTATGGATTGTTCAAAACAGTTGTGTTGTCCACTATCATTTAGGTTAACAATGACCGGCAGGTCACATGATCAAGTTGGTTGTCAATTTGTTTTCTTGATTCCATCTAGTATACCGAAGTGCAGGATAATAACTAAAAGGTTTGATCTAAGTTAAAGTTTAAGTACATAGGTAAAGCATCCAATAATTACTTGATATGATTATGTGATTCACAAAACTATGGATTGTTCAAAATAGTTGTGTAGTCCACTATCATTTAGGTTAACAATGAGTGGAAAGTCACATGAACAAGTTGGTTGTCAATTTGTTTTCTTGATTCCATCTATTATACCAAAGTGCAGTATAACTAAAAGGTTTGATCTAAGTTGAAGTTCAAGTACATAGGCATAGCTTTCAATAATTAGTTGATATGATTATTTCTCACACATTTGTTTTAGGAATCTAACCATAAAGTGGGACTTGCTGTTGTTAAAAATACAGATTGGATCAAGGTACTGAAATTTAAGCCCATCCAATAGTTAGTCATACAGCAAACTTGTGAATGGAGTGAATAGTTATACTTTATATGATTCCTATAAAAGACCATAATGTAGGTTTGGTATACGATTCCTACACACAAGAAAAGCCTCCAGGTACTATTTGTTCAATTCTATGAACATCATGAAAAGATGAGGATAACAATCAAGCCTCTAGAACTTAGATAACACCATCAGAGTTACAAGGAACTCAGAAAGAAGCAAAATGAGTTGCTTAATGAAGGGTACATCTGACCATCTGAAACTCCTAAGGGCACCAATGTTGTTCTAAACGAAACACAAAAAATCATTAGGACTATGCATCAGCAATCAAGCATTGTATATGTAGATTATAATATATTAGAAAACTTCTTATTGATAAATGGCTTTTAAATTTTTAACACTTAAAGAAGGGTACTCTTCCTTATTACTTAAAAATTGCTGCATCTCCGACACTGATTTACCAATACACAGATTATTTCAACCCAAAAAAAAGGTATGGCAGATGAAATGATGAATCACCAAAATGAATTTCAAACAATAGAACAAACCCAGGCCAAGACAGAAAAAATCAACTCTTATTATGGCCATACGATCAAAATCCCTACAAAATTCATCATCATGGTTTGTCTCCAACTTAAAACCACACAATATAAATAAAATGAATATTTCAAAACTTTTCAGGGAATAATAAAAATTGAATTCAGTAAGGAAAACAAATAACAAAGGATGAAAAAGCATTCAATTTCTGTGCTTATTTTTTATATTATACTGAAAGCCTAGCTATCCAGAGGTCTAAAACCAGGGAATATGCATTTCCAATCCATTCTAGTTCAATATTAATCAGTACAGAGTAGTCCCACACTCCAATTTATAATAAAAGCAGTAGCAGTAGCAGCAACATCTCAGATCATCCACACTTTACTAGCCCATTATACAATAGTATTTGCTTTTACACTTAACTCAATTCTAGGATTTAACAAGTAAAATGTCTGATTTGGCTGTGCTAATTCGTAGAGTTTGTTGGTTCAATTAAAACAACGCATGGTCTCAAAATCGCTATCAATTCACAATCAATATAGTGGCATTTATGCTAGCTTCATTGCACATATGGCCTAGACTTCAACAAACAACATTTCATTTAAAGAAAAATTATAATCACTCTAATTTATATGCAAACAGAAAGTTTAAAACCGGTACTCGAAAAATCAGAATAGGCGGCACCGGCCACTGTGATTTAGGAAGGCGGCCAAGAGCCTAGTCAGAGTGAAAAATCGCTAAATCACTAGGCAACAGCTAGGGTTTCTAAAAAGAAGACGTCGTTTTGGGCTTCTTCTTTTTCAAAAACAAAAAACCCTAGCTGCCGCCTTCTTTTCTCCTCTCTTGTCTTCTCCACAACCCTTCTCCACATAAGGGCAGCCGCGCCGGGCCACTGCCCGACTAGCGCTTACACGTTGTTTTGGGCTTCTTCTTTTTCAAAAACATTGAAAAAGAAGAAGCCCAAAACAATGTGTAGGCGCTAGGCGCTGGTCGAGTGGTGCCCCGACACGGCTGCCCTTAAGTGGAGAAGGGTTGTGGAGAAGACAAGAGGAGAGAAGAAAAGAAGGTGGTGGCTAGGGTTTTTTGCTTTTGAAAAAGCAGCCCAAAACGACATTTTGAGCTTCTTGGGCTTTTTCTTTTTCAAAAACAAAAAACCCTAGCTGCCGCCACCTTCTTTTTTTTTCTTTTCTTTTCTTTTCTCCTCTCTTGTCTTCTCCACAACCCTTCTCCAATTAAGAGCAGCCGCGCCAGGCCACCGCCCGACTAGCGCCTAGCACTTACACGTCGTTCTGGGCTTCTTTTTCAAAAAAAAAAAAAAAACCTAGCCGCTGCCTTCTTTTCTTTTCTTTTCCTTTGTATTCTCCACAACCCTTCTCCACTTAAAGGCAGCCGCAGTGCTAGGCACCGGGCCACCGCCCGACTAGCACCTAGTTCCTACACGTCGTTTTGGGCTTCTTCTTTTTCAAAAACAAAAAACCCTAGCCGCTGCCTTCTTTTCTTTTCTTTTCTTTTCTTTTCTTTTCTTTTCTTTTCTTTTCTCCTCTCTTGTCTTCTCCACAACCCTTCTCCACTTAAAGGCAGCCACAGCGTTAGGCACCAGGACACCGCCCGACTAGCGCCTATGCAAACACTGTTTAGAACTAACATAAACGAACAAGAAACACACAAATCCATAGATTAAACTATCTTGAACCTAACTCCATTAGATTGACCACAACGAACAGTTCCATCACAAATATCAAATAGCAAGCATATTCAAAATCCCACTCTTCCTGCAAACAAAGGCTGCCCCAAATGCTCAAAATCCCAACTCGTTATTCTTTCCATTCCACAAAGAAACTAGCAACGTAAAATGCTTTTAAAGAAGCAATCAAAAGAACAGAAATACGAAATCATCAAAAGGTGCATGCTGACACAAAAGCTGCAAGAGGAACTAAAGCTTATACATCAATCACAATCCAACATCAAAGACATAAATTAATAAACTGATGCATAAGTAAATAAAATCAAGGTAGTAATAATGTTACTCATTAACAAGCATCCAAAAATTACAAACTTTTGATTGCCAGGTACTAATATGGTGAAGAATGGAACAAAATTTACAAACAAGACAAAAAAGTAACAGGTAATTAATTCATCGCAACATACTAAATAAATGAAAAACAAAACAAATGAAAAGACAACAGGCAATTAATTCATCGGAGCATACTAAATAATACAAAAAAGAAAACGAATAAAGCTAGCAATTTCTTTAGTTTACAAGTGCAATACCAACAGTCTTTTCTCAATCAAGATCTTCTTGTCTGGGCTCTGATGTCCTATTTCCCGAGTTAGGATCCCCATCATTGTTGTTGTTGCCACTTCCACTGCCGGTGTTGCTGCTTGTCTCTGCAGGCGAACCAAATCCCCTAAATGGCCATGGCAATGAAATTCTAAATCTGCGCTCCAATGTCCTAGGAGTCTCAGCATTCCCTCCTCCTATGGTCCCCTCACCGCCACCAACATTACCACCCAACCCACCAACATTCTGACCCTGAATATTCGTAATATTACCACTATTGTTCCCATTTCGCCTCTGCTCATACTCGGCGTCGTCAGTGGGCAACTCGTACCGACAAACCGGGCAGGAATTGTGCATTTCCAGCCACGGCAGAATGCAATCCGAATGGTATATATGTTTGCAAGGCATCTGCCTGGCCTCCTCATTCAATTCGAAGCTATCTTTACAGACGGCACACTGGGATGAATCCGAGCTCATCATCTGCTCTGTAATCTTGATGCTGGGGAGCCCCTCCACGGCCGATTTCGATGCAGGCGGCGTCCCATAACGATTGGGATCGTTCTCGGCCAGCTGCTGTATCAGCTGCTCTAGACCTGGACCGATGAAGTAGTCCCCGAGATTCGCCGGAAGACGAAAAGCGGCTGCACCAGCGGTGGGGTCGACGGAGGAGGAACTGTTCTCGATGACGAATTGGATGTTGGCGCCGCCGGCTCGCATGCTCTGGAGATAGTTCTGGAGGAAGACGAAAGGGTTGAACTCGCTCGGGTCGTTGAAGGATCGGGTCGTCGGAATCGGACCTCCACCAACACCGCCACCGCCACCGCCCATTCCGAAGAGCGTCGAGAGATCATCCATGAAGAAGGCGTCCAAGGGATTAGGGTTAGCGGTCAAACCTCCAAAGCTAGGGTTAAGGTTAGGGTTAGGGTTTGGGCTTTCGAGTTCTTCCAGAAACCCGCCGTTGCAAGAAGGGCAGACGAGATCAGAGGAGGGGGATGGTGAGATCCTAACCGTGCGATTGCACAGGTGGCAAAAGTACATCTGAGAAGGCGCCGCGGCGGCGGCGGCGGTGGCTCCGCCGGAGAAAGACATGTCAACTGAAGAAACAGATAGAGAGATTTTTTTTTCTTTTTTATACTTATTTTCTAAATTTTTTATAATATTTTTGTAATTTTTCTTTTTCGAATTTTGGAGTCGAAGAAGGAAAATTGAAGAAAATTTGTTAAGCGATTTATATACGAGAGAAGGAAACGAAGAAGACCAATGAGTCTGAGATTATTTTGTCTATGCGATAAAAAACACAAAACAGAAAAATAAAAAACAAAACGATGACGTGTAATGTTGCATGCCTTGGTCTCACACTATCACCATTTCATACGTGCGTCTAACCAATCAAAATGCATCTTGTTATTATGTATAAAAATAATAATAATAATAATCAAATTAAAATAACAATAATATCGTTTTGTTCAAATCTGTTGTTTAAATGATGTGACATTATTATAATCCATTTATTTGAGGATTGAGATCCCTTACCTATTTAATTTTTGTTAAGCTTTCAATAATAATCTGCTGATACGCAGCAGACAAGTAAATGAATGGCTGTGATTAATTTGTTTTATTTGTTTCTCTCCTACCTATTAAAACTACACCGTTTCAGACTCCCAAACCACTCCCACTAACCAAGCCTTTTCTTCTGTATCATCACTCATGATATCATTCATTGTATCTCCCTCTCAAATTTTCCTTTCTTCTCCAAATGTAGAAATTCACACAGTTCTAATCTCTCCTCCAGTCGCCTATAGTCTTATTTGCACTCTTTCACTCACTCTCGCTCACTCCTTCGTTCTCGAGCGAGTCGGAAGAAGCGCACAGTCTTCTTCATTCTCGTTCTTGTTCTCAAGCGAGCCACTATGCCAAGACGTCGTCGATTGTTTGTCTTCGTCGGCTGTTGCCACCACCGCGCCTACCTTGTCTCAGGCAAACAGTCTCCAGTGTCGTTTTTGAGGCTTCTAGGACTCTCTGGAGCAGTTTGTTTTTGATTAAATTTTGTTTGGATCTCGTGATTCTAATTTTGAATTTGCGATTTGTAGTATTTTGCCGCAGAGAAATGAAAAAACCAAAGTGATGAATTACTGATTTTCCAAGATTGGATCTTGTTTGTTTCTGATTTTTCAATATTGGATTTTCTTTGTTGATTGATTTGGGCGAGAATTTTGGGTTGAAGAACATAGAAGAATAATATTGTAATTTCTAAATTGTTTAGGGGCATTTCTGGAAGCAATTGTTAAATACATATCTGTGCTTCATTCTTCAGATAAAAGTTCGAGATCTCCCGATTCTTATTTCTCAAGAGAAAAATTATACGCAAAAAATTGAAATAATAATTTCTTCTTCATAATCATTAACAACATTGATTGAAGAAAAAAAAATTTAAACTACTTTTTCAATTCCGTGATCTTTAATTTGCTTCCTTCCACCTTGTCTGACAAAAGAATGAGAGAGATTAGAGGAGTGGTTGAGAGCAGTGGGAGAGAAAGTGAAGTGGTTTGGCCGTTTGGGAGTATGAAACTGTGTAGTTTTATTAAGTGGGAGAGAAACAAATAAAACAAATTAATCACACCCATTTATTTAATTTATTTACTTGATGTCACATGTCTACGGATTATTGAAAGCTGAGTGAAAATTAGATGGGTAGAGGATCTCAATTTTTCATTTAAATGGTATTAGATTTGTATAATTTAAATGAATGGATTATAGTGATGTCATATCATTTGGACATCAGATTTTGCATCAAACATGGGCAAAGTAGCATTACCCTTAAAATAAAGTTAGAATCTAAAGGTTGCTTTTATTTTAATTGGCAGGTCTAGTGAGAATCAATGATCGATTTCTGTTGAGACCGTTAGAAAATCTAAGAGAATTATGGAACTGCGGTTCAGAACGCAGATTGATGGTAGCAGTTTAGTGACGAGAGGTACAATTTGGGTTCCTGAATTATAAAGAAATTGATACCGTTTTGGAAAAGGACTTTAGACTATTTCTTTTATTTTTATTTTTATTATATTGTTTTATTTATGATTTAGACTATTTTCCTATTTTAGACTAATTCTGTCATAGTCAGGATAGAAGATTAATTCTAGTATAAATAGAACTATATTTTTTAGGGTTGTTATCTTTTGAATGTTTTATCAATAAAATTGACTCAATTAGGGTTCATCTTATTTCTTTTAAATTTAGCTTTTCTCAGTTGATTGCTTAGAATAGCTTGGGCTAGGGTTAGGTAAATTCCGTTATTTGATTCTAGAGAATCGATCGCTTAATTCTGTGAGTCGTTTGATTCAAATATATCTAACTTGGGTTACAAGTTAGGGCTTGTTGTTGGATCCTAATCAAGGTCCTCAACAATTTAGTGCTTTCATTGAGAGATTTCGGCGGCCTACAGGAAAAAAAATAAAAAAAAAAAAAAAAGGCCATGGGATCTCGGGAGGATTCTATTATTCAAGGGAGTGGATCGAAGACTAACAAGCAACGGTTTGAAGCCTTGGAAGAGAATCAAGATCGGATTTTCAAGTCCCTATCAGAACTGACGACATCCATAGCACATATGACTAGGTCAAATAATGATGCAATCGAGAGACTTGAATGACAGTTGGCTGAAAACAAGGGAAAGGAAACGATATGCAGACCGACTCAAGGGGATGGACGGTGATCACGTAGTTCATGGGGTGAGACAGAATTCTCGTTAGGAGAGGTAGACGAGCCCAAACTGACCGAAAATCATGAAGGGTTTAAGCGAGAAGGATGTATGGAACGTGGACCATTAATGGTGGAGCGCTAGTTGCATGACGAGGTTTCTAAAGGAGAGATGGACAATGGAACTGAGGAAGATACGAGATTGGATAAGAGACCTCGAGGCCGAAGGCCAATTTATAGGTAGCGAAGGGAACCATGGAGAGATGCTGCAGAATATGAAGGTGATAGGCGAAGAGAAAGGCACTATAGTCTGGGCCCTAGAAAGCCGAAGGTCGATTTTTCGTATTTTAATGGTGGAGATCCACATGAGTGGTTGGACAAGGTGGAGCACTACTTTCAGGTATACGAAGTGGCAAGGGCCAATCGGGTTTCTACTATATGCATCTACCTTGATGGAAAGGCTAATAGCTGGTGGAGATGGATCAAAGCTCAATATGAGCAAGATGGTAGACATATGGGGTGGAGGGCTTTCGAACGGGAATTTTGACTCAATGAGGACCATCACCAATTGTCAATCATCATGGGCAGTTGGCCAAGCTCAAATAGGAAGGAAGGGTTTTAGTATATATTGAGGAGTTTCGCCGATTACATATTCTGGTTAGGGGATGGTTAAAGGAGTCATTATTAGGGACATTTATTGAAGGGTTGAAGCCGTGGTTAGCAAGAGAGATGAAACTGAAACAACCTTAAAGATTGACCGAAGCAATGAGGATGACAGAGATTTTAGAGGATAGTTACTACAGTGACAAGAAGCCGTTGAAGAAGAGTTCTGGGAGTAAAAATTTTAAATTAGAGTCAAACAAAGATTCTTGGAAGGGAAAAGAAGTTATTGAGGATAGTTCCAAAAAGGAAAGCAAAGATGTAAAAAAACTGACAAAGGAAAAGGTTCAAGAGGGAATCAAAAAGGGTCTGTGCTTCAAATACGGGGAGAAATGGAACAAATACCATCGGTGCCGAACTTGGAAGGTATTTATGATCATTGACTCAAGTGATTCAGATAATGATGTTATCAGTAATGAGGAAGCCATTAGTGATGAGGGAGAGTTGAGGGTGGCTGAATTAGAAGAAAATAATTATGAAGTTGAGTTGTCTTTAAATGCCATGTCTAGGGTTTTTAAACCATCCACTATGAGGCTCATGTCTTGGGTTGGTAAGTTCGAGGTTTCGATGCTGGTAGATTCTGGTTCCTCTCACAATTTCATCAACGCGAATATCGTAAGGAAGATTGGATTGCGAGAGGCTGCCATAGAACTGTTTGATGTGAAGGTGGCTAATGGGGAAAAACTTAAGTGTGAGGAAATGGTTCATGAGGTGAAGATGAACGTGCAAGGAGTCAGGATTGCTACTGATTTGCAGGTGTTATCGCTAGTGGGAGTAGATGTGGTGTTAGGTAACGCTTGGTTGAAGAGTATCGGTAAAGTAGTTACATATTTTGATGCCATGACAATGGAATTCAAATTGGGCGAAAGAAAAAGAACATGGGTTGCTTTGCCTCTTAAAGAAATTAAACAATGTGAAGCTCAGATGATAGAGAGGCTTTGCAAAAGGGGTGCCAAATGTTTTGCAATGGTGAATGATGGAGATCGACAGAAGGGGAAATGCAAGAAAAAGAATACAAATGAGCTGCAAGATGAATTACAGTGACTGCCCGAGAAGGTATGTAAGGTAGTGGCAAATCATCGACAAGTTCTAGAAGTGCCAACTAGCTTACCATCCCCCCGTCATTGTGATCACCGCATTACTTTGAAAGATGAAGCAAAACCGGTCAATGTGCCTCCATATAGGTATGCCCATTTCCAGAAAGATGAAATTGAGAGACACGTAAATGAGATGTTGAAGAATGGAATGATCAGGCAGAGTCAAAGTCCGTTTTCGTCTCTGGTGTTATTGGTAAGGAAAAAAGATGGGACTTGGAGGTTTTGTACCGACTATCGGGCTTTAAATGAGGCAATTGTGAAGGACCAATTTCCAATCCCGATGGTTGATGAGATGTTGGATGAGTTTCATAGGGCGTGTGTGTTCACCAAGCTAGATTTTCGAGCCGGGTTCCACCAAATTCGGATGAAGGAGGAGGATGTGCACAAAACAGCCTTTTGGACTTATTCGGGGTTATATGAGTATCGGGTGATGCCATTTGGGCTATGCAACCCACCTTCTACATTCCAGGCAGCCATGAATTCTATTTTTAGACCTTACCTAAGGAAGTTTGTGCTAGTGTTCTTTGATGATATATTGATTTATTCAAAATCAATGGAGAAGCATTTAGAGCAATTGGAGTTAGTATTGGGGATACTAGAGCAGCATAATTTTTTTTATTAAAATGTCAAAATGTGATTTTATGCAAGAGGAACTACAGTATCTTGGGCATATAATTTCAGGTGTGGGAGTGAAGGTTGACCCAAGAAAGATTGAGGCTATGGTGGACTGGCCATTGCCAAAAGATGTGTCGACTGTGAGAGGGTTTCTAGGGTTAACAGGTTACTACCGGAAGTTTGTGAAGAATTATGGGCTAATTGCAAAACCATTGATGACTATGTTGAAGAAAGACAGTTTTGAGTGGACGGAAGAAACAAAGAAAGCTTTCGAAGATTTGAAGAGGGTCATGACATAAACCCCTATGTTAGCTTTGCCCGATTTTGAAAAGCCATTCAAGGTCTATACCGATGCGAGTGGAGAAGGGATTGAGGCAGTCTTGGTACAAGAGAAAAGGCCTCTGACGTTTGTTTCTAAGGCTTTAGGGCTAATGAAGAAGGCTTGGAGTACTTATGCTAGAGAGATTTTAGCAGTGGGGCACGCTGTAAAGGTGTGGAGACCTTATTTATTGGGCAGGAAATTCACCATTATCACCGATCAACAAGCTTTGAGGCACTTGTTAGAGCAGAAAATTGTGACCCCAGAGCAGCAGAAGTTTTTAGTTAAGTTTCTTGGGTTTGAGTACGATATTGTTTACCAACCTGGTAGGGAAAACAAAGTAGCTGATGCTTTATCCAGAAAAGAGGGCAGTTCAATATTATGGTCTATGTATGCGGACAATGTGACAAGATTGTTAGCATTTAGTTGGGCCGAATGGCGTGTTTGGGATCGAATTAAGGAGGCCATGCAATTTGATGCTTGAACAGTTGAGATTCGTAAGAAGTTGGAGGACCACGAGGGTGGTGTAGAGAGATTTAGCTATAAAAATAGTCTATTGTACTACATAAACTATGTATATGTACTGGGGGTACCAGGGTTGAGAGAGGAGATTTTAGCTTATTTCCACAGTAGCAAAGAAGGAGGTCATTCGGGGTGGTTGCGCACTTATGTAAGGATCAAACACTTTTTCTATTAGGAGGGCCTTAAAAATGAAGTGAAGAAATTGGTGGCCGAGTGTGATATCTGTCAGAAAGTGAAGTATGACCAGAGGCGCCCTATGGGGTTGTTGCAACCATTATCAATACCGGAGAAAACTTGGGAAGACTATGACGGGATGGTAGAACGTTTTCCAGATTTTTCCTTTGAGGACAAGAGCATTCTTGAAGAGCGGGGGAATGTTAAGACCGTTAGAAAATCTAAAAGAATTATGGAACGGCGGTCCAGACCGTAGATTGATGGTAGCAGTTTAGTGACGAGAGGAATAATTTGAGTTCCTGAATTATAAGGAAATTGATAATATTTTAGAAAAGGACTTTAGACTATTTCTTTTATTTTAATTTTAGTTATATTGTTTTATTTATGATTTAGACTATTTTCCTATTTTAGACTAATTCTTTCATAGTCATGATAGAAGATTAATTCTAGTATAAATAGAACTATATTTTTTAGGGTTGTTATCTTTTGAATGTTTTATCAATAAAATTGACCCAATTAGGGTTCATCTTATTTCTTTTGAATTTAGATTTTCTCAGTTGATTGCTTAGAATAGCTTGAGCTAGGGTTAGGTAAATTCCGTTATCTGATTTTAGAGAATCTATCGCTCAATTCTGTGAGTGGCTTGATTCAAATATATCTAACTTTGGGTACAAGTTAGGGCTTATTGTTGGATCCTAATCAAGGTCCTTAATAGTTTCCATCGATATTTCTGTATCTTATAGGTACCGATACCGATATTAAGTATAATATCATTTCTCTAAAAATATCCTGGAAATATCTAGACATATCCATGATTAGACCTAGTAAGGTTCTGGTTCGAACCGTGGAACCGGGGTGGAACCGAAACCGAAACCGAAACCGAAAAACCGGTTTCGGTTCAGGAACCGTAATCGGAACCGGGGGAGGTCGGTTTTGGTTCCGGTTCCGGTTCCATTTTTATTGGAACCGATCAGTTCCAACCTGATTGGAACCGGTGGTTCCAGTTCCGGTTTGAACTAGCGGTTCCAAGTTTTTTTTTTTTTTTTTTTTTTTCAATTAAAAAAATAACACTTTATTTATAAAAATAAAATGTTTAAAAGAGAAATAACATTCAAGAGTATTGAATCATGGTATATAACTCTTGTATAAGTATATATATTTTTTTTTACATTCTCCTCATTTTTATATAGGTTAGGCATCTCACCACTTTTCTTCTTTATCCAATATGGGATATGAGATTTTCTTATCCTTTCTATTTTAGTTGTGATTTTCTTATACTTTCTATTCTAGTTAGGATTTCTTCTCTTATTACATACAATATCTAATATATGATATAGAAAACTATCCTTTGCCGGAGAATAAATAATTTGTTTAAAATCAAAAGCAGAAGACTTTTAGAGAGTTGAAGATCCAATACGCTCATCCGCTTTCCCGTAAAGAGATAAGATATACAAAGTGTCTAGTTTCACCAGCTCGTGATGTTGGAAATGACAATGAGAGGTTAGGCATATACAGCTTATGTTAATTTGTGAATTCATATATATATATATATATATATAACATCCATTGTTACATTTATTTATCTTTTTTTCACTTAATTTCTTTCTCTCTAGTATCAATTTGTTTCTTTTAATTATAATATTATGTTCGGATTACACTTTGATTTCTGTTTGGAACTCCTACCAATTGTTTTTTATGCCCATTAGCTTTGAAAATTTTGCATGCCTCGTCAATTATAGATTTGTTAGTTGGACATCGATCAATTTCTGTTTGGACATAGATTTGTTAGTTGTACATCGTCAGTTATCAATTGAAAGTGCTTGAATGAAATACCATCTATGTACAAGAACAAAAGCATGTTTTTTAATCCAAAAGCTCACTTTCAATTCATAGCTTGTCACAATTATGTAATAAGAGAAGAAAATCACAAATAGAAATCTAGAATAGAAAGGAATATAAGAAAATCTCACATCCCACATCGAATAAATAAGAAATGTGTAAAGATGCCTAACTTATATAAAAAGGAGAAGAATGCAAAGGAAAATATACTTACTTAGTTACTTGGACACGTGTTATGGGCCACAGTCCAATACTTCACAATGTCCTTTTTAACATATATATATATATTAATTATAAATTAAACATTATTTTTTTGTAAAAAAAAAAATTCCGGTTCAAAACCGCCGGTTCCAGTTTCGGTTTCGATTTCTGTTCCAGGTTCCGATGGAACCGGAACCGGAACCGGAACCGGAACCACCGGTTCAGAATCGGAATCGGAACCGGAACCGGAACCAAACCAGAACCTTGCCACCTCTATCCATGATATTTCCATAAAATATTGATATCGCATATTGTGGTAGAAAAAATAGCACAACCCAAATGTTTAGACCCAATTTTGGAAGTCCAAATAAGGACCCAGGCCTTTGTTGATATCAAAGTGCAAACATAGTCAAGCCCAAACGAGGTTCATGGCCTAGTAAGAGTCCAAATACACAAGAAAATCGACTAAGTCCATCATGGACCATGTTTAACAACATAATTGTTAATTGATTAGGTCAGTGATACCATCTGTTTGAACTAATTTTATTCGATACCTCACGTCAGCATGAAACCCAGGATTCAAGGGACTAAATGTCCACATCAGCTTGATAGACAAAATACGACAATAGCGATCCACCCAATTGAAAGTGGCTATTCGCCAAAAAAGCAAATGAAATCCAAATGTGCCTCATGATGAATTATAAGGAACCATTAATAGAGTCCATCCTTATATAGGTCAAGCTAATAGCCTACAATCTAGTATTTGACAAATTGTGTAGTTAATATGAAGATATGAAGAAAACCCTACAAGGAATGAAGATCACAGTGCAATAAGTACTTAAAGATTCAATTCATCAAAGACCTCTCGATTCACCAAGGATCACACCGAGATATGATTCCCATTGGGATCTCGCCCAATAATATATCATGCTTACACAACAAGGGTTATGGCAACACTCTAATCTCTATATAAACACATGTATTGAAGCAAGAGTAAGAGGGTAGTCAATACTAAAGTGATTCATCACTTATAATTGTAACCTTATTTTCAATGTTCTAGTAAATGTTAGGCTCTAATCGGGCGGTGGACCAGCGCTTAGCGCCTAGGCAGATTTCTAGGCGGTTGACTTTTTCTGTTGATCGATTATGACGAAATACATATAAAATCATCAATATAAATTCTCTTATTTTTTTGTTTGTATTTCTTGTACATTTTTGATATAATTTTACTTTTTGTTGTATATTTAGATTTTAGTATTGAAAGATGATGCCTTTTGTTATTTTACAAATTTGCTTTATAAAAGTCAAAATATCTTCTTCTCTTTTTCTCTTTTTCTCATTTTCATTCTTTCACGCCAGTTTTCTTCCACCAGATTCACACCTTCTTCTTCTTCTTCTTCTCTCTCTCTCTTGTCTCTTTTTCAGGCCTTCTTCTCTCTCTCTCTACTTTTGCTCTGTTTTCTCTTTACCAATGACCCAAACTCCTTCCAAAATCAACCCAAAAATCCACCAAAATCAAAGTCCAACACATGGAAGTTGGTTTGGTCAGCGACATATTAAGATAAAGCAAATAGTGAATACATTAAGATAAAGCAAAGTGAAGTGATTAGAAGACTCTTGGCTTATGAATCTAGGAAGGCTCATACAACTACATCTCCAAAAAAGCAAAAGAGTTTTGCCTTGAAGAGCATCAAGGTGGAAAAAGAAGAAGAAGACTCGGATGAAGAAATTGCTTTGATGGCAAAGAAGTTCAAGCAATTTGTGAGATTTGAGAAGAAAGGTTTTGGCTCCAAGGGAAAGTTTGTGAAGAAGAAGATTCCCTTCAAGAAAGTGGAGCAAACTCAAGAGAAAGATCACAAGAAAGGTGTCTAATGCTATGAGTGTAGTGGCTTTAGACATATTGCTCCGGAATGTGCAAACTTGAAGAAAAAGAGAGGAAAGGCCATGGCGGTTACTTGGAGTGATAATGATGACCTAGAAGAGGAAGATAAGTCTTTAGATGATGATGAAGACCAAGTTGCCAACTTCATTGCTTTCTTGTCCTCTCACAAGAGTAATGAAAGTGTGAGTGACAAAGAAGAGAGTGACTCAAATGGTGAGAGCAACTCTTCAAACTCCAACTTCGACATTGATAAAGAAATGGATTATGTTGACTTCATGAGATTCTTTAAGAACTCTAGGTTGAAGAAGAAAATGGAGATACAAAAGTTGAAAGGGGAAAAGCTTGAATTGACTTCCAAGATAACTCATTTAATTTTGGAAATGAGTAAAGCAAAAGAGATGGAAGAAGGATTGAAGAGTTAGTTTTAGCTAAGAAGAATGAAGATAGCTTAAGAAAAGAGCTCATAGAAGCAAAAGGGTTGATTGCTAAGATGACCTCCGGAACCGAAAAGCTTGATAAGATGATATCTTATGGGAAGAGTCCTAGTGACAAGAAGAGGTTAGGATATGTGGAAGAAATGGAGACCACATCCTTGAAGAAAACAACATTTGTCAAGAGCAAAGAGGTTGAAAATGCTCAAACCCCTCAACAACCAACTAAATAGGTTGAAGTTGGTGAATCCTCAAAGCAAGCTCAAGTAAGGGTTCCAATAAGAGCTCCATCACAACCAAGAGCGCCACCACAACTAAGACCTATACAATCAAGACTTCCTCAACCAAGGATCCTACAAGCTCAACACAGGGTCCTTCATGCTCAACCAAGGAGACATGCTAACTTAGCTCAACCATAAAGAAGAGAGTTGCCTCAACATCAAAGAGCAACCCGAAATGGAAGAAGGCCATAAATGCTTGCACAAAGCTATGGTATGAACTCCTATTTTACTCATACTTGCCATCTTTATGGAATTGAAGGCCACATTAGTCCTAACTGCTTTAAGTATATTAAATTGTGTAGAAGAGAAAGAATGATTGAGAAAATATGCTTAGGAGAGCCATAATGCATGCATCTAGGAAATTTAGAGCAAATGGACAAATGGCTCATAGAAATGATCATGTTGTACCTAGGTTGAATAGAAATAATGAATATTATTGCTATGTGGCTCAAGTAGCCTTGAAAGCAAATGCCTCAAACACTTGGTACCTTGATAGTGGGTGTTCTAGACACATGACCGGAAACAAGAGTTTCTTTAAAACTCTTGTAATGGAGGATGGTGGATTTGTCACCTTTGGTGATGGATCTAAGAAAAAGGTCATAGGGAAAGGTAATATATCTATTCCCGGGTTACCCTCCATGTCCAATGCTCTTTATGTAGATGGCTTGTAAGCCAATCTTATTAGCATATCTCACTTGAGTGATGAAGGGCTTTCGATTATGTTTGGCAAGGTTGATTGCTCTATTCTTAAGGAAAATGGGCAAGTTTTGTTGAAAGGCAAGAGATCAAGTGACAATTACTATTGGCTTGAATCTAATCTCATCTCTTGCAACTTGTCTACTACTGAGCAAGTTGAGATGTGGCATCAATGATTTGGCCACATGAACTATAGGGACTTAAAAGTCCTTGATAGGTTGAATATTGTTAGAGGCCTTCCCAAACTTGGGAAAAAGGTTGAGGGTATTTGTGGACCTTGTCAACAAGGGAAGCAAACCAAGAGTGTGCATAAGAAAGGCAAATAACTTTCCACCAAAGAGCCATTGGAGCTTCTCCACATGGATCTTATGGGTCCTATTTAAACCGAAAGCTTGAGTGGTACAAGGCACATTCCTGTTGTTGAAAGCTTGAGTGGTACAAGGCACATTCTTGTTGTTGTTGATGAATTCTCTAGGTTCACATAAACTTACTTCCTTAGAGAAAAGTCCGAAGCCTTTGAGAAATTCAAAATGCTTTGTGTCAAAATTCAAAGTAAGAAAACTTCTCACATTAAGTGCATTAAGAAAATTAGGAGTGATCATGGGAAGGAATTTGAAAATGCTAGCTTTGAAAATTTTTGCAATAGCTTAGACATTTACCATGAATTTTTGGCCCATAGGACTCTTCAACAAAATGGTGTTATTGAGAGGAAGAATAGAGTCTTTCAAGAGATGGCCCGTGTTATATTGCTTAGCAACAAAATCGCTAGGAATATTTTGGCCGAAACCATCAATACATATTGCTACATAGGGAATAGAGTGTTCCTTAGGCCCGGGACTAAACAAACATCCTATGAGTTATGGAAGGATAGAAAACCAAATGTGAGCTACTTCCACTTTTTTTGGAAGTAAGTGCTATATACTAAATGACCGAGATCAACTTGGCAAGTTTGATGCCAAGAGTGATGAGGCTATTTTTATTGGGTATGCATTTAATAGCAAAACCTATAAAGTGTTTAATTTAAAGACTCGAAGTGTCATGGAATCATCAAATGTTGTCTTTGATGATTATAGGCCCAAACTTGATGATCATAGGGAGGATGTTTGTGTAATAGATGACCATCCTTTGAATGAAAGTGGTGAAACTTTAAGTGGTGTGGAGTCAAACCAATATGAAGAGGATGGTTTACCTCTTAATAGAGTCCCTCTATTGGACTCTAATGAACCCACTCCTTGGGTTAGGAAACTCTATGATAAGGATGATATCATTGGAGATGTTAGAGAGGGTGTTAGAACTAGGCTTCAAATTATCTACACTTGTTACACCTCTCAAATAGAACCTAATAAGGTTGATGAAGCCTTGGAGGATGAGTTTGGGTTCTTACCATGCAAGAAGAGCTAAACCAATTTGAAAGAAATGAGGTTTGGACTCTTGTTCCTAGACCTAGAAACACTAATGTCATAGGCACCAAATGGGTGTTTAACAAATCCGATGAGGATGGCAACATTGTGTGAAACAAAGCTAGGCTTGTTGCATAAGGATACTCTTAAATTGAGGGTATAGACTTTGAGGAGACCTTTGCTCCCGTTGCCCGTCTTGAGTCCATAAGTTTTCTCTTGTCCATTTCTTGTGTGTAC
Source organism: Acer negundo (assembly GCA_035582765.1). Taxonomy (NCBI): domain Eukaryota; kingdom Viridiplantae; phylum Streptophyta; class Magnoliopsida; order Sapindales; family Sapindaceae; genus Acer; species Acer negundo. The sequence goes on from CM069238.1 coordinate 1,497,367, forward strand.
AAGTTCAAATTACACCAAATGGATGTTAAGAGTGCCTTCCTCAATGGCTTGTTGCATGAGGAAGTGTTTTTTAAGCAACCCAAGGGGTTTGTGGATCCACACCATCCCTCTCATGTCTATCGCCTCTAGAAGGCTCTATATGGGTTGAAACAAGCACCGAGGACTTGGTATGAGTGCCTCACTCTTTATCTTGTTGACAATGGCTACTCTAAAGGTAGTGTTGACAAGACATTGTTCATCAACTGCACTAAAGATGAGCGATTTATAACTTAAATTTATGTTGATGACATTGTTTTTGGTTCCACCAACCAGTCCAAAGTCCAACAATTTATTGATGTCATGTCTCATGAGTTTGAGATGAGCATGGTTGGTGAACCAAATTACTTCCTAGGCTTGCAAATTAAGCAAATGCATGATGAGATCTTTATATCCCAAGCTAAGTATGCTAAGAGCCTAGTGAAGAAGTTTGGCCTTGAGAATGCCAAACATTGTGACACACCCATGAGCACCACCTTGAAACTAAGCAAAAAATGCTAGTGGAAAGAATGTTGAGCAAAGTCTATATCGTGGCATGATAGGTAGCTTGCTTTACTTGACCGCAAGTAGGCTCGATATTTCTTTTAGTATGGGTGTTTGTGCTAGGTACCAAGCTAATCCCAAGGAATCTCACCTTGTTGTAGTAAAGAAGATCATTCAATTTGTGAATGGTACCTCAAACCATGGGATTTGGTACTCCTTTGACACTAATCCAAGTCTTGTTGGATTTAGTGATACCGATTGGGTAGGAAATTGTGATGATAGGAAAAGTACATCGGGCAGTTGCTTTTTCCTTGGGAACAATTTGGTTTCTTGGTTCTGTAAGAAGCAAAACTCAATTTTCCTATCCATGGCCGAGGCGGAATACATTACCGCCGGTAGTGCTTGCACTCAATTGATGTGGATGAAACAAATGCTAGCCGATTATGGTTTAGAGCAAGGTACTCTTACTTTATTTTGTAATAACATAAGTGCCATTAACATTTCCAAAAATCCCATCCAACATTCTAGGATAAAGCTTATTGACATTAGACACCACTTCATAAGAGAGCTAGTTGAGGGCAAAACCATTGCATTGGAACATGTGAAAACAAATGACCAACTAGCGGACTAGTTTACTAAGCCCTTAGACACCTTTAGATTTGGGGACCTTAGCAAGTCTATTGAGATTTGTCACTTGGGTTGAAGTGGTAGGTCTTGACCCCATTGGGGAGCTCAAGCATAGAGAGCAAAGTTGCCTGATCATTCATTGTTCTACATTGATAAATCTTATGCCTCTCATTTAATTACTTGAGATGATTGGTTGTGCATGCTTATGTTTTTTTAAATAAGTGTGCAACATTGCCTTGCTTGCAATCCATGTCATATTTATGCTCAAACATGCATTTTTGGTCTAGGAGATGTACTTTGGTAGTACTTTTGAATGACCTACAATTGATCACCATGACATAATGATTCTTTAATGACATGCTTAAGATGATAAGTGTGAGTTGAAAAATGTGAAATATTTGATTGCTAGATCTTGATTGCAAATTTGTGTGCAAAAGCAATATTAAGACTAAAATACCATTACTTTAAGTCTCTTTTTCTTTATTGGTAGAACAAGGCTACTATCATACAGGTATCTCACCCGGAAAAATCGAATAGGATGCAATGTCGCTCATGTCTTGTTTTGCTCATAAGGTTGGATATGTTAGGATTATGCTCAATAGCAAGAGTGTAATGTTGTAATTAACAATCTTTTTCATATTAATAAAGTGATTTCTGGTTTAACAAATCGTATAGCATTTATAGTTTGTATTATAATTGTCAAAGTAAATAATCATAAGGTCTAAAGACTATGGGAAAAGAAGAATTGTTCGTACATCTGGATATGTATGTGGTAGACACAATTCTTTAGTTAGTCTTGAATATTGTTCACAACTTAAGTTAAAGGTTGGGCACCTTTATCTTGTTAAAGTTGTAGAATTCTTTTGCTAGCATTTGAGTGGGATCAAATGAGATATGATGAGTCTAAAATCATCGGAGTGTCTTCGAGCAAAAGGATCTAGTGCACTGGGTGCATTGAACTGGATCACAATGAAAAGCTTTATCTAGAACCGTCAATAGATAATAGTCTTTTCATTATCAGGACAATCGGAGAGTCTATCTTAATCCTGAGATAAATGATGGACTTATGGTTGCAAGTGATATCATTTGAGTTATCAATGAGTACGATTATATCGCATAGTCTATCCTCGATAGTTTGGTGATATTCATTTGTTAATCGATAGAGGACTTCATTTATAGATATGGACATCGTGGCTCCATTTAATTAAATGAGAGTATAATATCATCATATGGATGTTTTGAGGTAATTGGATATTAAATCTCAACGTTGAGTTTTCAATAGTGTCTATTGAAAACATGGCTTCTGGACAAGTCAAAATATCCAAGTTCAAAACGTGGTCATATGAGTAAATATGGTAACTTGGAGAGTTATAGGCGGTCTATGAACTCTTGGCGATTACTGATATTAATCACGAGGATACACTATCTCCAATATGATTGTCTAGGGTATGAATGAGGAGCATCTTCCTTTTCTATCTTTATTTAAGAGTTCAGTTTTAGCTCTTTAGTGGAATGAGTTAAAATTAATGGATCGGACCTAAGTGAATCATTTGTTGATTGTGATTAGGTTATGTCTATTGAAGCTTAAATTTAGATGGCCCGCCAAGATCCCCAATCCACACGGACTTGCATGGATCACTTGATATATTCTACCGGACCAATTTAAGGGTCCATCTAGAATTGCATTTAATATATTAAGAATATAATTTGCTCATTATTTAAGTAATGGGCTGCTCAATTATATTAATATATTAATGAAAGACATGTGGGCTTGTTTCTTTTAGTAAGAATGGGTCTGGTTCACATGTGGGCTTTTTTATTTAAAGTCCAATGGATTAAATGAAATAGGAAAATAATATTAGGCCCATCTTATATATAAGTGGGGCGGCTAGGTTAAGGTTTTGACCTAAAAATATTATTTTGTTTCATTTATTTTAATTAAATAAGAATTAATTGATTTATTGATTAATTGTTTAATTAAAGAAACAAATCTTTCCTAAAAGTAAAAGACTTGTTTGATAAGTAAATAAATAAATTAGTATTATTTATTTAATCAAATAAGGAGTCTTTTTTTTTATTTAGTCAAATAAAAGAATAAAAATAAAAGAGTTGGATTAGGGTTTGAAGTCTATAAAGTTAAAAAGAATTAGGGTTGAATTTCAGTCACCCTATATAAGTGACATGATGAAATTCGGCCAACCCTAATTAGATACTACATAGAATTCGGCAACCCTAAAGGAAAAAGAAGAAAAATTCGGCCAACCTATATATATGTTCTTATAGGGTTCGGCCACATCAATTAATTGGTGCTTGAGTTTTTATTTTCTTTCTTCTTCTTCTTAATTCTAAGAGAGTTTTTATTCTAGAGAGACAAAAAGGAGTGAAAAATTATTCTTTGATAGTATACAATTGCTTAAACATCAATAAGCTTGTGTATACGATATCGATCTAGGTTCACGCGAGTTTCGATCATAAGATTGTGAACTCAAAAGTGACCGGAATAATTTTGACATTCTTTTGATTGTTTTGTGACTAACAAAGAAAAGAAAGTATTTGTTTGGTCCATTCACAGGTTTGCAATTCAAAGGAAAGGGAGACCACGCTCCTAGGTGATCCACGTTCGTGCTCGGATTGAAGGTCTTGCGGATTACCATCGACGTAAGTCAATCGACTCACGCGACAAGAGGTAATTTACTTTTGTTGATATATATGCATGTTTATTGATTAAAAGGGTTTAAGGTTCATAAAGGAAAAATTTTAAAAGTCACTAAATCGTCTTTAGTATCGCTTCCGCTGCGTGTAACACTTTTATTTGTTTGTTTTTCCCTACAGGATATAGTTGCTCCTTAAAATTGAAATGATTAATCTCTATATCCTTACTTTTTCCATAACAAAGGGTGAGATTGGTTTGAATTCTTTTCGAAACCCTTGTTGTTTGCTTTGCCAAATACCATTGCTTTTGAACTTAAATGCAACATGTCTTGCATGCGAAGCATCTTTGTCACACATTTTTTTAAATAAAACTCCTTGAATCTCTCTTACTTATTTGAGATGTATAAAGTTGCTGTTAATGGAAAATTATCATTGGGGTGAATCTCCAAATAACAACTTTAAGGACCAAGATCGAGATAGATCTCGGTCGGAGGGGTATCATGTAGTTCGATACCAACAGGATTCCTGTCAAACCAAACTAAAACTCATACAAGAAAAGATTAACATGTGCGATTTTATTGATGAAAACATGTATACACCTGATGAAATTAGGGCTATGGTGATATGTGGCAGTATTCAAGGTTTCTATTAGGTGATGGAGATGGTATGCTCATGCCTATCGATAAGTAGAACTGAATGCGAGTGTAGGGTTTAAGGGGGCCAATTTTTTTATCCTCCTCTTGGTGAATATAATGTCGTATATATAGGTTTGTTGCTTGCCATGCACTCTTACAATTTTGATCTAGGGTTTTGGCGGTCCTAAGACTTTCTTTCCTTCTAGGAGACAATTTTGTAGGAGCTTTAATTATTTGAATCAAGTGATTCCTATTGGAGAGGATTCTAGTAAAAATGGACTCCTTATTCGAATGAAATTCTTAAATGGCGGGAAGGAGTCTACCTTTTTATTGGGAATTGAACGACTATGTTTTTCAGGCCCCTTACTTTGGAGCTTCAAGACTTGTCCGTCTGGACATATGAATTTGAGATTCTGTAAGTGTTTCTTATGGTTATCTAGCGAGAGGATCCCTGGAGGTATTTGAGTTCATTTGGGTTCTCATGTACCCCGCCTCTTGCTAATTTTATGCTTTCCTTGTTTAGGTGCTTGGTCGATGGGGTATCCTGATATCGGCTGTTTTTACAGTGGGGTACCTAGCTGAATGTATAAGCGGGGTACTTAGCGGATGTAGTATATGGATGCCTGTTTGATGCGATAGCGAGATACCATGCTGATGTAATGGCGGGGTACCCTGTTGATCTTAATAGCGGGATACCTGTCTGGTGCAGTGGCGAGGTACCTTGTCGAGCTCTGTGACAGGATTCTAAGTAGAACTCCGGATTGTTAGGCTTGCTGGCTTGAACTAGGGGAGGAGGTAGATATCCAAATTTGATTTTAGCATTCTTCTTTCTAGAAGTAGCTAGGTGGTATCTTAGCCTATGTCTTTTCCTTATATCTAGGTGAAAAATTCTTCTTTGGCCCTTCGCCAATTTTGGTGGTTAATAGCTGCTTATATGATTATGCATTTGTCTTTGTGCTTCAAGCTCTTCTTGTTAATGCTTAACTATTCAGGGAGACTCCTTTTGCCTATCTCATGACAAAAAGAGGGAGTAAGGTTGGGGGGAGTATTTGTGCCATTGTTGGCATTAATTTTAGGGGGAGTTGAGTGAGAGAGTAACCCATGTTGGGAGTTGTTGCATTTAGGGGGAGTTGCATTGCATGGCATGATTACATTCTTGATTGTATCGATTTCTAATCGCAATTCTCTTGTTTTAATCTCCTCTCACACACTTGCTCTTGGAAGGTATCTTTCTTTTTGATTGTGTGTAGGTTGGTCTTTTCTACAAGCTTTGGAATGACTTGAAGATGTTTAAGATTAAGACTAGGAGCTTTATTTGTAATGTAGAAAATCTTTTTGACTAACATTTCTTTGTTTTTGAGAGGATGCTATGTGAGTGTTGGTTTTATCACGAAATAGCTAAAGGGGGAGATTGTTAATGCCTCGCTTTTTGATTGGCTTAATTTCGTTGACAAAACCACAATGGGGTTCAAACTTGTAAGGGTAACTTAGGATTGAAGAAATCCTCATCATATGTCAAAGGACCTCATTGTGGACATCATAAACCTCAAGGAAGGTAGATTTCTTGACTTGTCTCTTAGTTGAAGAGATCTAGTTGCACACATACACACTTGTCATGCTTGCTTGTATGCATTGCACTTTTATGCACTTCACTTGATCTTTGTTGTTGCATCTTGCTATGTGTTTTACATGCATGTATTATTGTTCTTGTTTTCCCTTCATGCATGTTTATTTGATTGCATCTTGCTCTTTGTAATGCCATGTTTTAGTTTAGGCTTTAGGATGCAAATTATTTTTGAAATCGACACCATGTTATGCGGTTAGGGGTTGCATAACCAAGGGCGCAGAAAAGGGACCAGATGATCACCTTTCAATTATGCGCCCTCATTATACGGTTAGGGGCCACACAACCAAGGGCGTACAAAAGGGACTAGAGGATCACCTTTCAATTATACGCCCTCATTCGGTGGCTTAGGGCGCAAATCTAGGCCATATTTTTTCCCAGTCAATGCGACTGTTAGGATTCGGCGCCCTATTATGCGGCCGGTGACTGCATAATCAAGGGCGCATTTTTGCCTTTTTGTTACCACTTCTCCAAAACGATGTCATTTCATGTTGGCCTTATATATATGTGTGTGTGTGTGTGTGTGTGTCTTGATGACCTTTGGTCGTTTTGTGTGAGCAAAATTTACATCTTTCAAGAACAAAATAGTGTCTTCAAACAAAAACCACCAATAATTGATCTTTGATCATCCAAAACACCTAAACCATTCATCTTTCATGTTTCATACATCATATAGCATGGGTTAGGTATGGGTTAGGTATGATTTCTCTTGGTTTCTCTTCTTAGCTCACATGACTTGTATTTAGAACATCATTTTCATTCTTTATATGTTCTTGTTTTACAAGATAGGCTTTTTGTTACTTAACTAGTCTCAAAATTGCTTATATATGACTTGAATAGTTTCAAGATAGTTTCTTTATTGGGTTTTGTGTGTTGGTTGTGGTAGATAATGCATATAAGACTTTGTTTGCTTATTTAGCTATGTTTTATGCATGTTATCTAGTAAAATGTTATCTAGGAATGTCTAACATGTTCATCCATGCCTAGATAAGCTTAAATGTCTAATCTTGCATTTTAGCATCTTGAATATTGCATATATTTACCTTAGGTTGTTTTATCTCTTCTCTTTAGAGACAAGTCTTGTATTTACCTTTTGGTAGTTTGCAAGCAAGGGACTAGAGTAACTATCTTAGGTGTGATGTGGTTAACCTAGATTGTAATCGTATTTGCAAATAGTGGATTCAAGGTTCTAGTATGGCGCACATAATAGCCCGTGGTTTTTCTCGTGTGGGTTTCCACGTAAATATCTTGTGTCTTTTATATTTTCGCACTTTGTACACTTGATATGTCATTGACTAGATAGAGGCTTTTTCGGAATATTGATTAATCGCAAAAATTTTGGTAATTAGTTTATGTTTAATCTATTTACCCCCTCTAGATTAATTAGGCTCATTATATATATATATATATATATATATATTCAACTATGTATTGCCGAAGCAAAATGGATACATACCATAGGTCATCTATCATGTACTAAGCAATAGGCTTCTATATGCATTCATAATCTATATACTTTCAACCACATATACTCAAAAACTAAAAACATATAAGAGAAGCATTTGTGCACTTATCAAAAATAAGATTTTCAAGCTTAAGTGCATGATCTAAAAACAATAAAAGATACTTGTTTAAGATTATTACTTCTCAAGTGAGTAGCTCTCAAAGATAATGATTTTCAATTTAATTTTTGCTCATCAAGCTACTCATCAATCACGCAAAAACACTAATTAACACAAATCATGTCAGTGGATCTTAGAAAAGTTTTAAACCTTTCTTTGTCCAAGGGCTTTGTGAACAAGTCCGCATGTTGATTTTTAGTAGGCATATGCTCTAGAGTAACAATTGAATATTCAACTTGGTCTCTAATAAAATGATGCCTAATATCTATGTGCAACAATATCATGCATTCATAGAGTTGAAAACATGAAATAGAAAGCAAGCTTTTAGAATAAAGAAATACCTTAGCAAGCTTTTTCACCAATGAAAGGTCTCAGCTCTTTTTATGAGCTCTCTTGGCTTGTTTGTCCTCATGACAACAAGTTGTTGGTGTGTCATCCCAAGAGAATAAAGACCAAACACTTTCAACTCAAACAATCACATGAAAATGACTTTCTCTAAAAGTCTTAACAAAAATAATACCAAATAGATTCCAAAATTCAACTTCTCTAAAGTTAATCAACAAATTTTGACTATCATAGTGATTATGAGAATATTAAGTTCATGTACTGACTAGAGACACCAAGTTTGAATACTAGATTTAGCACATTACAAATAGCGTAGTTAAGCATCAAACTTAGAACTCTTATTAAACAAGAACAAAAATATTCTCAAATGTGCTACTCAATCAAGTATGAGAGCACTCACCATTGACCATATTGGTCTTATGTGAACCAACACAAACAACATCATGATCATTAAGTATGGAAATATGAAATCCAGAAGATAAAACATCAACTATCTTCTTTATTAAAACATCACTCATATTAAACTCATCATTGTTGCCACGCACAAATATTTCATCAAGACTTCAAAAGATCATGGTTAATACTCTTTTTCATCCAAATCTTCTTGACATTCTTCTTCATATGATTATCAATATCATGCACAACACTCAAAGAGTTATCATTAGAATCATGTATAGAAGAATGACTGGGAACATTTTTTCCATCATGCTTTTTAATCCAAACTTTCCTAGTATGTTCCTTTACAAGATTATTGGTACTTAGTGCATATTGTGCAACTAGACATTTATGTGTGTCTTTTCTAGCCTACACACTCTTCACAATACGCCTCTCACTCTTACCACTATCATGCTTTGACTCAATGTTAGATTTTTTAACATGCACCTTGACCTTATTAGTCGCATTTTCACATATATCAAACAAAGCATTATCAATTTTCTTATGCATAGTAGAGTGAGGCACAACACAAGATTTAGCAAGCAAGTCATCAACATATTTCTTCTCAACATGCTTTTCCAAGGTCTTCATAGGTCTACTTCTATTTCCATACATGGATGATTGCCTAGGACCATTCAAAGACATATCATGTAAAGCATTATCAAATTTGCATTTCCAAATGTATGCAAAGCATCTAGGTCAAATATGTCCTACCATTTTACAATGATGGCAAATAGGTATAAATTTAAAAGTTTACCATTTGCACGTTTTTCCAACGCATTTGGTCTTCTCACAATTTTACCTCCTTGATGTGCAACCATTGATGTTTTACCTCTTGCATTTGAGGTTAATGCTCTTTGACTTTGATCTTGTTGAATCCTTCCATTGAAGTTCCTTGTTGATGTAGAGGCACTTTCGGTAGCTTTCATTGCTTTACCTTGAGAGAGAGTACCTACATTTGTTTCAACACTTGCTTTGACAAAAAATAGATTTTTTAGATGAAGGAGTTTCCTTCTCATTGATATAACCCAAACCTCTTTTGTCACATGGATGCTTACCACTTCTAATGAGGGTTTCTACCTTGTTCGAACTAAATGACATCTTGTTAATCATCCTACTAGCCTCATCAAGTTTATCACTTAGCACCCTATTATTATTGGCATATTTCTATAAGATATCATCGTTTTTCCTAACATCTTCACGAGATTTCTTTAGCCATTCTTCATACTTCTTCTATTGTTTTTGGTGCTCACTAAGTTTGACTTTAAGCACATTCTCAAGCCTACTGGCACAAACAAGAGAACTATCCTTTTGCTCAATTTCTTGCTTCAAGATGCTAAGTCTATCATTACTATCTTTTAAGTTCATTTCTAGACTTAGAATCTTGTCTTTAAGTTCATTGAATTCTTTTTAGCTTAGACCATCATTCTTAAGCTTCTTATTGACAAGAGCTTTAATTATCACCACTAAACTGGCATTAATCAACTTCAATTTGTTGTTCTCTTCATTCTTCTTGACACTTTCACTAGTGGGTTAAAGGATCTTATCATTCAAGCTTATATAATCTTGATTTGATGAGGCTTCTAACTCTTCATCATAGGAGGAGATTCCACTATCTTCACTACTTGAAGAGTTTTCACTTTCCTCAATACTTGAGGAGTATTCACTATTATCCTCAAATCTTCTTTCATATATAGCCACATAAGCAATGTGATTGCTAGTAGATTGTAGATCATCCAAGGACACCTCTTCCTCTACGGCATCACTCATACTCATCCATGATTTATCATTGATGGCTCTAATGTAGGCTTTTATTGTATTTCTTCAAAAGGTATAGTTACCACTATCCAAGAGTGGAGGTCTAGCACTAAAGGCACTAAACACCTGCTCTGATACCAAATGAAATTCCCTTAAGCAATATACCTAGAGGGGGGAATAGGTATAGGCCCAATTTCTTCCCAATTCAGAATTTACGGAATACAATAATGAAATGCACATTTGATGTGTCTTAATCAAATGATTTACTTTAATCAATACATGCAAAAATCAATATACAAGTGATGCAATCAATACAATATATGGAAGATAATGAAAATATAAAAATGAAACTTGACACATTTGTTTTTACGTGGTAAAACCTCAAAGAGGAAACGTCCACAGGTTAGTACCACAACCATTGGCAAAGCAATCCACTATATGAAAAGGACTTACACACTCAAGGCTATCAACATATGATATCCACCCTAAGCTATCAACTCCTAATCTACTCTCGGGCCTATTGAAACACCTAGCCTACTCCCAAACCAAGGTGTGTCTTATACCTCTAGAGAGCAACTCCATATCCAAGACTCTCATGCGTCTAAGAAGATTTCCTTGCTTAGCTATCTAGATCACAAGGATCTTAGTCAAGCTTTCCTAGCTCAACCATCTGGAGTATCACACTCCTAGCTAAGACTTTTGCTTAGCTATCCAGAACACTTTCCTAGCCAAGTCTTCTTGCTCAAATTAAAGCTTCACTCACTTTAACAAGAGACTTCAACCTTTCCACAAGGCAATGATCTAAGTGATACAGATGATGCAAACACAATCATATAAAGCAAAATGGTCAATCAAGCTCTATGTACATGCTTAGTGATGATCTAGAATATGCTATCAACACACAATCACAAATCTATCTAGAAATCAAAGCATATGAATCAATAAGAAAAAGATTTAGAATATTCAACAAATCACTCAAAAATATTAGTTCTTAGATCATGAAATTAAACCTAGAAAATATCATGAAGCACATCATATATAATATTTCTATAATCAATTTCAAGATCAATCAAGTTTAGCTAATATATGTTCATGAGAAATCACAAAGCTAAAACTCAATTAAAAATTGATCAAAAAACCCTAGAGTATGAACTATCATCATTCTTAACATATTTCATCTATCAATTAGAAAGATTAAAAGAGATGATCAAAGAGAAAGTGAGAAGAAGAAGTTTCACATGCAAACATTGAGTCTCGGACTGAAATCTACAAGCTGAAAAAAACCATGTACTCAAATGACTTTAAAAATGATTAAGGTTTGTAGCACTCTTCAAGACCAACATTTTTGACTTTTATATCACTCAATTTCGAGTTCGTATGAGAGAGTTATGATCAAAATAAGAAATCAAAAATCATGAAGAAAATTTCTGCACATCTCTTTTTTCAATTTTTCTTCTTAGATGAAATGTGAGGGAATGTTGAGCATTTAAAAGAATTCAAGAGAGGGAAAAAGCAACCAATCAAAATATGACACATAACCAGCCACGTGTGGCACACATGGGCAAAGAGGTGTGCTAGACGTGTAGCACACATGGACTCTAAGCTTGGCTTTTGGCCATGCTTTCTTCTCTCGTGCTCCGCTTGCGTTCTTCGGCCGTATCCGGGCCTCCAAACTCCGATTTTGAATTCATCTTTGGATTATGAATTGTGACTCCATTACACACAATAAAGACTACAAAAATTTGACAATAGGTTAAGAATTCATCTTGGAAAATGACGACGAAGATAACTCAACGAATGAGAATGCAAAGTAGCGTAGCTACATCGTTTGGACTCAAAACCTAATGAATGAGTAACTGAAATGACCGAAACTCAATAAGGAATCAAATAAAATCATTTTCAAGTCCAAAATACAAGAAACAAAAACAAATAAATACAATGTCACACAAGTATGCCATATCTAAGCAATAGTCATAAAACATGCAAATCTACACTGTTTGTTAATACGAGACCAATGCATGTGCATACTTAAATGTGTGTGAATGTGTTATACCAAATATTTACACAATGATGTAGGGACACATATGAATGAATTATGTGTGTGTGCGCTTACACCTTGCAACAGAAAGAAGAATCTTGATACCTTAGCATCCAAGAATGCGAAACGATATTTGCACAAGATGTTGCTTCTTCACCTTTGAAGCTTCTTTTCACCAAGAACCACATAAGCAACAAATATTACAAATATAGAGATTTTTGCAATGGAATCAAGCTAATACAAATCAAGGATCTTACAAAATGCCTCTATTTCTGCTTGATTAGTTTGAAAGTTGCATCTGTTGCCAACATGTGAGTAGTTAGGGTGAGGGGAATACCTGGCATCTCATCGTGACTCTAGGAAAAGATGCCATTGTATTCTATGAAGAGTCCTACCAATTTCTGCATGACTTTGCTATCTAATGCTCCACCTATCTTCATTACCTTGGCAGGATCGTTTTCTCAGATGGGTATTTCCTCTAGCTCTTATGCGGGATGCCCACTGGCCCATCCCCGATCTTCTTCCTCTTCTTCAATCATGTCCAGTATCTCTCATTCTTCCAGGATATCTTCATCCTTCTCCGATACCTCCCTACTCGGTTCATTGGTCACATGCATGCACTGTTTGGCTAGCGCAGTAAGATTGGTAGACCCCGCGTAACATTTACGGGCTATTTATTGATCTCCCCAGACTTCTCCTACCCCGGTTCCGACCAAAAACTTTAACAAGTTGTGGTAGATGGACAACACCCCATAATCCTTTATAGGAATGGCCTTCCCAGGATCGCGTTGTAAGCAGACAAGGTGTCTACCATAATGAAGTTAGTCATTATGTTTTACCGGAGAGGAGCTTCCCCGATTATGACTGGTAGGATCTTGGATTCGATTGGCATGAGTGAGTCCCCTATGAACCCATACAAAGGTGTAGTACAACTGTTGTAGCATGAGTTCTTCAAGTTGAACCTCTTGAGTGCCCCTTTAAATAGGATGTCAACACTGCTTCCGGTATCAACCAAGACGAGGTAGACCTGGCAATTGGCTATCTGTACCGTAATTACCATTGGGTCATCATGTGGTTGTACCGTGTTGTAAACATCCTCATCTGTGAAGATGATTTAGCCAATACAGGGTAGGTCCTGGGGTCCCCTAGTGACCCGGAGTATATCATAGCCAGTAGTGAGTCTAGGAATCTTCCTAGCGTGGTTCTTTCTTGAGTTGTTGAAGACTCTTGCTAGGCTAGGGCCTCCATTGATAGTGTGAATAACTTGGATCTGCTGCATTAGGTCATTTCTTTTATCCTTCCTTATCTCTTCTGTTTCCTACTCCTCCATTTGTACCTCATTTCCGATATTGATGATATCCTTTACTTGTTACAAACATTCAACTAAGAGCCCTCCCTTAACCAATCCTTCGATCTGGTTAGGGAGGTTGTAACATTCGGGTGTGTTATGTTATACATCCTCGTGGAAGTCACAGTACTTGTAACGGTTCCTTCGGTCAGTCGGGATCTTAATGGGAGAAGGCTTCCTGAGTAAACCCTTGTTCTGGATGGCGAGGTATATGGTCTCTATGATGCATTAAGGGGGTAAAATGGTTGTACCATTTCCAGGCTACTTCCCTTGGCAGAGGAGTTACCCTAGTAGGGGATCTTCGTATGGAGTACCTCTCCCGTTGTTGGGGGAAATAAGGTGGCCGGTAGGTAGACCGGTTCGGAGGTTAATTCTAGACCTTCATGGTTGGCGCGGGCTTTGAAGCCTCCTTCTTTGCTACTAGTGCAGCAACTGGCTGGTTCCTCTGAACCAGGATATCCACTACTGATCTCACCTGTCGAGGTCTAAAATCTACAGGGCAGTTTGGAACTAGAAGCGATGGTCCTAGTCTATCAAAAACCGGTATTCGAGTACCTGGTCCAGCCTTTCCAACCGTCCTAGGTGCTTCGAAAGGTATCCCTTGGTTGATCATCCGAAGGCGAATACTCTCCACGTAAGCGGTAGCTTGCTGTTCTATGATATCCCAATTAATTCCCTGAACAGTTGGATCTTGATATGCATAATCCACATTTAGTGGAGGGATCGGTGCTGAGTTGTTATTCTTGGATCCCCTTCTCTGCCTCTGGACTCTCTAAGTGGGAGCGAGGGATTGGGGTCCCGAGGGGTCGGGTTGCCCCTAAGAGGATCGGAGTCTCATCTTCATGCTTGCTGGGTAGAACTAAATGTGTAAGGTTCTTGATTTGTATTGGATTGATTCCATTGCAAAGCTCTCTATATTTGTAATAGGTGTTGCTTAGGTGGTTCTTGGTGAAAAGAAGCTTTAAAGGTTAAAAGCGACGTCTTATGCAAATGACGTCTTCAAGAGGAAAATCGCATACTTGGATGCCATGTGTGTCCCTGTATCATCGTTGTAAAAACATTTGGTATAACACACTCACACATTTAAGTATGCTCATGCATTGGTCTTATATAGACAAACATTGTAGAATTGCATGTTTTATCACTATCGCGTAGATATGACATACTTGAGTGAAATTATATTTATTTGTTTGTGTTTATTGTATTTTGGACTTGAAAATGATCTCATATGATTCTTTATTGAGTCCCAGTCATTTCGGTTACTCATTCATTAGGTTTCGAGTCAAAACAATTTAGCTACGTTACTTTGCGTTCTCATTCCTTGAGTTGTCTTCGTCGTCGTTTTCTGAGATAAATTCTCAATTTTTTGTCAAAGTTTTATAGTCTTTATTGTGTCTGAGGGAGTCACGATTTGTAATCCGAAGACAGATTTGAAATCGGAGTTCGGAGGCTCGAATATGGCCGAAGAACGCGAGAGGTGCAAGCTTGGAAAAAAGCCAAGCTAAGGTTCCACGTGTGCCACACGGCCAGGCAGCCTCTCTGCCCACGTGTGGCACACACGCCCTACATGTGGATGGGTGATGTGTCACCTCCTGATTGGTCATGAAATCCCTCTCCTTCATTCTTTTTAAATACCTCATTTCCCTCCCATTTGATTCTAAGAAGAAAATTTAAAAATGATAGAGTGCAGAATTTTCTCTCCAATTTTCTCAACTTCCAAACACCATAACTTTCTCATTTGGACTCCGAATTGAGTGATTCAAGTTGGAGAATCTTCGTATTTAAGTTTCCTACCTTCTCCAAAAAGGTTTACAGCTTTTTGATCGAGTTTTGTAACTTTTCCACACTCAAAACTGAAGCTGCACGGGATTCCTAGGTATTGAACTAAACTTTGTGATTTCATCTTTTATGATCTTCAATTACCTTGGGTTTTCTTCTTTTATATATATGTGTATGTATGGTGAATGCTATTGAGAAATATATCTTCATAATCAAACTTAATCAAGTCTAATTACAGACAAATGTGAACTAGTTTTCTGAAATTCTAGTTTTTCACATGTTTGAGAGTTGTATTGTGATTAGTTTGATATCTAGGGTTATTTGTGATTTGATTGACTCATTTTATGATTAAAAACCTTAGCATGTGCTTGGATCCTTTATTTGAGCAAATCTAACATTAGCGCATTTGATTTTGTGTTTAGAGCTAACTAGGATTTAATTGATTATTAATTATATCCTTGCTCTAAATACTTGCTAGAATATTCATTGATCATATTTTGTGATTCTAGCAATTATGGTATATGTTTCTAATATCTTGGATATGTGCTTCATGTATATGATTTATTCAAGTGTTAGCTTTGTGAATGAAACTAGGAATCACACGTGTTATGTGTTTCACATGCTCTAGGTTTCAATTCATGTTTTATGACTAGACAATATTTAACTTGTATGCTCTCATGATTAAGTCTATATCTACATGATTTGTACTTGATCCATACATTTCATATGTTCATGCATCATCTTGTATGATTGCATCACTTGGATTGTTAAACTAGAATATCATACATTTTGTGCTCATTGTCTAATTATAGTTTCCATAGTTCATATTGATCATATGTTTTATGTTGATTGTGCTTGCATCATTTGCATCACTTGCATCACTTAGATCAATGCCTTGTGAAAAGGTTAAAGTCTCTTGTTAATGTGAGTGAAGCCTTAATTTAAGCAAGAAGACTTGGCTAGGAAAGTGTTCCGGATAGCCAAACACGAAGTCTTAGTTAGGATCAAAAGGATCCGGATAACTAAGCAAAAGTCTTAGCTAGGAGTTTAAGTACTCTGGATGGTTGAGATATGGAAGCTTGACTAGGATCATTTGTGATCTAGATAGCTAAGCAAGGAAATCTTTCTAGAGGCTTGAGAGTCTTGGATAGGAAGTTGCTTTCTAGAGGTGTAGGACACACCTTGGATAGGGAGTAGGCTAGGTGATTCACTAGGCCCGAGGGTAGACTAGTAGTTGATAGCTTAGGGTGGATATCATGAGTTGATAGCCTTGAGTGTGTAAGTCTTTTTCGTCATAGTGGATTGCTTACCAGTGGTTGTGGATTCAACCCGTGGATGTTTCCTCTTCGGAGGTTTACCACGTAAAAATCAATGTGTCAAATGTCTGTATCTCTATATCTTTATATTTGTATGTATGATTAATATAACTTGTTTAAGGTTTTCATTTCCTCACATCCTTGTAAACAAGTTATTGGTAAAGAAAGAGATGCACACATTATTGGTTGAATCAACACTTGTCTCTTGTATGTTGTAAGTGTTTGAACATTGTATCTTGTAATATTCTATATCAAGTTGTAAAGTTCTACTTAGTGTAATTACATTGTAATATTCAAAGTACAACGTGTGGAATTTGCTCTTCATTAAATATATTTGTATATGAGATATATTGTTTCTTGATATATGTTTTGTAGAATAAGGGTGGTGAATTGAGCATACATGTGTTAATTGTTTTCTCATAACAATCATGTTAAAGGTTAATTTGTATGCTCACTAAGGTTTTGACATAAGTCACGAAAGAGTTTTTAAAACTAGTGTGTCAACCTATTCACCCCCCTCTAGGTTGTTTAGTACAATCTTGTAGGCATTTTCAAAATGGCTTCTTTGTAAATTGATGGGAGAATACTCCCCACTGACGACGCCAAAGATGTTACCAAGAAAATGTTAACAATACCAAATTCTTGTTAACAAGATATAAATATGAAAATGGTGAAATAACACTGTTTTATTGATAGATGATATCCTGTTTAAATGATACAATGATACAATGATACAATATATATAATGGCTTCTAGGAATTTCGGTATGGAATTTTCAGACACAATAGGCGATGGCGATCTCATGCTAGTCGATAAGTGGAAAAAAGTTGTAAGATGGTGAACCCGAATTTGGATCTTCTTTTAATCGAGAGTCTTGAATTATTTATAGGTCCTTTTGCTTGCCCCTTACTCTGATCAATCAATTAGTGATTTAGGCGAGCAATTTAAGCAATCAACGAGACGTTGATTTAGGCGCGGGAATGGATCCCTTAATCAAAGTGATTATATTTCCTTCCTGAGTGATCTTGATAGAGTTGACTAATCCCGTTTAGAATGGAGCTTTAAAGGTGGCGGGAGAAGTCAACTTTTCTTGGTGAATGTCGGTGTATACTGTTTTACCTATAGTATGATTCTGGTTGCTTTGCATTTTTGATAGTCTTCTCTTTATCTTGATCTTCTTCCACCTAGTAGATTGGTTTTGGAGGCAGTCGGGGTATCCAGGTGCCCTGCATCTTTACTGGGAAACGGCACTAGTATTCTTTTAGTATCGGGGTACCGAGATACTGAATAGTAGCGGGACATTGGGATACTACAGTAGCGAGGTCCTTAGGGCTTTGACTTTGCTATTTCCGTGTTCTAGCCGGTCTAAACAAGTTTGATCTTGATTCAGATTTGTAAAAGGCGTATCCAGACATACTGGTTTGGCTTCTCCGCGAGGTAACTGGGTACTTTTCGTAGCATCCTACTACTTTAATCAATCTTGGCCTGGATGAAAAATTCTTATTTGAACTCCTGCCATTTTTGGCGGTTAACACCTACCAATATTGAAATCAACAAGTGATATTCTCAATTAATTACATAAAAAATAAGATCTAATTATAAAGTGTATAAAACATAATTGGAGAACATTTATTGATAGCTAATACAAATACCCAAAATTCAAAGGTTTTTCAAATCAATCCCCTGGAATGAGATTTAGTTACACATGGTTACAATCAAGAAGAAGAGGTAAAAGATAAGGAAATCACCCTTGAGCCTCCTATTTTAAGCTTGATCCCTTTTTGCTCCTTAATGAACCTTGATGCAAAGAGTGGAAAATGAGGATGTGTAGTGGGTTGGAGTTAAATGGAAAGTGACAAAGGAAAGATGTGTAGAAAATGGGTAGAGAGGAATGGCGATGGGAAAGTAATCTAGATATATATTCTTGAGCATTTGGATGGAAAAGATTAGTTTACGGTAAGAAAATGGATGAAGGTGAGATTGGGAAAATGGGTTGAATGCTCTCTATATTTTCTAGTATTTTCATGCTGGAAAAGCTCTCTCTGCAGATGAAAGAGAAAGGAATTTATATGGTCCTAAGATGATGTCTTGCAACCGCCAAATTCGCTAATGTGGCGTATGTCGCGGTTTGAATGTCACAGTTTAGACCCGGCGACATATGATCGCGACAGATGATTATACGATCTACGATCTAGTTGTTACAGGTGACAAGACAACGACACTATGGCAGCAACATCTGGATTTAATTTCTTCAAGTGTTGTCGCAGTTGGTTAGGTAGCGACACTAAGACATCGGTAATTGGATATGATCTTTTCAATGGTTATCGGTAACTGGATATGATCTTTTCAATGGTTATCGCGATTAGCAAGACAGCGACGCTAAATTAGTGACATCCTTTAGAGTATGGGTTGCTATCTTAATTCTTCTTTGTCGCAGTGTCCTTGTAGCAACGTAGTGGCCATGACATCTCCTAGAGTTGTCTTCGTTGAAACTGGCCACTTTACCGCGGTATCCCTGTGACGACATAATGGTCGTGACATATCTGATGGTTGGGTCATTGTTGCTTTCAAGTGACATGGCCGCGACATCCCTTAGCTTTGATTCCTTTTTTCTCCTTTTTGTACTTTTTGCACCTAAAATTCGTCCATCTCTTATGAATGCCACTATGGCATGAACACACTTGTAACACTTGATTCATATGGTTAAATCCTGGGAATTTACCTGAGATCAAGCAAAAAGAGTCTAGAATAAAGGCCAAAAGTCATGTACTTTTTAGCTCGATCAGTAGCATGAAGTGTTACTGTGACAACAAGTCAGCAATTAATATTGCCCACAATCTAGTTCAACATGATCGCACTAAACATGTTGTAGTGGATCATCAATTCATTAAGGAGAAATTGGAGAGTGGACTCATTTGCACACCTTATGTATCCGCACAGGGTCAGTTAGCTAACATTTTTACTAAATGTTTGGCAGGACATATATTTAGAGACATTTCTAGCAAGTTGGGAATCACTGATATCCATTCTCTAACTTGAAGGGGAGTGTTGATTTATTGACTGGCAGGTTGATTGGGTTGACTTATTGATAGTTGGCAGATTGATTGAGATTTGATTGATATTGTATATATTAGCTTATTGTAAGGGATTGATTGTTGGCAGACCAAGCTTAAAACCTT
The DNA here is from genome assembly GCA_035582765.1 of Acer negundo. NCBI lineage: Eukaryota > Viridiplantae > Streptophyta > Magnoliopsida > Sapindales > Sapindaceae > Acer > Acer negundo. Next base: position 1,517,244 of record CM069238.1, read on the forward strand.
TGAATTTTGTGTAATTTTCACTTTATGTGAATGTATCTTTACACCTAGTTGTTTGTTATGATCAAGAATAATCTAACGAGCTATTTAAATGATAAAAAAGAATATAAAGGGATTGTCTTATTCAGTATACATAACCAACTGAATTATTTTTGCTTTAACAAGCCTTCTTTCAAATTCCTACACCATGATTTTATAATCCAAGAAAGTAGTGCAAGCATTATCATTGTATTCTTGTCCTATTAATGTCATTTGGCCACAGTAAAATTCAAACAACTGAAAGGAAAGGTTAAAAAGACAAGAAAACATTAAAGAAGAAGGAAAACCAATGGAACAAATGTTGGGATTTATGCCCTAAAGCTTGTAATATGTAAATGATATAAATTCAATAATAAAAGAATAGTTATTTCATTCAAATATATTAATTCATACGCTTATATTATATATGCAAACATCCAAGATTGCTAGATGTAATCTCAAGTTGAGTATATGAATGTCATATACAGAGGAATTCAGTTTGAGACATGCAATCTAAATAGTTTGTAGAAAGCAAATAAAGCTGGATACTTTATTTGTGGTTAATCTATAGTAGTAGTCCATTATGTATTGTACGGTGGTCTTATCCTAGACTACTCATATAATGTTATGAGAATGGAGGCACCTTATATGATGTGATCATATATGACTGGGCCACGATCTATATGAATCTGTCACTAAGATCCGTTAGTTGAAAAGATTCATATATATCGACTAATGATGGCTATATATAGGTGATCTAAATCCTGAATGTCTTACTGACTCCTTCAGGTTAGATCACGGTTTTTGATTTACCATGGGTGAGATCGAAATATCATTCTTGGTCAATAACTTCGTATCTTGGAATCATGGTTTGGATTGTGGCTGGGAAGGTATGCGCACAATAGTAGAATCCATTCCTTCTTGCGAGAAGTAGATAAGTAGTTCCCTTAAGGGTTGATTCAGGGCTTGAACGATTAAGAACGCTCTTCTTCTTCTGTAAAGGAATGAAGGATATAATCATTCAAGAGAATCAATGGTACTTAAAGGAAAAGATGGAATTAGAGAGGTTTAATGGACTTTATGACCTAGCTCTAATTATGAATTGCTTGTGGATGATCATGCCATATGTAATATTTATATTAATGGACACTAATAAAATTGGTTGTGTAAAACATCTACAGTTATGAGAGTACAACTTTGGGTTTTTAGTGGAATAACTCCAAGGTTAATAATTGTGAAATATTAATTAAAGAGTTTAATTAATATTTTCTAAGAATTATTGGAGCTCAAAACTGTGGGTCCATTAGGCCCCCTTGCTAGCCCTATATGATTGACAATAACAAGACTGACGGAGAATTGGATGGTCCAATTAATTGTGTTACAAAAGTAACTTAAATATATTTCTGGAATTAATTAAATGATATGATTATTTAATTAATATATTATTTAATTGTTGAATTAAATATTATTAAATAATATGATTATTTAATTGACAAATTAATAATTAAGAATTATTAAATTTTCATATGGAGGTTTCAGTTTCTAACTTTGATAAGAGCAATAAAATAATAAGTGATTATTTTTATTTACTCTAAATAGGTCAAAGGTTTAAACCCTAGTAAAAAGTAATAATTAAAAAAGGATTTAGAATCCTATTTTAACTTGGATTACTAAACCCTAAGTTCCTAGTATATAAGATATATTTGTCAGGAAAAAGAAGCTAATCGAAAACCTAAAGAGAACAAGATGGTGCAGTTACTTGAGAGGAAAAAAGAAAAAAGAAAAAGAAAATTTCTCTCACTAGGGTTAGCCGAATTCATCAAGGGGAAGCAAGGTGTTGTCTTCCAGTTCTCTCAAGCCTCCATTCAACTGCTCCCGGAATCCATGAAGTGCCCACACACAGTTACTAGATCGCAGGACATAGTTAGGAAGGCTTAGTGGTATTGGATTGAAAAGAAGGATCGAAAAGAAAACGAAAAAGTGTTCTTCAAAGGTATGAAAACAAATCTCTTCCTCTTATTCGTGTATATACAAAAGGTCCCAAGAAGACGATAGATAATTTTTGAAATCTATAATTCTTAATTTTATTGATTAATTTCAAATAAAACTCTTTATTTTCTGCTGCGCGACTTATAAAAAATGCAAGTGAATACTACACAGGCAATATCTTGAAGCAATCTTCTTTGAACACCTATTCTCCTTGATGATGCTCGATAGCATGTTTTTAACAAAATGGAACTCGCCATCATTATAGGTACTCTCTCATTCCCAAAACCGATAACATGAAGTTCTCTCTAGCATTAGTTAAAATTACAATATGATTTTGTAATAGTCCTTGAAACTAATAATGGTATGCCTAATTATATCTAGATGGAGGTGAATAGATTTTCATCAAGTCACATTACCAATTTTTGTTGATCAGTCAATATTCAATAAAAAGCCCCAATCTAGTCAAAAACAAAATCAAGTGTAATAGTGTAGAAATTAAATAACACTTGATTTTTACGTGGAAACTTTAAACAAGAAAAAACCACGAGCTAGTATGTACGCCATACATGATCTTCGAATCTACTATTTGTAATGGTGTTTACAACCTAGGTTAACCACGTCAAACCCTACACGATCACTAACCCACCACTACTACCCAACAGGCCTTTAATAGCAAACACAGATCAATCTGCTTGCGGACTTGATCGTGACATAAAAGTACCTATTTTATGCCCTTATTTCCTATTACTTTGTTCTTGTTTCTCAGGTAAAACTGGGTATTTAATGGTTTAAATAAGTGTTTTAGGTAAATAAAGGAGTTTAAGGGCATTGTTGTCATTTTGGACATATCAGGGGCTAAAGTGAAATATTCGAGACATGAATGAATATTAAGTGAATAAGGGAAAGATCAGGCGTACTTATTGTAATTCATCATGTAAAGCATAGAAGGCTGCCACGTCATTAGTTAAACGGTGTGCTTTGGGCTATCTTCTGTGCCCGTCATCGTGACGTCAGAATGACGTCACTCGTCTTCAACCTTTAGACAGGTCAAAGCAGACCCACGTGACCCGACCCGACCCGACCCGACCCGACCTGACTTGACCTGACCCGACCCGATCTAGTTTTCAACCCGATAATGACCCGACGTTAACCAACAGCTTTTTAGGCCTCGTTTCCTATGTATTTTCACCCAGATCAACGGCCCACGTTCCTCTGATCACAATGGACCCATTTTCAGGCATTCATGCAAAGGTTTCTCTCATCTCCAAGTCCTCCAAGCTTCCATGTCCATTCAAGCTTTAAGCTCACCACTAGCGGCCTAATTCCCGTAAACCAGACATTTAAACCTGCGGAATCTCCATGACTTCGTGCCGCTGGAATATTCCCACGGACCAGGGAGACTAAACTCGCTGCCAACTTCTAGAAATCACGGCGACCTTCCAACGGTGGGAATAAACCCTCAAAATATGGGTTTTGAACCCGTGAAGTAGGGGTTTTGAACCCGCGAGCACACCTATTTCTAAAGAGAAACTTGTCCTTTCACGTCCAGACATTGCCTTAACCTTCTCCTGTATAAATATACCACTTTTGTCATCTTAAACACAATCCCTAATATCCACAATAACCTAGATAACCTAGAATCTCACCAAAGAACACCCATCTCACCTTAGTTTGTTATTAGACCTTGGTTACTCATTGATTTCGAGCTTAGGAAGATCAAGAGGAGTTGAGCTAGTTAAAGACTTCACCAAAACATTGGGTTGTCTCTTTTTCTCTCTTATTTCCTTTAGCTTGTTATTTTATGTGTAACTAAACCTTTGATGTATGGACTTGATGTGCTTGTAATATTATCTATGAGATTGGTTGATTATCTATGTTTGAGCTTCAATTTTTGTATATGTTGATTTAATTAACCAATTGATTGACATGTAATACAATTTAGATCGTACATGAATGACTATTGATGTATGGGTCTTTATTCAAGGTTTAAGACCAACTTATGTGCTTAATTGAAATCAACTTATTAATTGGGTGATTGCAGTTTGTATACCAATTTTCTAACATCTCCATTCCCATACCAACTCACTTTCATTATCACTCTTGCATGACCATGGCATTTGTTGGTAATTAGTTAAGCTAGTTAGTGTAATTCAGATAATTGTTGGTGGTAAGCTTAGTGATTAGGTAGTTAATTGCCTAAGGGAATGACAACCCTTTGTTGCAGTTGGATTTAGTGTTAACTTAGTTGTATTTGATTAAAGCCATCTTAGTGTAATCCTAGTGAATTAATTAGTTAATTGCTTGTGACCATCCTCCATTTACTTTTCTTGCATGTATTTAGTGTAAATATATTGTATATATAACATAAGACCTAGAACCAATTTAAGGTACCATACCTCCTTGTGGGAACGATACCCTTACTTGTAACTATACGAGTCAAACGATTCGTACACTTGTGAAGGGTGAAAACACTCGCACGTCCTATCATTTACCATAGTTTATAGAACTATCACAGGCGTGTCAAAGTTTTTGGCGCCGCTGCCGGGGAGGCATAGCGTTACCTTTTGTTTGTTTTAGTCTTACTTTTACTTTTTTATTTTTAGTTTTACTTTTTATTGTTCATCACATATCTTGTTCGATTTGATTCTTGTGTAGTTATTTGGTTATTTCAGGATTCCAGATCAACATGGAAAGGGATAACTCGGCTTTAATTACTTAATTGGCCGACTTAAATAGGAAAGTGGTGACTTGCGTGTCACACTTTAGGCAGCCACCAGGTACAGTTTATCCACCTATTGGGTTGAATGGACACACGAACTTTGGTACACAAGGAGAGCAATGGTCGGGGGAAGAAGAAGTACCATCCATGTATCCGTATGAACACTACAATCTTCAGGCTAGATATGATCAAGAGAGACAAGACCACCAATGGGGAAACTTTGATGTAGAAGCATACCAATATGCCATTGACCAATGGTTGCTTGACCTTGAAAATCGCACAGAAAGGTGTACAATTTGGTTGGCGCAATGTATGGAAGACTCTTAAGAGCAAGCCAAGAAAGCCTTTGACCAAGAGCAAGCCTACCGACAATACCTTGACCAACTGTTGCTTGACTTTGAAGAACGCATATAATGGTTGGGAGATTGGATGGCTTCCTAGAGCGAAAAAAGATAAAACAACCTCTAAAACTCCACAAATCGACCAACCTTTTCTTTTGTCTCATAATTAGAGGAATCAAACTGGTGGATTCCTCAAGTAGCTCAGAATGCAGCCTTGGTGATGTTTTGCTAAGGGTTGAAGAAGAGCTAAGGGTAGAAAAGGAAAGCAAAGAGGTTGAGAAACCGGTGGAATCCTCAAGAAGCGTAGATGATTACTTAGATGAGCTTTTGCTTATATTGGATGAGGATGAGGATTTCAAAGTTGATAAAGGAAGTAAAGAAGAAACATGAGTAGAGGTTGCCTAACAGAATAAGGAATTGATAAGTCAAAACAATGACTTAGTCTTGAAAGTCAGTTCACTTGAGAAAGAGAGAGACTCGGCATTAAAGAAAGCACAAGAGCTCTCTGTATTGGTGGTAGGACAAGAGGAAGAATTCTCTCGGAAGATGAGAAAGATGCAAATGGAAGTAGAGAATAAGGACAAGGTATTGGATGGTTTGAAAGAAGAACTCATCAAGAAGGACAATGTCTTAAAGGTAGCACAAGTCTTGATATGTGACTACATTGTGGAGTTAAACAAAGCCAAACGTCCAATCAAGGCTTTGGAAAAAAAAGGGGATCAAACAAAGATCAACCAAGAAGCCCTTCACTATCCAAAGTGGAGCAAGTCTTCCGAAGGTTGCCCACAAGCAGGCCAAAGCAATGGAGAAAGACAACAAAGGTAGTCTTTCTAACTTTGCTCCTACATGTTATTTTTGCTATATTAGAGGTCACAAAAAGACTCAATGCACTAAATATTATGAATGTTGCAAAAGTAGAAAAAGTATGCTTAGGAGAAGTGAGAAAAATTAGGGAAGTTTGTATCCATAAGGACAAACTAGACCAATCCAAAGAAACTCCTTTTGTTGCAAGGAATTACACATCTAGTAATAAGGTGTGGGTAGTGTAGAACCATGATAGAAATCACGTTAAATTAGATATACCTTCGAACTCCCATGATTTGCATTATTACTTTTCGAGTGAATTACTTGTTTCATTACATGTATGAACAATTTTTAATGTATGCTTGCATGTGAATGTGCTATAGCTTCTAAAGGAAGCTCATTTTTAGGACTTTTGATATTTTTAGGATTAGTTTCGTGTTTAAAGTCTTGAGTCTCTTATTTATCAACTTATAATGATAAGATGCATGGAAATAAATAGGTTTGGGGGTTTATACTCCTTACTTTTATACTTTTATAGCATGTGCTTGTGGTAGTTTTGGTGTGAATTTGTATGTGCAGGGTTATGAATCAAGGAGAAGGGCTATAGGCTAATGTATGCCTACAGTGGGAATAAACCCGCGCAACAAAGCCGCTGGGTTCTCTTGAACCTTGCGCGAGATACAACCGTGAGACAGAACCCTCTAGCCAGAAGGCATGAACCTGCGCTATTTCTCTAGGATTTGTTAGCGGGGTGATACCGTGGGAATAAGCCAGCGAACCAAAACGAATGAACCCACAGAATTCTCTAGAGGAGATCGCAACTTCAAGTCCGCGGGAACAAACCTACTGAACAAGGAATCAACCCTACGCACCTCCGCGATTCAAGTCTGCGGGAACACACCGTACCACAAAGCCACACCATCCTACCAATGCTAAATCTCAGGTCCAATCTTCTACTTTTGAGCTTTTACTTCAAGTTGATATCTCTTGCTTAGCTTAAGGGTGTGAATTGATTGTGTTTACCTAGTGACTAGGATTGATTATGTGATGTGATTAGTGGTGGATATGTAGGATTGTATATATGTGTTTACATGTTAGTGGTAGATATTAGGATTGTATATATGTGTTATTGTTGTTTTTTTGTTTTTGTTTTTCGAGTTATATTTCAAACCTTGTGAAGATGCCCTGTTTTGAAATTTTGGGCGAAATGTTTTTTGAAAACTGTACTAATCTGTGAAGAGATAAATTATTCCGCCCATGTAGTGATCATCTTTTTTTTCGATATGATTCCAAAAGTATAAAGAACGTAAAGTTATGGGTTGTGGTTTAAAAGTTATGAGTTTATCTTTGACCGGAGGTCATGAACGTGTCATGTTTTCAAAATTCTGCACATTACCTGTTTTTGACATCTGTTTTCACACTTTTCCCATTTGAATTTTGAAATATTTTCTGCATGAAGAGTGTTCATTTTCATGTCTATATTCTTGTATCAAAATTTGAGCAAGTTTTATTAAGCATCTTTTGAAAATATGCATTGAAGAGTAGACGTTTTACGAATTCGAAAGTTGACAGTTTTCTTGAAATGTTGTCCTCCATATCTAAATGCTTCTTTCGCATGGTATTTTTTTATTTTGTTTTTAAAGTTGTGTTTTGTTATATTTTGTATGTGTGTCGTTGTAGTATAATGGTAAGTATTGTACATAAGTGTTAGTATGTTTTGTGCCCGGATTTCCAAATCATGAACTCTTTGTCCATGTTTTTCAATTTTTCAACATTGAGGACAATGTCGAGTTTAGGTTTGGGGGTGTGGACACAGTGTCGTATTTTTTTTTTTATGTGATATATGTGTTGTGAATAGTGTGTTATTGTGTTTTTGTCAAAATTTTGAATTTTTTACAAATCGAGCCATCTTTGAACAAATTGTTTGAATGAGATGTTTTGTGTTGTGTTATTAAGGAGTCTTGTGCATGTGTTAATTGCTGAAACTTGGCTAACTTCTTGTCAATCTTGAAATTTTTTGCGTATAATGTGAATTTAGTCCCTTTCTCTTAGTGTTTAAGTGGATGAGACTCCGTACTCGATTGTTAGGATTAATAGTGGAGACTACCCATGAATAGTGTGCCTTAGCGTTCATTTCTGAGGGTAAATTATGTTTCTAATCCTAAACACTCTTCGAATATGTTTTTCATTGTGATCTCATTACATCAATTGCATTGTTTGCCTTAGAACACTCATAAATTGTGGATAACATATTGAATTTATATTCCCATTATAGACGGACTTCTAGAAATGATATTAGGACTTTGTTAGTGTTTCATGACTAAAATGCCTAAACACATCTGTATCCCTATTATGTGTACTTCATTGCAAATGTGGCTGAACACTTAACCTTCCCACATCACTCACATCACCTACATATCCTAAACACTTAACGTTACCCTAGTTATTAATCTTGTCGATGTGTACAAATTAGAAGATTCAATTGACAAGCTCTAAAATCTATAAAAGCATGTACTGAGGCGTATTTTATGTTTGTGCTAAATGAAAGGCCCTCAAAAAGTAAGTGCTAAAAATAAAACACTTAAAGCCTTTGTACTTCAATGCATTGTTACTCAAAACTAGAGTAACCAATTAGCACAAATTGAAATTAAAGTTGTAGCCTAGACGCTTGTTTTAACAATGTGTAAATTATATAGAGCTTAGGATTCTAAAGTGTATTGCATAAACACCTAATTCATAATTAGTAGTTTTCCGTATCCTATCTCTACCATTCCATACACTACATATCACCCTTGGCCAAATTATGAATTAGGGAGAGTCCAATTGATCTTTTAGGAAGTCTATTTCAGGAATACAAATTTTAATATGCTCTACCACGTTCATGGCATTCAATTCCTTCATGAGATCAATTCACTTAAAATGTGCTTTATTTTGAATACTCACATGCGTTACATATTTGATTGCCATTTACAAAACTTCCAAATTGCATGTGTTTGATAGAGAGTGTCCCTAGGACTCTGAGAGAAAAATCGAGCGAAATCCAGTGAGGATTAAAGTCGAGGCGAATTACATCTGAAGCATTTGAGTATGTTGTATTTGATGCTAGGCCATTAAGAGTGTGGGATTTGCATTGTGTGTTTCATTCAATTTGAATGACTTTAGATTATCCTCCACTCAGCGGTTTTCACATGTGCTACTCCTCACATGCAAAACTATTTTGATATCTCATTTTGTATGGCTTTCACAAATTGTATTTAATTTTTCATTTTCAATTTTTAGCTTTGCGTTTGTGGGTATCGTAGCAGTAAACCGTCAAGAGACTATACTCCTCCTACTAGGGACACCTAGGGGTTCAAAAGGCTTGTGGCACGTGCTAAGTGTCATCGTTTCTTCAACGAAAGTGGACTAGATTAGTTTATGTTTATTTATGCTTTAGTGTTTTGTTTATTTGTTTTACGTTTTTAGTTTTGCTTGACGACTAGCAAAAGTTAGGTTTAGGGGCTTGATCGTGGTATAAAAGTACCTATTTTATGCCCTATTTCATGCCCTATTTCCTATTACTTTATGCTTCTTTCTCGGGTAAAAATAGGTATTTAATGGTTTAAATAAGTGTTTCAGGTAAATAGAGGAGTTCAGGGGCATTGTTGTCATTTTGGATATATCAGGGGCTAAAGTGAAATATTTGGGACATTATTGAATACTAAGTGAATAATGGAAAGATCAAGGGAACTTATTGTAATTCGTTGCGTAAAGCACAGAAGGCTGCCACGTCATTAGTTAAACGGTGCGTTTTGGGCTGTCTTTTGCACGCGTCATCGTGACGTCACACGTCTTCAACCTTCAAACGGGTCAGAGCAGACCTGTGTGACCCGACCCAATTCGGTTTTCAACCCGACGTTAACTAGCAGCTTTTCTAGCCTCGTTTCTAGTGGATCTCCGCCCAGATTGACGGCCCACGTTCCTATGGTCACAAGGGACCCATTTTCAGGTCCATGAGGTTTCTCTCATCTCCAAGTCCTCCAAACTTCCATGGCCCTTCAAGCTTCAAGCTCACCACTAGCAGCCTCATTCCCACGAACCAGACATTCAAACCTGCAGAATCTCCATAACTTTGTGCCGCTGGAATATTCCCGCGGACTAGGGAGACTAAACTCGCTGCCAACTTCCAGAAATCACGACGACCTTCCGATGGCTGGAATAAACCCACGAAGCAGGGGTTTAGAACCCACGGGCTCACCGATTTCTGAGGAGAAACTTGTCCTTTCATTTCCAGACCTTGCCCTAAAATTTTCCTCTATAAATATACCTCTTTTGTCATCTTAAACACAATCTCTAATATCCACAATAACCTAGAATCTCACCAAAGAACACCCATCTCACCTTAGTTTGTAATTAGACTTTGGTTATTCATTAATTTCGAGCTTGAGAAGATCAAGAAGAGTTGAGCTAGTTGAAGACTTCACCAAGACTTTGGGTTGTCTCTTTTTCTCTCTTATTTCCTTTAGCTTGTTATTTTATGTGTAACTAAACCTTTGATGTTGGGATTTGGCATACTTGTAATATTATCTATGAGATTGATTGATTATCTATGTTTGAGCTTCAATTTATGTATATGTTGATTTAATTAACCAATTGATTGACATGTAATACAATTTAGATCATACATGAATGACTATTGATGTATGGGTCTTTATTTAAGGTTTAAGACCAACTTATGTGCTTAATTGAAATCAACTTATTATTTGGGTGATTGCACTTTGTATACCAATTTCCTAACATCTCCATTCATATACCGACTCACTTTCATTATCACTCTTGCATGACCATTGCATTAGTTGGTAAATAGTTAAGCTAGTTAGTGTAATTTAGGTAATTGTAGGTGGTAAGCTTAGTGATTAGTTATAGGCGCCATTTTCTGATTGGGCGGTCGTTGACGCATGTCAAAAAATATATTTCTATTCTAATTACCACACAAATGCAACGAGTCAAATGACTACTATAGCAAGTAAGCAAGGGTCGTTCCAACAGAGAGATGGAATCCGTCAACTGTATCTAACTTTAGAGTTGATGAAAGCAATGTAAATGGAATGTGATATGGTGAGAATGGTGTGTGTTAATCGCGCTATAAAAGTACCTATTTTATGCCCTTATTTCCTATTACTTTGTGCTTGTTTCTTAAGCAAAACCGAGTATTTAATGGATTAAATAAGTGTTTCAGGTAAATAGAGAAATTTAGGGGCATTGTTGTAATTCTACCAAAATCAGGGGCTAAAGTGCAATACTCCAGAATACATCAATTAATTTGTGAATAAGGGAGAAGTCAGGGTGCATATGGTAATTTGCCAGCCAATCAGTGCGCAACTGATATGTCATAAATGAAACTAGTAGTTTTGGCACTGCTGACATAGGCATGACGTCACGATGACATCATCATCATCATCGTCACGATGACGTCATGAAGGGTCGACCCGAAGACCCGACAACCCGGATTTGACCTACGTTTGACCCGGGGATAGACCCGATGCTGTCCGGCCATTTTTCGATGAATTCCTGCCCAAATAGATATATGCTTGTTAATTGATTAACCAATTGTTAACTTCCAAAATAGGATTTACTTGATTAATGCAAACCTTGCTTAATTTGGTTTAACCTAAAATTGAAGTGCTTAATTGTTATCAACTAGTAATTAGGTATTTTGTATGATTCATAATTTCCCTAACATATCTCATTATCACTCTTGCATTAGTTGGTAATTAGTTTAGCTATTTAGTGTAATTTAGTTAATGGTAGTTGGTAACTTAGTTGTAATTAGATTAAAGTCATCTTAGTGTAATCCTAGTTTAGTTGTTAGCTTACTTGTGACCATCCTCCATTTACTTTTCTTGCATGTAATTAGTGTAAATATATTGTACATATTATCTAAGACTAGAGTAGATAAAAGGTACCACACCTCCCTATGGGAATGAGCCGTACTTGCTACTACATGATCGTAACGATCCGTGCACTTACGGATAAACAAGCACGCTCACATATTTTAGGGAACCGATCCAAGCACGTCAAGTTTATTGTACTGCTGCCGGGGAGGCATAGTGTTACCTTTTGTTAGGTTTAGTGTTAGTTTTATTTTCGTTATTTGTAGTTTACTTTTTATTGTTTATATAATATCTTGTTTGATTTGATTTTTGTTTGTTTGGTTTTTTTCTTTTCAGAATTCGGATCAACATGGAGAACCCTACAAATGTGTCCGTTACTCAGAGGCTTATGAAGTACTTTGCTTTGCCGATTATGGGAGCTTAACTGTCAGCGATTCTATTGAGTGATTTGCAACGGAGCTACAAGTTGAAGAATTCCCATTTCAACACTCTTTTAAATGGATGAGGATTCTTTTCAGTTCATGAAGGAATACTACAATGCTATTACCACCATCCAACTTGGAGAGCTCACGGAAGATCAGCTGAGGATGAGATGCTTTCCGTATTGCATGAAAGACGAGGCAAAGAAGTGGCTATTGGCTATAGCCGTAAGATCATTGACTGCTTAGGATGCGGTAGAGACCAAGTTTTTCTCAATATACTAACCCTCTTGGAAGACACGAGACATCCGAGGCAAGATAGCAACCTTCGAAGAAGAACCAGGCGAAGCCTTCCATGAGACTTGGGGCCGGTTTAAATTACTCCTTGCACAGTGCTCGCATCACATGTTCCCATTCGTCCTACCAGTACATTGTTTATATGACGGATTGATGGGACTTACACAAGCCACGATTGATAATGCTTGTGGGAAAGCAATGAGGGAGAAAACCGCCAAGGAAGTATTTTCTGTATATGAGATGTTGGGTGAAAATTCCTAACAAATAGGCGGAAGGAATGGTGCTCATGAGGAGAAGGCCGAGGTGAAGTTAGCAATGCAATTGGCAGACTTGTCATGGGAAATGGAGAATTTCATGGCACATCGTGGGCAACAACCGGTAGTAGGAGAAGTACAAGTCGTGTATCCATATCAACAAGACCACCATCAAGCAACCATTAATCAAGAATGGAACCACCAATGGGGCAGCCAAGACAACCCTTTGTTCATCGAGCAACGGATTAGTGGCTTAAGAGAATCCATAGAGAATACAGCAGCCCAAGTGGGGAAGTTGGCAGAGAGCTACCAAACGAAAGAATAGGATGAATCGCCAACCCGCATTGAGCATGTAAAGGCACTAACCGAAAGTGGTGAGTTGAATCTAATAAAGGTTTAAGAACCAGGGTTTATTTTTAAATCCTTAAAAGGAAAATATGACAGCTTGGATTAACTTATGCTCATATTAGAGAACGTGTTCGAGGAGGAGTATGGAGAGGTTAAAGAAGAAAAGGTAGAAGAGTTTGCACAAGAGAACAAGGAATTGATAAGTCAAAGTATGGACTTAGAGATTAGAATCAATTCGCTTGAGAAGGAAAATGACTCATCCTTAAGAGAGATTGAAGAGCTTAAGGATGACTTTGCTTAAAGAGTGCAGATAATGCAAGCCAACATTGAAGCAAAAGATTAGGCTTTAGACATAATGAAGACAAGGGAACCTTGACCACCTTACAAAGCTTGCAAAGGCTAAGTAAGAGTTGACGGCAAAGGGCAAGGAAGTGATCCCATTTTCTAAAGATAAGCTTGACTTTAGTCAAGGAACCTCAAGTGCCATGGTCACCAAACCAAGTCTTAACAAATCAAAGAAGAAAGCAATAAAAAAGAGCAATCAAGTCCCATTTTTACCTCTACAAAAGAAGGACAAGCAACCAATGCAAGAAATCCTCAAGAGACCTATTCCAAAGCTGGCTCCAAGGCAAGACAAGATCAAGCAAGCCTTTATGCAAACCGCAACAAATCAAAGAGGTAGAATCTCTCACTTTAGTCCCATTTGTTACAAATGCCACATTAGAGGCCATATTGGACCTCAATATGCCAATATGAAATGACAACGTGTGACAAATGTGAGTCCTAGTACTACAAGGTTGGTTGTTAATTCCTTATGGATTGACAAGACCAAAATAAAAGGACTTATGAGGAATGGAGCCCTTTGGGTCAAGAAAAGTGAGAATGGCTATGCTATGGTAAAGCCGCCCATCTTTGATGGTGGTTGAGTGCTTGAATTATATGAACTTTTTGATATGTTTGTTAATGTGCAGGAATTTTAAAGCTTTAAGGAAAGGACGCACTTAATGGACATTCGTTTTTATTTAAATTTAAGGACTTTTTAGTTTGTAATTATTTTGAACATTTATTAGTTTAGAGTCTAGAGTCTAGAGTCTCTTATTTATCCACATATCATGATGAGATGCATGGAAATAGAGAGGTTTGGGGGTTTAGACTCCTTACTTATATACTTGCATAACATGTGCTTGTGGTGTTTTTGATGTGATTTTTGTGTGTGCAGACCATGGAATCAAAGAGAAGGGCTAATAGGCTGAGAAGGCCTATCACAGGATGAGTCCGCAGGATTATGCCAGCGCAGCAAAGCCGCAGGGTTCTCTTGGAACCTTGCGCGAGATACAACCATGGGAAAGAACCCGTAGGATAGAACGCATGAACTCGCGTGAAGCTTGAGGCACCTCTGTGATTTCATATATGTGGGCATGAGTCCGCTAACCAGAAGACACAAAGTCGCGGCATTTCTTTGGAGAAATTTCAGCGACTTCAAGTCCGCGACAACATACCCCCTTATCAGGGAATCAAAACCCGCGCACCTCCATGACTTTTTTCAAGTCCGCGGGAACACACTATACCACGAAGCCGCACCAACCTAGGAATGTCAAATCAAGTCCAATCTCATACTTTTAAGCTTTTACTTCAAGTTGATATCTTTTGTTTAGCTTAAGAGTGTGAATTGATTGTTTTTGCCTAGTTACTAAGATTGGTTGTGTGATGTGATTAGTGGTGGATATTTAGGATTGTATATATGTGTTTACATGTTAGTGGTAGATGTTAGGATTGTATATATGTGTTATTGTTGTATTATTGTTTTTTTTTTTATTGTTGTATTTTAAACGTTGTGACGATGCCCTGTTTTGAAATTTTGAGGTGAAATGTTTCTTAAAAACTATACTAATCGGTGAAGAAATAAATTATTCTGCTCGTGATACATTCATCGTTTTTTTGATACGATTCCAATGGTATAAACAACGTAAAATTCTGGGAGGAGTTTTAAAATTTATGAGTATTTCTTCGACCGAAGGTCATAGGCGTGCCCTGTTTTGAAAATTCTGCACGATACCTGTTTTCGACGTCTGTTTTCACACTTTTCCAATTAAAATTTTGAAAGTTTTTCTACATGAAAAGTGTTCATTTGCATGTCTATATTCTTGTACCAAAATTTGAGCAAGTTTTATTGGGCATCTTTGAAAATATGCATTGAATTTCGGACATTGTACGAATTCAAAAGTTAACAGTTTTCTTGAAATGTTGTCCTCTATGTTTAGAGGCTGCTTTCACATGGTACTTTTATGTTTGTTATACATATTGTATGTTTTTTTAGTTGTATATAAGTGTTAGTATGTTTGTGCCCGGATTTCCAAATCATGAACTCTTTGTCCATGTTCTTCAATTTTTCAACGTTGAGGACAATGTCGAGTTTAGGTTTGGGGGTATGGACACATATGTGCCGTTTATGTGTTGTTAATATTATGTTTTTGTGTTTTTGTCAAAATTTTGAAAATTTTTGTGAATTGAGCCATCTTTGAACAAAGTGTTTGAATGAGATGTTTTGAGTTGTGCAGTTGAGGAGTCTTTCACATGTATTAATTGTTGAATCTTGGCTAACTCTAGTCAATATAGGATTGCTTCGTATGATGCAAATTTAGTCCATCTCTCTTAGTGTCTAAGTGGATGAGACTTCGTACTCGATTGTTAGGATTAATAGTGGAGACTACCCGTGAATTTTGTGCTTTAGCGTTCATTTTGAGGGTAAATTCTGTTTCTACTCTTAAACACTCTTCGAATATGTTTTTCATTGTGATCTCATTACGCATCATTAGCATTGTTTGCCATAGAACATTCATAAATGTGGATAACATGTTGAATTTGTATTCCCATGATAGACGGACTTCTAGAAATGATATTAGGACTTTGTTAGTGTTTCATGACCAAATTGCCTAAACATGTCCATTTCCCTTTATGCATGATTCAATACAAATACAGCAAAACACTTACCTAAACACATAAACCTATACACTTAATCTTACATATCTACTAATCTTGTCAAGTTCTACTAAGTAGAGAATTCAACCTTTAAGCTCTAAATTCTATAATTGCGTGTACTGAGGCATATTTTGTAACTTGTGCTTAAATAAAGGCTTTCAAAAATTAAGTGTTAAAAATTAAGCACTTAAAGCCTTTAACTTTCAAAGCAATGACTACTCCAATGAGAGTAACTAGATAGCACAAATCAAAGTTCAAAATTGTAGCCTAGATGCTTGTGTAAATGAGTAATCTAAAGTAAGCTTCGTATTGAATAATGTAATGTGAAACATCTTCGCATGATTAGTATCTTCATATACCTTCCATAAACCATTCACCATAAATCATCTTGGCCAACACAAGTAGGGAAGAATCTAATTGATCTTTTAGGAAGTCTATTTCAGGAATACGAGTTTTTAATATGCTCTATCACGTTCATGGCAATTCAATTCCTTCATGAGATCAATTCACTAAAAATGTGCTTTATTTCGAATACCCACACGCGTTACATATTTGATTGCCATTTACATAACTTCCAAGTCGCATGTGTTTGATAGAGAGTGAGCCTAGGACTCTAAGAGAAAAATATAGTGAAATCCAATGAGGATTAGAGTTGAGGCGAATTACATCCGAAGCATTTGGGTGTGTTGAATTTGATGTTATGCCATTTTTAGTGTGGGATTTGCATTGTGTGTTTTAGTAAATTGAATGACTTTATGTTACCCTCCACTCAGCGGTTTTCACATGTGTTACTCCTCATATGCGCAACTATTTTGATATCTCATATTTTATGGCTTTTGTAATTTTTTTTTTTTTTGAATTGTAGTTTTTAATTTTTAGCTTTGCGTTTGTGGGTATCGTACGGTATCGTAGCGTTAAACCCTCATGAGACTACACTCCTCCTACTAGGGACACCTAGAGGTTTAAAAGGCATGTGGCATGTGCTAAGTGCCATCGTTTCTCCCACGAAAACGGACAAGCTTAGTTTATGTTTATTTATGCTTTCGTGTATTGTTTATTTGTTTTTCGTTTTTAGTTTTGCTCGAGGACTAGCAAAAGTTAGGTTTAGGGGCTTGATCGCGCCATAAAAGTACCTATTTTATGCCCGTATTTCCTATTACTTTGTGCTTGTTTCTCGAGTAAAACCGGGTATTTAATGGATTAAATAAGTGTTTCATGTAAATAGAGGAATTCAGGGGCATTGTTGTAATTCTACCGAAATTAGGGGCTAAAGTGCAATATTCCAAAATATATTGATTAATCTGTGAATAAGGGAGAAGTTAGGGGTACATATGGTAATTTCCAACCAATTAGCGCGCAACTACCACGTCATAAATGAAACTTATAGTTTTGGCGTTACTAGCTTAGGCATGACGTCATCATCATCTTCAACCTGTAGACAGGTCAACCCGACAACCCGGATTTGACTTGCGTTTGACCTAGCAATAGACCTGACACTGTCTGGGCATTTTTCGGTGGATTTTTCGGTGAATTCCTACCCATATTGGCAGCCAATATCCCTCCGATCACAATGGACCAACTTTGGGCCTCCCATGCACACGTTTTCTCTCTCCTCCAAGAAGTCAAGTCTCCATGGAAGTCCAACATTCAAGCTCACCATTCACACCTTCTTTCCAGTGTACCAAACGTTCCAAACACACGGAAACTTCGTGACTTTATGCCAAGAGAAGGAACCCGTGAAGCAGAAGGACTGAACTTGCGGCCAAACGTCCAAAATCCATCATGACTTCCTCCGGCAAGAATGAACCCGCGAGAGAGGGGTTTCGAACCCGCGAGCTTGTCATTTCAGAGGGAGAAACTTGTATTTTCATGTCCAAACCTTGTCTTAACCATTCCTTATGTAAATATACCTCTTTTGTCTCCTAAAACACAATCTCTAATATCTTAGAATCTCACCAATAATACCCAAACCTTACTTAGCTTGTAACTAGAGTTTATGGTGGTTTTCCAGCCACCAATCTAGACCCAAAGCATCTCCACATTGATTCCAAGCTTGGGAAAGCAAGAGGAGTTGAGCTAGCTTGAAGACTATACCAAGATTATTGGGTTGTCTCTTTTGTCTCTCTTATTTCCTTTATTTGATTTCCTTTAGTTTGTTGTTAATGTGTAATTAAACATTTATGTTCAGGATTTGGTGTATTCATGTATTATTATCTATGATACTAGTTGGACGTATTATTTGATTTGAGCTTTAATAGATATATGCTTGTTAATTGATTAACCAATTGTTAACTTACAAAATAGGATTTACTTGATTAATGCAAACCTTGCTTAATTTGGTTTAACCTATAATTGAAATGCATAATTGTTATCAACTAGTAATTGGGTATTTTACATGTTTCATAATTTTCCTAACATATCTCATTATCACTCTTGCATGACCATTGCATTACTTGGTAATTAGTTTAGCTAGTTAGTGTAATTTAGTTAATGGTAGTTGGTAACTTAGTTGTAATTAGATTAAAGCCATCTTAGTGTAATCTTTGTTTAGTTGTTAGCTTACCTGTGACCATCCTCCATTTACTTTTCTTGCATGTAATTAGTGTAAATATATTGTGCATATTATCTAAGACTAGAGTTGAAAAAAGGTACCACACCTCCATGTGGGAACAAACTGTACTTGCTGCTATGTGATCATAACGATCTGTGCACTTGCGGATAAGCAAGCGCGCTCACATATTTTATGGAACCGATCCTAGCGCGTCAGATGTAAACTAACTAAATAAAGCTATGAAACTAAAGATATAAATGTAACTAGGTGCTTGCCTTGCTAATTAGTCTACTCCTAGTTACGTTATTCTACTCCTAAAGGCAAGACACCTTAGCTACGAAAATAATGGCATCTTAGAGAGATGCTAGATATGAGACAGACATGGGAAATAAGTTTACCAAACACAAGATGCAAATCATGTAGATTGTTTAACATGTGAATACAATTTAATTCAAGTAAAGGGTTCGTTCTCTTGATTAGGGAATTACCGAAATCAAGTCATCACTCTCCAAGGCCGGAAGAGTAATTATGTCTAGATCTAGACCTATTAAGCACAAGAACATGAACAAAGCTATCCTAGCAAGGTTATGCATAAGCTTCTCCCATTATATAGAGTTAATAGTCAAGCTCATACCCAAAATGATTATCCAAGCACAAACCTAGCTTACAATCACTCTAATCATTCCAAACATATACATATTGAATCATCTACCAACATACATACACAAATGAGATATTTGATTACAACTACTCCTACATCATTAGGTTAATCTACTCCTAATCTCATCCATACATACATATCAATATATAACTCTCCATACATATGAATATCAGAATATGAGATATCAACCATAGACATATCAATGAATGGAACAATACCAAATCAAATCTAAGAACAATACATACATATATTAACATAAGTGTTGGTTTACAAATAATCCCACATGGGTTACACATCAATAAAAGATACAAAGAGATGAGTAATAAGAGATAATCCTTGAAGACAAGTCCTCCAAAATCTCTCAATATCTTATGAACTTCCATGGCTCGGTTTTGACAAACGAGCCCTCCTTTCTTTTCATATCTAGTCCTCCATGGAAGGCTTTCCATAGAGGAAATTCCTCCATAGAAGCTTGAAGGTTGATATCTTTGTTTTATTGTGTTGAAATCTAAAAAGGGTTTCTTAGAGCAAGGATTATGGTTGGTCACACTAGAAAGAGAGGCAAAATGGTGTATTTATAGGTTGGGCAAGTTTTAGGCATGAATGGGGTGTGAAAAGACCAAAAATCCCCTTAAGTCAGTCATAATTTCAACTCTAATGGGGGTCTGGCTACTTCAGCCCGCTAGTTCAGCAACCTTAGCCATAAGACTTAGTTCTCACTAATGAGATCAATAACCTAAGCGAATATCATGATATTCAAATATACAATTAATGGTATGTTACACTAAAAGCTTATCTATCCTAGATATTAATATTGCTAATGACATGGCATTCAACATAGCTATCAAAAATAAAATAATCCTAAATGTTATAACTATCAAAATACAACTCATAATCAAACAACACAATAATCTCAATCTTGTATTTAGAATATGATCTAAAAGCATACAAGTTATAAAAGAGATTAATTGCTAAGTAAAAACACTAAAATGAATGAAGATAGTGTTCAACTCACCAAACTATATGTGTTGAAGAAGACCTATGCTTAGATGTATCCTAGATGATCCTAGATGATGCTTAGACGAAGTTTCATGCATATGGAAATGAGTTTAGAGAATTAAAGAAGCAATCTTTGTGCCTTTTCTCTCAAGTCTCTCTATTTTTCTCTTTAGGGTTCTTAATATGCAAGAGCTAAGTTCAAAGAATGAGATAATGGTATATTTATAGAGAGCAAGAAAAAGCTAAGTGAAAAGACAAATTTACCCTTGAAACGCACTATCGATGGTTTCATTCGGCGGTTGGAAACCGCCAATCACAATCGTCGAATTGATCCCGAGAACGTCAGGTATCAACGACGGTTTCATGGTCGTCATTCCAACCGTCGATTTGAGACCGAGATATGACCTTTAGTTTCTATTTTGTTGTGAGGATCAATGTGAGTGGTGGTTTTGTCACGAAATAGTCAAAGGGGGAGATTGTAAGTTCCTCAAAGTTTGATTGGCTCATTTCGGTGACAAACCACAATTGGGGTTTGAAATGTAGGGGTAGCTTAGGATTGATCATCAAGTTCAAGGCCCTTTCAAGACCTCAATGTGATAAGCACTCCAAAGGTATATCTCTAGTGCTTAGTTTTCTTTGAAGAGATTTAGTTGCACACACACACACACACACACACACAATTGTCTTGATTGCATATGTATGCTTTGATATTGTGTGCATTCTCTTCACATGTCACCTATCACACTTGCACCTTATTGTTATGTTGTGTTGTGTGTTAGTGTGTATAGTAATTCGTTTCACGAACATAGTTCAAAAACGTCCGCACATGCACGATAGTGTGTTTGGTTAACGCGAGAATCGCCTTCGGAGAATGCTCTTGGCTTCTCTTTTGGTTTCACCAATTTTGGTGAATTAGCGGTTCTAACGATGGCCATGACCGCTGAATGAAACCGTCGTTTGGCTCTAGAAGTCTCTGGACTGATTCTGCGGTTAAGATCGATAGTTTCCAACCGCTGTTTAGACCTAATTGATTTTATCTCTCAGTTTATTTCTGCGGTTGAATCGACAGTTTAGAAACTGCCGATGATCCCCTGTTCTCTAGGGATTCAATTCGGCAGTTTGATCGGCGGTTTCGAAACAGCCGAATGAAACCGCCAATCGTACGGTTTTGAGGGCAAACTTGTATTTTCTCCTAGCCTTGTTGTTGCTCTCTATAAATACACCATTATGTCACTTTCTTTCTACTCACTCTTTGATCATCAAGAACCCTAAAAGAGAAAGAGAGATATTTAAAAGAAAAGGCATAAATATTGCTTCTTTAATTCTCTAAACTCATTTCCATGTGCATCAATCATCATTTAAGCATCATCTAGGGTCATCCAGTATGTGCTAATGCATAGGTCTTCTTCAACACACATATTATGGTAAGTTGTTCACTATTATCATACATAATTAGTGTTCTTACTTAGCAATTTATCTCATTCATTACTTGTATGTTCTTAGAGTAATTTTTACATACAAGATTGAAATTATGTGTTGAATGTTTGAGTATTGTATTTTGATAGCTATATCTAAGATTGTCATATCTCACATAGTTATACTTTATGTCATGTCATATAGCAATTAATATCTATGATTGTTCTTATTGACTATTATTAATCTTAGATAAGCATCTAGTGTAACCTAGCATTATTTGCATTATTGGATATCTTTGAATAATCACTTAGATTGTTTAATCTCTTCATTAAGAATTGAGACTTGTGGTTAAGGTCGCTTAGGCCACAAGCAAATTGGACCATGTTCACTTTTATAGACTTGCGAAAATGGGGATGGGGAATTTTGGGTGGACCTATATCTATCCTCATTTTTCCCTTTTTTCCCTATTCTCCCGTTTTTCCCATTCTCACATTTCCCCATTCTACTAAAATTTACAAATTAAACTAAAAAAACAAACATTCCATTACAAATACAAAATAAAATTCATTAGTGCATTTTATATAAAATGTGTATATATACTTAGGAAGTTAGAGTTTTCAAAAAAAAAAATATATATATATATATATATATATATATTATTATATTTATATATGTTTGGGAAAAATGGGGAAATGGGGGGGGACCATCCCCATCCCCATCCCCATCCCCATTTCAATATAATTATTGGAAAAATGGGGAAATAGGGATGGGGAGGGGTCCCCCATCCCTATCCCCATTTTCAATTTGGGGATGATTTTCATCCCTCCCCTCATCCTCATCCTCATCCTCATCCCTATCATCATCCTCATTTCAATATAATTGTGGAGAAAATAAGGAAATGGGGATGGGAGGGATCCCCCCATCCTGGAGCCCTAGGGAAAAATGTGGATCTCTAGTCGAAACAGTTGTGAAATTGAAGTTATCGGGCTTGACTCCTTCATGATTCACCCGAAACAAAAACCCCACAACTTCCAAATAAGAATGATGCAAGTAACCACCCATCATTGCATTCCAAGACACAATATCTTTATTCAAAAATTTGTCAAAAACCTCCCAAGCGTCCACCAACTGACAATCAAAGCATTTACCAAGAACACATTCCACTCCAATCCCAACCGGACAGTCAACCCGTAAACTTGATACGCCAGAGAAGAAGCGTGACCTCGGTCTCACACAACAACGAGCAAGCACGGAGCGTACTAACAAGCGTAAACGAATTGGGCACCGTCGTTCCCTCACAACGCATGCATCGAAACATCAAAAGCGCTTTTTCAGGACACCCACGTTGAAGGAAGCCCGAAATGACGACGAACCATGAAACGACGTTCTGTTCAGGCATTTCGTCGAACAGCTGGCAGCCACTGTCGAAATCTCCGCATTTCGTGTACATGTTGACTTGAGGACGTGATTGTGGAGGAACAGAGAACATGGAACGGCGCGTTTGATGAAGCAGCCATGAATGGCGGCTCCGAGACGCAAATTGGAGGAATGTGCGCATTCATGTAGCGAGTCCGGGTAGAGCTGTTCCAAGTTTTGTGATGTACAAGAAATGTAATAGTTTCTACTTGGAAAGAAATGTAATAGTCTTGTGCATGTACGGAGCATGTCATTCGCTACAAATTTTTTCAAAAAAAACCTAACACGTGATCTAATAGCACGTTTAGCTAATTAGAGGTATCAATCGGGCGGATTGGATTTTTTGGATTTTAAATTGGGTCAAATCTCATATATCATGAAACGAAGCTTTTTATTTTTTATTTATTTTTTTAATAAAATCGGATTGATCTAGAGCCTCTAGAGGGTGCACTGACCCTAAAGCAAAAACTATCCGCAAACAAACAAAAGAACGACATTAGTGAAAACAGAAAGTCTATGAACCAATAAAACAATAAAGACAAGCGTAGGGTAGTGAGATTCATTACCAATCCCCTCTGCAATTCCAAGAAAGAAATTTAATCATTAGATTGTTCCTGAAAAATCCATAACCGGAAAGCTTCGCTTGACAGCACCAATTGTGTTGGACATTGATCAAATTAAAATCAATCTAAATCATGATTCAATCGTGCAAAATGAATAACCGGAAGCTAAAGTTTAAAATATGTATTGATCCAAATTTACTCATTGTTCTTGACAAGAAAAAGTATTCATCAAAAGTGGCTAACAAGTTACAATATATTTCTTCTGCAAACCAAGCCTGTATACATGGCTGTTAAAGACCAAAAGACTAGAAGAACACCAGTTATACATTGTAAAATTTGCTACTCCAAAGCCTGTTTTAAAGGAATCATGCTGAGAGAATAAGGAAGCACAATGGGAGAAGATGCGGAAATCCCACCCAACTCAGAAAGCATGCATGCCTGCTTCATCTGGTTTGTTTCGACATGATATATGTAGATTTTGTCACACACCTTCATCAATAAGTAGCCGTCTTTGAAAGCCAAGGGATCCATCCACGGGTCTGAGTCAAGTGAGGGTCGATGAGTCACCCTCTCGCGTAAATTATAGAGGAAACTTGGGTGTTCTGCTTCCATCGCCTCCAGAGTTTTAGCATGTTTAAGTGTCCATTTGGATTCAAATGGATCCTGTAGAAGCCACACATGAAGTCCTTCCTCAGAGACTATGACATAATACAATTGGCCATCAGATTCACCAATACACAATCCAGTGATGCTCTCGAAATGTATAGAGGAAAGTGGAACTGCGATCAACCAAGCTAGTTCATTCTCTATATTAAATGTGAGGATGTTATCACCATCAGTCAGCCAATGCAAGACCCCTCCAATGAAAATGCCTTTGTTCTTGCATAATTTGTCATTGCATTTGCAAATCTCTTTTGACATCCTCCAAACACCAGTATCTGAAGAATATATCTCAAATGAAAAGTACAAGCTGTCAAGAGTTGCCTCAGAGTGCCGCACTTGAACCAATTTAAAATTGATTGAACGCTCCATAGCATTCTGACATGGGTTGAATGCCAAAGCAATATGACTTTCTCTATCAGGTCCGGACCAATTTAGCTTAATCCATTCTCTATTCACAGGGTTGCACACGTAGATGGCTGGATCATTACAAGGTACACAACTCCGGCAGCATGCCAGCCCATTACATGATGCCAACACCACAACATCCTCAGGCAAAAAGCTAAAGACTGTTTGATTCAATCCAATGAATTCAGCAGGAATGTAGGCAATGGTTCTGATATCATAAGGGCACCTCTGGAACCTCTGCTGGAAGAAGAATCCTGATATCTGTTCCCTCTTTTGTGATTGAACTTTCATGAAATCACGGTCACATAATAGCTGGTGCCACCCTTTACAAACACACTTTAACCCAAGCAAAAGTTTTGTTGGCAATCGGGACAAAACATCAATGGCCATGTCTCTGTTCATGAATCCAAAATTATCCTGAAATGCAGAATGAATGAGTCTGAACATCTAACAGAAGAAAAACTACAGAATCAGTTAACTAACTAATTTAGGTTCCTTGTTGAGACAATAGACAAGAAAATGCCACGACCTTCAATATTAAACATCTAAAGAAAAAACTATTACAATCTCAATCAAATTCAGAAATAAAATGAGCATAAAGGCATGTGAAACAACTATAAGCATTATATCATTTGCCAAAAACAAAGGCATGATACATTTTATTAACTCCTAATCAGAATAAGTTAAGCTTCTCCTCCTCAAAAGGAGATATTCCGGTAACCAATTTTCATCTGTTTTAACTTTATTAAATCAACCCAGTTTCACGTCATAATGTATTTAGAAGTTGCAGCAACCAAATAACAAGCAAAATAGCATCTTATTTTGAATCTCAAGGTAAAATATAATAATGGTCAGTACAGGATAGATGAAATTAATCAAAACTCAAACCTGACCAACCCTGAAATCTCTCTATGAATGCCAAACTAATATAAAGCTATAGACAATTAAACAAGATATGTTTAATGGCAGAGAAGATACAAGACGACAGAAATATAAAAGAAAGGACATTTATGTTCAACCCTAATGTATTGAGTGAGAGACCTTAGTTTTCTGCAGGCCATTGTCAGTATACTTAGTCAAAACAGAACAATATAACATCATTCATAATTTAAAATCATCAAGTATGAAATACCGTAAACACATTCAAAAACCAGATTTTCATTTAATAATGTAGAATTAGACCATCAAGTTTCATCTTAATCCAACAAAAGAGGTTCTGCTAATACACATGATGACCATGACTGATGGGGAAGTGGTTAGGGATTTGAGAACTTACGTAAGGCATAAGTTTAGGAAAGATAATTAGGGATTTTGGGGTTATTATCTTTTATTATTTTATTAGTATTTATCTTTGAGATATTATCTCCTTTAAAGAGATAATTGATTCAAATTATTATCTTTTAGTATTTGTTTTCTAGTTAAACTCTCTTGTATCTGATCATTATAAAAGGCCCCTATAGAGCCTTTGTAGGGTTAGATTTTGATGAATTGAATAAAGTATTTCCTTTTGGTTCTATATCAATTGGTATCAGAGCCTATTTTTTTCGTTCCTATACGCTTCCATCAATTTTTTTTTTCTCCCTCAAAATTCTGCACCCACCAAACCTCAAACACGTAGACACATATCAGCAATCAGAAACCTTCGCTGCCGGAAGTACACGTGCCCACGCGCCGCCGCTCACGTGCCGCCGCAGCCAATGCGTGGTCGTCCCCGCCGACTCCATCAGATTTAGACAAGGTCAGCCGTCCCTTTCCTCTTCATCACCGACGTCCAGTTCTGCCCCGATCAACGCAGATCTGCATTCAAAAAGGCTGACCGCCGTCACTCGTCGTTGCCGCTGATTTCCGACACGTGGACCCTCACCGCCGGTCCAGAACAGTTCGTCGGCTACTGCTTCATCTGATCGTAGATCCAGTTTCCGGTGTCTAGGTCCAGGTAATTGTGTTTTTCGACTAGGGACTTCGCTGTAATTTTTGTGAGTTGGAGGACCTGGTGGAAATTTTCCTAGGCTGTTGTGCGAATTCTGATACTGCTGGGGCTTTTCTCAAATTCCGCATACTTCAAGAGTGTTTACGTAATTGTGCAATCTAGAGGGACTTTTTAGTAATTTTCCACTACACCAAATTTCAATTCATGAACGATTAGCTTCCTTCAGAGGACAGGTTGGCTATTCTGATTTCGAAATTCATTAGTTTTTTGTTAAATTCGCAGGCTTTTCTTAATTATTCGCATTGATCCAATTTTTATTTTTATTTTATTTTATTTTATTTTATTTTTATTTTTATTGCATTTTCATAAAACACAAACAACTTGAAAAAAAAAAAAGAAAAAAAAAAGAAAAAAAAAAAAAAAACCCGAGTGTTAGTTTCAGCAATTTATTGGAATTGGGTATTTGGTGGTGGACTTACATGTCTAGAAATGTTCTATCAAAGGAGGCTGGTACTTAAGTGTGTCCATTTTGACCCTCCACCCTTTCCTGGGAACTTACCTAGTTTATTGTTTGCAATTGTGTACACTATCCTATAAACAAACCCGTTTAGAGTCATAGGCGGTTTATTGTGCACATCCGACTAATTTATTTTTATTATTCGTGTTTTCATATTCATAATACACATAATGGTTACCAAACAAGACTTTGAACAATCAAACCAAGCTTTGAATGACAAAATCACAGCAGTCCAAAATGACCTTGGGAAGCAAATACTTGACCTTACAAATGAAATGCGTGAAACTTTTACCCGTATCGAGTCCTGGTTCACTGATTTGAACACTCACCACTCTCCTAGGGATCGAGGTAAACAACATATGGAAGAACATATTACTGGATCTACCATAGGTCAAGGTACACCTGTCCTAGGTCATAGACTTCCGAGTTCGTCCAATATAGGTCTTAGAGCTTCGGCCTCTAGGGTCCTCCCTTTACATAGGCATAGTCAAACGTTTCGACCTGAGTCTGATGATGAACCTGATGAATATAGACCACCTAGGCATGCCTTTAGAGGCTTACCTACTGAGGATCATAACGTTAGGCGTCCACCTAATTTTATTCCTCGCCGGAATGTTGACCTCTATAGGAACCCCTATGATGACCGTAGAGATTTCCAAAGAAGATCTTCTGACGACCATTTTGATCCCGCTAAGAGGGTTAAGGTAGATGCCCCAGAATTTGATGGTAGGTTGGATGCCAATGTCTTCCTAGATTGGCTTGCTGCCATGGATGACTACTTTGAGTGGTATCCTATGAGTGACGAACAGAAAATTCATTTTGCCAAACTTAAGCTCGTCGGTTCTGCTAAGAAATATTGGCGGAACATTCAAATGCAGTATGATCGTCTAGGTCAGGATCCCATCACCCTTTGGTCTGAGATGAAAATTAGGTTAAGAGAGAAATATCTGCCTACCTATTATTGTAGTGCATTACTAGACCAGTACCTTAACATTAAGCAATCTTCGTCTAGTGTTAATGACTACATGTCTATTTTTGATGACCTGTTGATCAGGTGTAATATCAAGGAAAAACCCGATGTCATTGTAGCTAGGTTCCTAAATGGCCTTAAGTTCAAAGTCAAATGTGTGGTTAGCATACACAATCCTGAGACTTTGGAGGATGCCTACTCTAAAGCACTAGAGGCTGAGAAATACCTTCGTCTTTACCCCTTTAGGCGCCCTCCGGGTGACTTACGCCAAACTCGTCCTAATCCATCTGAGGGTTCCCAGTCCTTCAACTATAGGAGGGTTAATACTTCAACCTCAAATGCTCATTTTGACTCTCGGCCTCCTATACCGAGAGATAGGCCCATTCTTCCTTCTCTTGTGCGTCTTTATAACCTTAATATTGAGTGTCACCACTGTCATGCTAAGGGCCATATCGCTTCTCAATGCCCACAGCGTACCTTAATCATAGGTTAGGAGTATGATGACTATTATCCCCCTGACCCTACGGATGAGGTCGTAGAGCCTATAGAGGATATTCATGATTTAGATCTTGAAACTGATCTAGATAATAGAGAGTTTGAGGGTCAGTTGCATATGATGAGATGCATATTCACTAAACCGGTTAGTGCTGATATTTGGAAACGAACAAATGTATTCCATACCTTTATTCAATGCAAAGGTAAAAGTTACAAGTTAGTGATAGATGGGGATAGCACAATGAATATTGTTTCTAATGCTGCTGTCATTAGGTTTCAACTCAATCCAGAACCTCATCCACACCCATTTAGAGTTGCTTGGGTGGATAAAACTTCTTTGCCCATTACTCATAGGTGTCTTGTTCCTGGGACGTCCTTGGTTATATGACATTGATGTCAAGAGTTTCAGTCGGGCGAACATCCATATGTTTACCCATCAAGGCAAGACTATTACCTTACAGCCTGCTAAACC
This sequence comes from Acer negundo, assembly GCA_035582765.1. Classification (NCBI taxonomy): domain Eukaryota; kingdom Viridiplantae; phylum Streptophyta; class Magnoliopsida; order Sapindales; family Sapindaceae; genus Acer; species Acer negundo. The sequence continues at coordinate 1,546,340 of CM069238.1, forward strand.
TAAGGATAGCATCCCAACACAGACAAACACATCAGTTGTAGACAGATCTTCCCCGACAGTGTCCCCTAAACACAACCTTCATATCTTAGGCCCTAGGGAGTTCATGCGACACAGCCTCCAGATTGGGATTGTGTACGCACTAGTGATGCGAGAGCGAACCCATGACACCCTTACTTTAGGGCTAGAACCAACCCCCGCAATTAGACAGTTACTAGACGAATTCGTCGATGTGACTCCTCAGGACTTGCCTATTGAGTTACCACCTTTGCGGGATATCCAACATGTAATTGACCTGGTCCCAAGTTCCCAACCTCCCAACCTTCCACATTATCGAATGAACCCTACTGAACGAGCTGAATTGAGCAAACAGATAGAGGGTCTTTTGGAGAAAGGATTTGTCCGTCATAGTCTTAGCCCTTACGTTGTTCTTGTCCTACTTACTCCAAAGAAGGATAGATCTTGGCGAATGTGTGTTGATAGTCGAGCCATTAATAAGATTACAATCAAGTATAGGTTTCCCATTCCTAGACTCGAGGACATGTTAGATGGGTTAGTTGGTGCTCAATGGTTTTCCAAAATAGACCTACCCAGTGGGTATCATCAAATCCGGATTCGGCCTGGCAATGAGTGGAAAACCGTTTTCAAATCCCCTGATGGTTTGCATGAGTGGTTAGTTATGCCCTTTGGAATGTCCAATGTCCCTAGTACATTCATGAGAATGATGACACACATGCTTCGCCCCTATATTTGTAAGTTTCTTGTTGTTTACTTCGATGATATCCTCATTTATAGTAAGACCGAGAACGAACATCTAGCTCACCTTAGGCAGGTTTTTCTCACACTTAGGGTAGAAAAATTGTTTGTAAACCTTACGAAATGCTCATTCTTGCAATCTCAAGTTCTTTTCCTAGGATTTATTGTCTCATCCTTAGGTATCATTGCAGATCCTGCTAAGGTTAGTGCTATTCGAGAATGACCTACACCTAAGACCTTAACTGAGGTCTGTAGTTTCCATGGTCTAGCATCGTTTTATAGAAGGTTCATTAGACACTTTAGCACCATCATGGCACCAATCTCAAATTGTCTAAAGCTAGGAGAGTTCAAATGGGACTCAACGGCTAATAAAGCATTTCTTGAGATTAAGCAGAAAATGACTAAGGCACGTGTTTTGCGCCACCCCGACTTTTCCAAAGCCTTTGAGATTTCTTGTGATGCATCCGGGGTAGGTATTGGTGGGGTCCTTAGTCAGGAGGGACACCCAGTAGCTTTTTTTAGTGAGAAGCTGAACTCAGCCAAACAAAAGTATTCAACCTATGATAAAAAGTTCTATGCCATTGTTAGGGCTTTTCATTATTGGCAGTACTACGTTTTTCCTAATGAATTTGTCCTTTACTATGACCATCAGGCTTTACGTTACCTACAGTCTCAAAAACAATTGAACCCTAGGCATGTTAAATGGTTTGAATTTCTTCAGACGTTCACCTTTGTTATTAGACATCGTCCTGGGGTAGATAATAAAGTTGCAGATGCTCTTAGTCGTGTTTTGACGGTGGTCCAGTCTTTAAGTATCACAGTACCAGGATTGGATAGAATCAAATTTGAGTATTCCACCTGTCCAGACTTCGGCATTATATTCCAGGAAATTTTGGATGGCCATCGTCGAGACCATGTAGACTTTGTCATTAGGGATGGTTATCTATTCCGTGGGTCCCACCTTTGTCTCCCTCGTACTTCCCTTCGTGACTTTTTAGTATGGGAAATGCATGCTAGTGGGTTAGCCGGTCATTTAGGTCGTGATAAGACCATTGCTTTGGTTGAGGATAGGTTTTATTGGCCTTCTTTGAAACGTGATGTTGCTAGGAAAGTTTCCCAGTGCAGGACATGTCATTTAGCTAAGGCAACAAAACAGAACACTAGTCTTTATACACCTTTGCCTATTCCCCACACCCCTTTGAGGGATTTGAGCATGGACTTTGTTTTAGGGTTACTCGAAACGGTACGTGCTCATGACTCAATATTGGTGGTGGTTGATAGATTCTCTAAAATGGCCCACTTCATCTCTTGCTCCAAAACAGTTGATGCTTCACTTGTTGCGCGATTGTTCTTTAGGGAGATTGTACGTTTACATGGATTGCCTGTTACCATTGTGTCTGACCGTGATGTGCGTTTTATGAGTTATTTCTGGAAGACTTTATGGAAATTATTTGGTACTACCCTTAAGTTCTCCTCTGCCTTTCACCCCCAAACTGATGGTCAAACTGAGGTCGTTAATCGTAGCTTAGGCAACCTCCTTAGATGTGTGGTGGGTGATAAACTTAGTAACTGGGACCTTTTTCTCCCTATGGCTGAATTTGCTTACAATAACTCAATCCACCGAACCACCGGAAAAAGCCCATTTATGATTGTTTACGGCATTTCACCTCGTCAACCTATTGACTTAGCACCAATACAACTTGAGTCACGTACATCTGAATTTGCTATTGATTTTGCCACTCATATGCATGATTTACATACTGAAGTGCGTCGCCAAATTGCATTAAGTAATGATAACTATAAATTAACTGATGATGTGCACCGTAGACCATTAGAGTTTGGGGAGGATGACTTTGTCATGGTTCACATATGCCCTGCCCGTTTTCCACCACATTCTGTTAAAAAATTGCATGCCCTCACCATTGGGCCTTTTCGTGTTCTCAAAAGACTTGGATCTAATGCTTATTTACTTGATTTGCTTGCTGATTTAACAATTAGTCCGGTGTTTAACGTATCGGACTTGTATCTTTACCGGGGTACGTTCGAGCCTAATGTTCTTTCCTCTGATGTCTCTGGAGGTCCTTCTAGTAGCTCATTGCCTTGCATTCCGCCTGTTGCAGCCAATCATGTCAACCAGGTTGAGCAGATTTTAAATGATCGCCTTGTTACCTCTATTCAGGGCGGTTGTCGACAGTTTTTGGTTCGTTGGCATGGACGTTCTTCAGCTGAGGACACTTGGATTTCAGAGCCCGAAGTTCGTGGTCTTGCCCCGTCCTTATTAGAGGATTATTTACAGCACCACTCGCCAGAGTCGAGTTCTTTTCAACCGAGAGAGAATGATGGGGAAGTGGTTGGGATTTGAGAACTTACGTAAGGCGTAAGTTTAGGAAAGATAATTAGGGATTTGGGGGTTATTATCTTTTATTATTTTATTAGTATTTATCTTTGAGATATTATCTCCTTTAAAGAGATAATTGATTCAGGTTATTATCTTTTAGTATTTGTTTTCTAGTTAAACTCTCTTGTATCTAATCATTATAAAAGGCCCCTTTAGAGCCTTAGGTTAGATTTTGATGAATTGAATAAAGTATTAAATTGTTTTATTTCCAATCTCCTTTTCTGGTTCTATTTCTTTTTGGTTCTACATCAATGACAAATTGAGTTTCAAACTGATGGATATTAATAGACCAGATAGAATGACCTTGAACTGCAACTTGTTTTGCCCTTCCAAAGAACAAAAATGTATTGATTATGCTTTAGATGACACAGCTCATGCTTTAGATCGAAGAAAGCTACTAACATTTTCCCAAGAAAGTAACCAAGTGCATGCTGTAAGTTAAGCTTCTCCTTTCCCAGGTATATAAAATTTAGATTATATACTGTTGCTCACAATTTACAAGTTATATACAGCATTTATTGTTAATTCATTTTGGACCAAATATGTGTTGACAAGATTCCTATATATAAAGAAAAAAGAAAAGGATATTCTCATCAAAGTTTAATATATTTTACATCTTAATTAACCACATATTTGACGCACACACTAGTGGTTAATTGAAGTTGAATTTTGTTTCCTTTTGATACAAATACTAGTATCTGTTGATGAAGATGATAAGAATTACAAGATCAAAACAGAAAAAATCAGTTAATTCATATCTTTTTTATTTTTTTTTTCTTTCTCTAGTTATGTATATAAATCATGAGTTTTTATATATAAATCACAAACTACCTCAGTTTCGACTTCCCTTCTATGGAAGTTTCTGTGACAGCCACAAGCAGCACATGTAAGTGCACTTGTCGTCCCTTGCACACCACTGGCCATGAACTCTCTGCAACCATCCACAGCATATCCTCCGATGTTGGTCGCATGATTCTTTTGGCACTCCCTATATCGAATGCATCGAACCATTGAGGACGAAGTAGTAGAACTTTCAACCACCACTTGGCGCTTCTTCATCATCTGGAAACCCACATAAGGTAATAGAGATAGGAATGTGTCAAACCGTGACTTGTGACCTAAGCAATGTACAGGGTTACACATTAATTAAAACTAGTACAAACTAAAAGCATATTTGAGAAACTTATGAATCAGAACAAATTACAGACATGCATAAATAAAACTACTGCAGAATTCGAAATAAATTAAAAATCATAACCAATCCTAGAAAGAATAAATACCACAAGCAATTTTTTTTTTCTTTCAATCAGACAAAGAAACTTCAAGAAAACAAAAGAAACCAAAAACTCACTCTCAATGACAAGTTACTAGTTTTTCCTTTCCTTTTCTAGTTTTCTCACTAAAACCAAACACAGGTTTGAGCAAAAATACCCCTTTTGCTCCTGTAACCATGTAAATATGCAATCAAACACTAACATTAATGTTTTAACTAATTAGTGAAAGATAAAAGAAAACCCATTTACACTTTTTGGAAACAAAAAGAAAAAACCATATCTTTTCTTTTCCACTCCATCAAGATTTTTTTTTTTTTTTTTTTTTTTAATTTTTAATTTTTTTTTTTATTATTATTATTATTTTTGTTTTGTTTTTCTTCACATTTTCTTACCACCCAAACAAAGTTTCAAGCTTTGATGATGACCAACCTTAACAGAAAATGTACAAACACATCAACAACATAAAATGCACGAGCTTGAATCATCAATAACAACCAAAACTCAAAAAAAAAAAAAAAAAAAAAAAAAAACGGTTGTCAACCTTTTGCTTACCCACAAAACATATGAGCTGCTACCACCACCACCGCCACTGCTCCTCTCACTCTCTAGATATATATGAGAAAAATCGTGAGCTCAAATGGGTGCGGAAAGTGAAAAGGCATTGTGCCAAAGTCATGCTATTAAAGGCAGTGTTGTTGCATTTTGGACAAAGCCAAAGGGTTTTATTAAATGTATTTGAGCACACCGTGATCAAGGAGCTGGAGGGTCCCACTAATGAGTTTCAATGAATGCTGTGGGGTCTGGCTATTGGTCCGTTGGATGAATCTAAATTCGATCTAGCAGTTAGTATCCAGCATTAGTACGTCGTCGTTTTAATGTTTTATTCATATATGTTGAAAATTAGGGTTTTAGATTGGCAATGGCTTCGCGAGGGGCAAACGCGATAGTATCGAGAGCAATTCGAATGGAAACGAAGCTGAAATCAGTACTGGAAGCTAGCGTGTTGGAGATCGAGGACGTATCGCACCAGCACGCCGGGCATGCCGCAATTAAGGGAAGCGAAGGCGAGAGCCACTTCAATGTGAAGATCGTGTCGCGGAATTTCGATGGGCAGAATCTGGTGAAACGGCACCGTATGGTGTATGATGCTCTGGCGGACGAACTTGATTCCGGACTCCACGCCCTCTCTATCGTCGCCAAGACTCCACAAGAAGTAGCCCAAAACAAGTGATATTTGAATTTTCTTTGTTGTTGATTTTTAAAGCATAATGAAAGTGGGATTATTACTATTATTCAATGTATACTTTTAAGATTTGGTTTTATTTATCATTAATGTATGTGAAGATGTTCCATATAATTTACTCAAATATGTAGAGGTGCATGCTTTCTCTTTTACACAGGGGACGGAGATGCTTGCAGATTTATGTCTAATTTTTATTTCATTTTTTAATTTTATTTTTCCTGATTGAAAAGGTGTTCAATACAGTTGGAGAAATCCCGCCAAAAATAAAATAAAAATAATAATAATAATAAATGGATTATTTAATTAATGAGAATAAAATTAAAACCCTGCAAATTTGTGGCGATTTTGGGGGATTGATTTAACGGTTTCTCCATTATTCTTTGAAACTGTTGAAACAACATAGGCAGAGAGATATCTGCTCCTCAATTTGGTCTGGAGCGGACTGGATTTTTTACTTTTAAATTTATCAAGGAATTCAAGGAATTGAAATAAAAAAAAATAAAAATAAAAACAAGAAAATGAACCAGAAGGCCTCTGTTTCAAAAGAGCTAAATGCCAGACACACCAAGGTTTGTTTATTGAATTGTGTTGATATCATGAATTTTCATTGAATTGATTGATCTGGAATTCTGGATGTTGCAGATTTTAGAAGGGCTTCTTAAGTTAGGAGAAAATAGAGAATGCGCAGATTGTCAAAACAGGTATGTTAAATTCTGGTGGTATTTGTATACCTGTGTTTACTTATATGTCAAGCAGAGTAGTTTTCAGGGGACCAAGATGGGGGAGTGTGAACCTTGGAATATTTATATGCATGCAATGTTCAGGAATCCATCGGAGTCTTGGAGTGCATATTTCACAGGTATAAAATTAATTAATGTCTTATTAATGATAGCCCTTTGATGATGATTTTGTTTATAGGTACGATCTATCACTCTGGATACGTGGCTACCGGAGCAGGTTGCTTTTATGCAATGTAAGTTGATATGTTGCATTGTTGCATGCTGCAAATCTTGAATCTTGAATCATAATCAAAATCCCTGTGTGTTTGTTGCTTTAATGAAGCTATGGGTAATGGCAAGTCCAACAAGTACTGGGAAGCACAACTTCCACCAGATTGCGACAGAACAAGTTTGGAGAAATTCATCCGTGCCAAGTAAATTGTTTATTGTTGAAACCAACCTCATGTACTATACATATATATATATATATATATATATATTATGGAGAGAATAAGAAGTAATTGGATTCATTGAATTGTACGTATAGGTACGCCGAGAAAAGATGGGTTCGAAAGGAGGAAACACAAGCAATCCCAATACCAGGAAGAAGAAGGAATTTATCGCTTGAGGAAAAGATTCTTACTCAGCAGATGGCTCAAATAACTCCTCCGCCACTTAGGTCGCGTAAGGTAATGGCACTGCTGAATGCTTCTGATACTTCAATTACAAGTTACCAGATATGAGCGTTGCAAATATTCTGTTTCTGCAGGGATCTTTAGATATGAGCATTGCAAATACACCCGCCGTAGCTAACAAGGACCATTCTCCTTCTCCTTCTCCTTCTCCTTCTCTCTGGGCAACTTTCGACTGTGAGTGACAAATACACCCACCCGTGTTGCAAATTTACTTGTATAATTTCTCACAACATATTTGCAAACTCAGGCCATCGGATTACAACCTTTTCTTTTCTATTTTATTTATTTCATGTCCATTTTATATACTATTGCAAATCATGCACCCGTAAACTCAATCATTATTATTAATCAAATTATTGAAAACCAAATATTACATCCACACATAATCTGCCTTAGCTCTATAGTTGTCAACAAAGAAAAACCAATTCAATGTTTAGGCCAAATCATTTCAAATTTTTTTATCATATTCCACTTTTTTTTTGTCTAATTATTTGGAGGCAAATTCATAATTCCCACATTTATCTATTTCATATAACATCTCAAATGTTTCCTCTTTACTCCCTTCTCTTATAGATGGATAACTCTATTTTTTTCTGCTCATCTTAACTTTTATGAACTTTTAAACCCTTTATAATACTGTTATTTTTTAGTTAATAATCAATCACAAGTCACAACTTAACTAGGATCTACTTCTTTTTCTTTTTCTTTTTCTTTTTCTTTTTTTAACTATCATCACATATTTTGAATATTCTTAGAACAGAAATTTTGTATTTTGTTTTTGGTAGAAAGCATCATATTAAAAGGAATTCATATACTTTCAATGAGGTTTTTGAATTTAACTATTATTTTTTTTTAGGTCAATTACCAAATAATTCATTAACTTTTTCCTTAATTCGAATTAGTTTACGACTTTTCGAAATGTGACCAAACTGATTTCTAAGCTTTTCAGAAGTGCCAAATCGGTCCCTCTATAACTAAAAGTCATTAGTTTGGGTAAAGTTGTACATTCGCCAAATAATAGAATAGGTCGACACATGTAATGTATTACAACAAACATGTTTCTAAATATCTTAAATGTTCATACTACAACTCAAATTTTTTGAATTTTTTTCTTAAAAGAAAAAAGATAGATTTCTCATGAACAATCTTTTAACATCACTTGTCTTTTATTAGCATCCACACCCCTATATTTTCTAAATAAATATTAGTGTATCACATTAATTATTATCTCTATAAAAGTCAAAGTTAGTTGTGACATTATTTTTTTTATAAAAAAAAAAAATAATTTAAGAATTATTATATTAATGTAGGTGATGTATGTAGAAGATAATGGATGTAGTTTTCTAAAAGCTCATAATTTACTAGACAAAGCCATGTGCAAATGGGTTTGATTCATAATTTGCAAAATTCTTTTTTCTTAATGTTGAAATACATACATCATGTTGTATTGAGAGATGGAGACCCTTTGAAAGGTTAGCTTATCCATACAAGATTGGATATGTACCTAACCTCCTCCTTATAAAGATATCTTATTTTAAATTTTAAGATTAATATTAAAAAACCTTTTTACCTTTGAACTATTATTGAATGTATAATTACAAATACTTTTATTTTAGAAACCTCCCCTATAAACTAACATCGTTAGTATTCTATTTGTATTGACTAATTTTGACCGTTAAAAAGTATAAAAATTATCTATTTAACCTTCAATTGTATGAATTGACCATTATACCCTCAGACTTTTACCAAATAAATTAATAAAATAATACAAATGACAAGAATGCTAATTTGCAAAGGAGAAGTTATTTATTTTATGGATAATTTTTTTCATAAAATAAAAAATTACAAATTAACCAAAAACATTGTAAATGGGTATTTATTGCTTGTCTTGATCAATTAATGAAATTCTCAATTTATTTTCTTAAATTTTCTTCACATTTTTTTCCAACTTAAAGCAATGCATGCACATTCAAACTTCCAAAATAAAATAAAATAAAATAAAAAATAAAATAAAATTATGGTTTGTATTGCAATTTGTATCATGCAAAGACAACCAAAAAGGAAAATATTTGAAATTCGTTGTTCAAAAATTTTAGTAATACAAACATGCAAAATAGCAAGAGAGAAAAAAAACAAAAAACAAGTTTTTCTTCGATAATTTGAATTAAAACTTAAAGCATTATAGTAAACAAAAATAACTATGCAGATTATGACAAAATCAAACAAACTTTTCTTTTAAACCGAAGAAAAAACATCATAACTATAACATATCCACCAAACAAAATGGTTACAAAGCCATACCTTTACATTATTAAGAGATCTCTAACAATTTATATTCAAAATAAAACAAACTCAGGGATTAAAACACAACAAAACACCAAAAAATCTAATCACAACATGAACTCATACCCGAACAAAAAGACAACAAAAAAAGTCTAACCTTTCAAAGGGAACGCACTAGCCTTGGTGATAGAGAAAGATGGAAGCTTGGTGATTTAGAAAAATGGAAGCTATTGGTGTTTGAACAATCTGGAATCGATTTTTGAGAGTCGTAGAGTTTGGTTTGCTGAAGAGTTTTTCTGAGAGTGGTGTCTATTCAAAGGGTAGGCTGATCAGTAGTTATGATGCCGATTTTCGGTTTCGGTTACGGCAATTCAGAACCGGTTTTTTTTTTTTTTTTTAACTCTAAACCTAAAATAGTAAAACCGAGTACATATATACAAGTATACAACTCAAACTCTATCATCTCTCCCCTTATCTAAACTCTTTTTTTTTCCTTATAAACAAACAAAAACATTTTCATCTCTTTCACTTTCATCACGATTTCATCTCTCATCTCTTCCTCTTGTTCAGATGATTAGCGGTGACGACGATGTGAAGAAAGCTTGAGCCTTAAAGATGATTAGCGGCTGTGCTGTGAAGCTGTGAAGGAGAGCTGGCAGTGACAGATGATGGTCACGACTCATCAAAGGTAGATCTGGGTTTGGCTGGTGACTGGTGAGTGGTGATTGCGTGAAAAAGAAGATAAAGCTAGGGTTGAATGTTTGGGTGTGTTTAGAATAGGAAATGGGTGTACTCAGTATGGAGCCTATGGGCAGTGGGCTTATATAGTTATATGGGTGTGCAATTAAAAAAAAATTAAAAAATAATGTTGGAACCGCCAGTTTGAATCGGAATTGGAACCGCCAGTTTGAACCGGAATTGGAACCGCCAGTTTTAGTCCGGTTCGAACTAGACCGTTTTTTAAAATTTGGAACCAGAACTGGAGCCGCCCTAGTACTTGTTCCGGTTCTGGTTTTTTCAGTTCGGTTCGGTTCCTCGATTCGAACCAAACCGACACCATGACTAGGCTAATGGAAATGATATGATATTTTATGTGGCATTTCACATTTCCCAAGTTTTTATTTTTTATTTTTTATTTTTTTATTCCTAATAATGTAAAAGTCAATTTTGCCATTAATACCCAAACAGAATGCTAACGACCGTTAGTCCATAGGAGAGGTCTCTGAACAAAAGTATTTGTAACTGTTATTCTAAAAATTCGGTGAGACTTTTCGAGACACCAGTTGACCGAAGCGTACGGGTGCACGGCGTTTGGTCCGGTCTGGTCTGGGCAGAGTGTCAGCCCGGTTCAACCGGGTTGGTACCAGGATTCTTTTGGTCTGGTCACTAAGGACTGACACTAGAATTTAGGACCGGTCCTGAAAATGCTTATGGAGTAAGGGTAGGGAGATTCAATCAAATATGTGGTACTTTTCATTAATCATATGAGCGAATTACATCATACATTACTCCTTAGAGTGTAAACTTTTCGAATAACGACTTATATGGAGATAAATAGAGGAAGGTAGTAGCCAAGTATGATGAATGATATGGAGATGTTCGGAGGAGGATAGTAGGATGACAAATATGGAGAAAGATGGAAGCTTGGTGATTTAGAAAAATGGAAGCTTTTGGTGTTCGAACAATCTGGAATCAATTTTTGATAGCGGTATAGTTTGGTTTACTGAAGAGTTTTTTTGAGAGTGGTGTCTATTCAAAGGGTAGGCTGATGGAAATGTTATGATGTTTTAGGCAGCATTTCACATTTCACATTTCCCATTTTTTTATTTTTTATTTTTTTATTCCTAATATTGTAAAAGTCAATTTTGTCATTAATACCCAAACAGAATGCTAACGACCATTAATCCATAGGGGAGGTTTCTAAATAAAAGTATTTGTAATTATACATCCAATAATAGTTCAAAGGTGAGTGGAAGCTTTTATATTAAACCTAACTTTTATTTATAACTTTTGGTCCCAAATTTCCAACGGCCACAATTGTCATATTTTCTCATAAATTTCAAGCTTTTGAAAATGTTGAAGAACATGTTCGATTTCAAGAATCTGATAGATAAAGAATTTATGCAGCCAATTACTGAAGTAATTGTCATCATAGTTTGTTTTAAATGATGCAATAGTTGTTTGGGAGGCTCTATTGTTCTCCTAAATTAGTCTTTATAATTGTAGTTTCCCATCTATTGACTTTAGCTTCAAGCATAATTGGCCAAGAGGCATAGTCTTCTGCCCTGCTCCCTTTCCTTCTGTAGACAAGTATTCGCTCTTGCTCTGTCAAGACATAGGCTTTTACTTCGTCATGCTCCTTCTCTCGTTCTCTCTTTTTTAGTTTAATTTTTCTTTTCTTTAGAGGAATTCTTGCTACCTCGAGCAGTCGGGCTAACCTTCACTAGCAAACTATTCTGACTTTACACCCTATGAATATATGATCCGAGACGAGGGCTAATCGAGGGCACTTCACTGCTTTCTTCAACTTACGAAAGGGTCTCATTATTCACGTAGGCTAGGCACCCCTAACCTCGAATGGAAGTGCAACGCTTGAAAAAGCTAGTAGCCGATTAGCCAACACTTCTTTATAGTTACTCTTTCTCTAGTCTTAGAACCCAGCCCTGGACTGGGCAACCTCCACTGGACCAATGGTAGGCACAAAGAGCGGAAGACAAAACAACTATTTCGTCGTAGTCTGGTCAACTACTCCCCAGCTATCGCCTCTACAATATGCACTTCTCACTGAACCGGGCTACGAACATGACATTATCGAAGTTTGATCCACCACTTTGGCTTTGGGGAAAGAGATGAGACGGTCTACCCGCCTTTACACATAGGAGGAAGCTGGTAAGTAATTCCCTTAATACCGAAAGCAGGAGAGAAAGAGATGGATGGCTTTGCATGGTTGGACCCATTGTCTTGTCTTTGCTAGGACTGGTAGCTACGCGATTGAGAGAAGCTAGCTAGGCAGCTAAGGGAAGTAGAGAATTGTGTGCCGGGTGTTGAGCTGACAATGAAGTCAATGTCCAAATCCCACGTATGAAGCAGGTTTACGAATCAATCAAACGAGCCCAAACCAAACGCTGTTTCAAAAGCATCTGAATTAGCATCAGTAGACGCAGAAAGAGATCCTATACCCTACGGCCTTTGTTATGCCTTTGTTATCGCTTTAAACATCCCTATTTCCCATAGGAAAGGGTGCCCATTGTAAATATATTGATAAGATAGCTTGGTATCCAAACAGTATCAATGATTGTGATCCTCATTGTGTACATAATTCGTGTTAGAATCTACAAAAGTCATTTTTTTGGTATAGGGCATATAACAAAAGAGTTTCCATTTATATCGGTCATAAAAAAAATAGACTTTTTCGACAGGGATGCATCAACAAAACAGTCCTTCCATATAGATCGTCGTGGCATGAACTTTGTCAATAGATTCCTAGCAAACTCCTCTTCCTATTGATCTTGATTAGTTCCAGCTTGTTGAGAGTTCTCTTTTCTTTCTGAACCGGACCCTTTAGGTTCGATCAAGATTTGTTTCTCCGGAGTACCAAAAGCAAGCATGACATCATTATGAACATAAAGTTTCAAAGTATGGAACCCCAGAAACAGGCTGGCCTAACTTAAATGGGATATGATAGCTTCTTTATGGTCTAACATTCTTGCCAATAGGGAGAACTTCAAGTTTTTTCAGAAAAGACTTACAGCTCCCCTATCCGAATCCCGCGAGGGACTAAGCGCGAGACGAGCCATAACATAAGGGGCGAATCTACTCTTCGTAGAATCGACCATAGATATCTTCTTTTTTCGGTATATTTGCATTAGGCTTAGCCCCTACTAGTAAGAAGGCGTTCCCGAAAGGGGACGGAAACCTGTCTAAGATCCTGTGTGCGGCTTAGTAGCGCGTGAACAGAACACGTAGCCTAAGCGGAACACCCAAAATAGTTATTCCCACACACAATTACTATACACACTTAATATTAAAAAAAAAAATTAGAATTTTATTTTATTTTTTTATTTTATTTTATTTTTTTTAACTTCTTGAAACCACTAAAATGTCGAAATTAACCAAACTGAAATACTAATTCTATTTATAATAATACGACTCAAATAACTTTCCCAAAAATAAAAACAACCTAAACAAAGATCCTAAAAATATAAAAAATTATTACAAAAACAAAAAATACAAAATCAAAACAAAAACAAAAATTAAAAAATAAATCCTACCATAATAAAAATTCTCTTAATTGTCCAGCATCATTGTTTCTCTTTAAAGCCACGCACAAATACACAAAACAAAATTTTTGGATGAAGAATCCTAAATCAAATAAATTGGTCGACATTTTCTTTTTCTCTAGACTCATTATATGTGAAAACTAAATTGCAATTATATGGGAAGATTATAATAATTATTGGGAGAAGACCCCATTTGGATGTATGAGAAAAACCATTCCTCATTTAATAATTTAAGGGAGAATCGCAAATACCCCCTAACTTTTAACCTAATGTCAAATCAAACCCTCTGATTTGAACGATAGCTAAATTAAACCCTACAATTAAATAGATTCTAGGCTTAATTGTAGAATATCCCCTAAGTTTAGATGAAACTATGTTTTTTTATACAACCTTTCCGTTTATTGCACAAACACCCCTGTAAAACGTTGACCAAACATTAACCAAACGGAAATGACAAAAATACCTTACACGAAATTACCAATTCCCCCTTAAGCTTTGTCATATTAGATAATCTGATCTCTCTATTTTCTATAACAGTAGGTTAACCCCTGAAAACCTTTGACCTCTAATTAAAAAAATTAATTGCTCTCATCAAGGACTGAACCATCAACCTTAAGGTTAGAAGTATATATGTGGTAATATATGTATATGTATACATACATATATATATATATAGTTATATAGTTATATATTTTAAACAGATTTAAATTATTTTAAACAAACTATTTAACTATATATATACATATATACATATATACATATATACATATATACATGTAAAATAAAGAAAAAGAAAAAGAAAAAGAAAATTAGAAAACAAAAGGAAAATAACTATTTTAAATGTGTTAAAATTATGGAAAGAAACATATTTAAATTATTTTGTCAATTAAGCCTATATATATATATATATACGGAAATTTTCCCATGAAGATGCCTTGATAGAATTATATAAGGATATTGAATGTGAGCTACTCGTTTTATATACTTTGACTTGGTATGTATACACTTGTCAAATCACTTTTATAAATAAGTGGCTCACATTCAATATCCTGATGAAGTTATATAAGGATGACCTAATAGGAACGGGACTATATATATATATATATATATGCAAACACATATACACATTATATAACTATATGCATATATCTAAATCAACAAACCTCTAACAATGAGCTTCAGTAACTCAGTTGGTTTAGGACTTATGGCTTCTAACCATAAGATTGATGGTTCAATCCCTGATGAGAGTAATTAATTTTTTTAATTAGAGGTCAAAGATTTTCAGGGGATGACCTACTATTATAGAAATAGAGGAACCAGTTTATCTAATATGACAAAGCTCAGGGGGGAATTGATAATTCTGTGTAAGGGTATTTTCGTCATTCCCTTTTGGTCAATGTTTAGTCAACGTTTTATAGGGGTGTTTGTGCAATAAACGGAAAGGTTGCATAAAAAACACAGTTTCGTCTAGAATTAGGTGATGTTTTTGCAATTAAGCCTAGAATCTATTTAATTGTCGGGTTTGATTTGGCTATTGTTTAAATCAGAGGGTTTGATTTGACATTAGGTCAAAAGTCAGGGGGTATTTACGATTCTCCCAATAATTTAATGCTATGAGAGAAAACCTTTACTCTATTGTTAATGAGCA
Organism: Acer negundo; assembly: GCA_035582765.1. Taxonomy (NCBI): domain Eukaryota; kingdom Viridiplantae; phylum Streptophyta; class Magnoliopsida; order Sapindales; family Sapindaceae; genus Acer; species Acer negundo. Next base: position 1,561,633 of record CM069238.1, read on the forward strand.
ATTATGTGAGAGAGTTAGTTTATTTGTGTTTTAATATCTTTTAATTTTTATATATCTTTAGATTGAAATTTAGAGACTAAAAATTGACCCAACAACTATACAGATCCTATATAGTAGCTGAACCGTATTACCTATCGTTATTCAAGTACCCAGAATGAAGTAGAACTTGATGTTTTTGCATAAATGTTTTATTGGATAGGAGTTGTGATGATAAAGCCCTATAATTTATCAGATACAGTACTTTCAATATAAAAGGTTTAATGTATCAATTTTTTTTTTTAATGCTAAAAACATTTAAGCGGCCGAAGCCAAGTTGAACATTTAGAAAATTGAACATCGACACGTAAAACATTAACATCATCGATAATAAAACCAGCATCACTTCTAATTGAACTTATCAATTATTGTAAAGAGTTTAGATGAAGATAAAATAATTCATTTTTTTTTTCTTAACCTTTGTTAGATGTCTAATGAGTGAATCGGAAGTCGACACTAAAGGGGATTCATCATAAGTCATAACTATATATCTAAGTGTCACAACAAATTGGTGTTGGGAAGAATCTTTGGAAAAATAGTACTATCAAGTATCTAGAAACAAAAAAAACAAAAAAAAAGAAAAAAAAAATGGCACTAGAAAAAGTGTTGTTGAAAATGGGGTCATGGTAATGATGAAGAGAAAAATAATGGGCAACAAAAAAAAAAAAAAAAAAAAAAATAGTAAATGAAGAAAATGCTTAGCTTAGCAACAAAGTGTGTGAATTGTGATCAAATAAATATTGTAAGCTTGAGAGCCAAGCAAATACATAGACAGTTGATGGGATGAGGTGGGATGGGAGCCACCCAAATATCAAATTATCTAAACGACAAGTCTTTTTTCTAAAATTCAAAGTAACAATTCCTTAATGAAAGAGAAACCCCTCCAAATGAAATTAGAGATAAGCTATGTCTACAGTGGCGCCGACTGGTGGTGCCCCACCACTACACACCACCACCACTCTCTCTCTCTCTCTAGTCTGGTGGCATGCCAAGATAACAACATACATAGACTCATAAATAGACTCTCTCTATAAACAGTTTCAGGTATAGGATCACTTATTATCATTTGTGATGATTATCAAATATGATAATAAGTAATTTTGTGCGGAAAAAAAAAAAAGAAAAAAAGTACATAATACCATCCCTACTCTTTATGTCTCGATATTAATATCAATAGTATTTAAAATATGATACATAGATCAATAGTAATAAAATAAATGACAAATGCTTTTATTATAGTTTTTTTTTTTATTTTTTTTTATTTTTTTATTTTTTTTTTTTATAGAAAAATGTAAATCTACCTATATATATATATTTATTTTTAAATGGCCTAATAGTACTAGTAAGCAGTAACTTGTTTGTTTGGATTAAGCTAAAAATAAATGCTTTAATTTATTGAAAGCTAACTTAATTAGTCTCTTGTGCCTTGAGTTTGTGATTAAAAATAGTACAATCATTGAATGACACTTGATTTGATGTTTGACCACAGCACACATAACATCCCCTCCTCGCCAAAAACCTTTTTTTAATTTTAATTTTAATTTTTAACAAATACCAATTAGAAGAATATATATTAATTGAACTGTTTTTATATCAACTTTCTAAAAACGAGTCTAATTCTTGAAATTTTGAAAATAATAGAAAGCAGACAAAAAACAAAACAAACAAACTATACCCCAAAATAAAATTATGATGTTATGTTAGTACTTTATATTATATATCAATTTGAAAGGGATTGTTCCAATTTGCATGGATTCATCATCCCATAATCACTTCATTTCTTTTTTGTTTAACATAAATAAAAGATTATGATTTTCATTATATCGTAAATAATGTAATCAAAAATTAAAAATTGAATTCCAATTCACTTATTATAAATAGTCTAGTCTTTCAACTAGACTATAGAGTCTCTCCTCTATTTTCTCCGGAAAATAGAGTGAAAGTAGCTAGTTTAGGGGTGTTCCTTCGTATACAACAGTTTACCATAAGTCTTTTTGTTTAGTAACCGTCATAAATGGACTCAAAAGACATCGCACTTTTGTGTGTCTCCTGATCACTCATTGAGTGAGAAGGTTCGATCAGAAAGCTCGATGAAAACCTTAAGACCGTGGCCATGGAAAGAATGTCATTATGCTTAGTTGGAAAGATTCTTTCCAATAAAACAGTAGATAGGGAAGCCTTCATAAGAGTCATTGGAAGGATTTGGAAAGTTAAGAAAGGAGTGGAGATTGAGTCTACGACTAGGAACATCTTTACATTCCATTTTAAGGATGATGAAGATCGACAACAAGTGTTATCAGGGGCTCCATAGAGCTTTGATAATGCTCTGATTACTTTAGAGAAACTTGTCGGGAAAGGCATGATCGAGTTAATGGCTTTCAGGCATGTACCACTGTATATGTATGACAAAGGATATCAGATGGTTTCTAGGAGGGATGATTATGGAAGTGGTGGATGCTGATGGAGGAACCACATGAGATTGTGCTGGAAAATTCATGGGTGTTAAGGTTCAAATTGAAATAGATAAATCGCTCAGATGATGCCTGCGTGATGAAATTTTAGGTGATGGAGTTGAAACAGTTATGTTGCTTTGGTACGAGAGACTTCAAAATCACTGCTTCAAGTGTGGAATGGTGTGTCACAAAACCAATGAATATGACATGGGTGAGCCAATCCCAATGGTTAATTATGTGGAAAAACCCCTCTTTGGAATCTAGATGAGGGCTTTTGGTCCTTTTCAAAAGATTAACCATTGTGACCAAAAGGGGATTCAGCTGCCAACAGAAAGTAACGATAGAAGAGATGATGCAGGAAAAGTTAGGGTTCTGGCGTACAAATTAGTTCCAGTCACCGGTCTTAGGGAAATAAAAACATGTCAAGGAAGTAAAGGGTCGGTGATGATTAATGGTAGAAATGTAGGAGGTAAACACTCAATTGACACTCCAATGGTTGAGGTTTCTAAGCAAATGGATGAGGAGAAGGGTGATATGGTGGCTGATAGAATGGCTTTAGCTATAGATTTTATGGCGACTAATAATGATAACTTGGTTATTGATGAAAGGGTTGGTGGGCCGGGTCCTTTACCTAAGGCTAGAGAGTTGGAGAATTATGGGTTGAGGAGAGAAACAAGTATTGGGGTTGGCCTAACAAAGCAAAAAATTCAGAAAGAAAGTTTGGAAATAGACCAGTCTGAAGAACTAATTGGGGCGTCATCGAAACCCAAAACCAATGAGCTTGAAGCAACACAGGGTAGACAAGAGTCCTCTAAAGGAAATGGTAAGACCTAGGCTCCTTTAATCTATCAAGTGATCCAATCAAGTCGGGTAGTGTGCTAAATAAGAAATCGAGAATAGGAGTTTGGGTGAGGAAAATTAGATCTAATCAATTTTGGGCAAATCGGGAGAAAGCTGAAGTCCAACGACATAAACGTGGTAGGGTTAAGACAGAAATGTGGTGGGGACATGACAGAAGATGATGTGGCTTTTGGCTGGAAGAAATACAATAGAGGAAGATGCGTGGAGATGGACGATTCTAGTAAGGTTATGGTAATTGATGAATAAAGGCTTCAGGTTGACACAAAAGGAAACCCAAAAGAGATTGGTATGGTCATAAATATGGTCGATAACAAGGTTGAGGAGCCAATTTTGGATGGTTCTCAAGACTATAAGCATTTTGTGTCAGAAATTGATGAGATTGTTACCTTAGATAGGGTTTTGCAAGGTCTTAGATTTGTAATGGCTTAATTCCATTACAAAACTCTCTTTATTTGTAATGGTTAGATACTTAGGTGTTTCTTAGTTGATATGTGCTTTAAAGGAGAAAAGCAACTTCTCATGCAAAGATCGTCTTCAAGAGGAAAATTGCTTACTTGGATGTTAAGGTATCGAAACTCTTTTTCCTCTTACAAAGCGTTAGCGCACACACAAACATTGCATACATTTGTGTCCCTGCATCATTGTGCTAAATTTGTATAACACATTCACAAACTTGTTGAAGTATACACATGCATTATATTTAATTTGACAAACATTGTAAAATTGCATGTTTTATGACTATCTCTAAGAAACGACATACTTGTGTGACATTGTGTTTATTTATTTGTGTTTTTATTGTTTTGGACTTGAACATGATCTCATATGATTCCTTATGAGTTCCCGTCGTTTCGGTTACTCATTCATTAGTTTTCGAGTTTAAACTAGGAAGCTACGCTACTTTATGTTCTGTTACAATGCGTTGTCTTCGTCATCGTGTATCGAGTCGAATTCACAACCTTTTGTCAAAGTTTAATAGTCTTCCTTATGTGTGAAGGAGTCACGGTTTGTTATCTAAAGACAAATTTGAATTCAGAGTTCAGAGGCCGAAATATGGCTAAAGAACCCGAGATGAGCATGAAGGAAGCGAAGAATGGCCAAAGGCCAATTGGGGTGCCTTCTCGTGAGGGTGTGTGAGCCTCATGGGACAGCCACCCCTCTGCCCCCATGAAGTTCACGTGCCTGCACGGGGTGGCTGAGGTGGCCAGCCATGATTAGCTACCGAAAGTCCTTCCCTCTCTCTTTTAAATATTCTTCTTCTTCCCTCCAAATTAGTGTGAAGAAAAATTGAAAAAGATAGAGAGCTGAAATTTTCTTTAAGTTTTTGATTTATTGTTTTAATCATAATTCTCTCATTTGAACTCCGAATCAAGTGATTCAAAAGTAAAAAATGTTGGTCGAAGATAAGAACAAATACCAAGCATTTTCAAAGCCAAATTATGTCTTGAGTTTCGGTAATAATTCGATCTCTATTCGATTCATCATTTGTAAGTGAATCATCTTCTTTTCTTTTTCTTTTGTGATCATTTTATTGAATCTTCTTATTTGATCAATGAAAAGTGTTAAGGAATATGTTGATTCATGTTTTAGGTTTGTTTGATTGATTGATTTTTGAGTTAAGCTTTGTGAAAATATTTGAACATCTTTAAGCTAAACTTGATTAACATGACATTGATTCTATAAAAGTTTTATGTGATGAGCTTGATTGTGTATATCTAGATCTAGTTTTATGTTTCTAAGAACTAGAATTTTTGATTGTGATATTGATTATTCTAATCTAGTTCTTATTGATTCACATGCTTATATTTCTAGATAACTTTGTGATTGATTGTTGAAAGCAAATTCTAGTTATCTAATTGCATGTTTATAAAGTTTGGGTAATCTACTTGCTATATTTGATTGTATTTGCATCATTTGTATCACTTAGATCATTTTTCCTTGTAATAGGTAGAAGTCTCTTTTCAAAGTTAATGAAGCTTTGTTTAAAGCAAGAAGACTTGACTAGGACAAGTGGTTCAAATAGTCAAGTAAGGAGTCTTAGTTAGGATCAAGGGGATCTGGATAACTAAGCAAGAAGCCTTATCTGGTATCAAGTGGATCCGGATAGACAAGCAAGAAACCTTTCTAGAGACGTGAGCGTCTTGGATAGAAAGTTGCTTCCTAGAGGTGTGTTGGTCACATCTTGGATAGGAAGTAAGCAAAATGACTCACTAGGCCCGAGGGTAGATTAGGAGTTGATAGCTTGGGGAGTGTATCATGTGTTGATTGCCTTTGAGTGTGTATCTCCTTTTCGTCATAGCGAATTGTGGTTTGTCGGTGGTTGTGGTATCAACCCGTAGATGTTTCCTCTTAAGAGGTTTTCCACATAAAAATATCTTGTGTCATTTTCGTACTTTAAATTTCTTTATTTCTACAACATGTATTGCTTGTAACACTTTTGTAATTGAACTCTTATTGTCTTGTTAAAGAAATCCATTTGTCAAACACACCAAATGTGCACAACCTTGTTGTTTTGAAAAAGAAGTTTGGAGAATTTTGAGCACATACCTATTCACCCCCCCCTCTAGGTATTATTACATTATAATTGCTTAAGGGAATTTCAGATTTTGTCTATAGCAGGGAATACTACTAATATGGAAGCATTGGCTTGCCGGTCTCTATCGGCATGCTACTCTCAATGAAAATATTCGTTTGGAACGCTCGAGGGCTGGATAGCTTTCGGGCGTTCAAAATCCTACAATATCACAAGCAGGAGATAAAGGCAGAGATGATGTTTTTGATGGAAACTAGGTGTGATCATTCGAAATTGGAAAGATGGCGAACTAAATTAGGTTACTGTGGAAAACTGATGGTGAATTGTGTGAGGAAGTCTGGTGGTCTTTACTTATTTTAGTCTAACAATGTTAAGGTGGATTTGCTATCTTACTCTTAGGCTCACATTGATGTGAGAATTTAGCACATAGCAAAAAAATGTTGAGATTCACGGGGTTCTACGGTCACTCGGAGCATTCTTCGAGGGTCCACTGTTGGAATCTTTTTCGATGCTTTTCATGTATGTTTGGCTTACCGTGGATGTGCATGGAGGCCTTCAATGAAATCTTAAACGATTCTGAAAAACTTGGTGGTTTGAGAAAAAGGTGGCATTCCTTGGCAGATTTCAGGGAAGCAGTGGAGGATTGCGGTTTGGAAGACATGGGGTTCCTAGGTCCAAAATTCACTAGGAGCAATAAGAGAGAGAGGGTCTATTCGATTATGAAGTGTCTTAATAGAGGCTTATGTACTAAAGGTTAGAGAAATTTGTTTCCGAATGTTATGATTTGCCACATGGAGTTTTTGGGATTTGACCACCGTCCTCTAGTGTTAGATTTCTCAGAAGATCCGAATTTAGGGGAAGTGGCGTGGCTAAGAAGGGGAGGCGTATTTTCTTCAAAGAGTTTAGGGGTGACAACCATGAGTGCTAAGATATTGTTTCATCAGCTTGGAAAGATGAGGATTGTAATAAGGGAAGCATAGAGGCTGTCCTGAAGAATATTGAGTCTTATGGTAGACTTCTGAACTCTTAGAACATAAAAAAAGTGCTTGTCTTTAGCATGATATTTATAAAAAAAGAGCAGCTCTGAAGGAAGCTTGTAGAGCCAATAACCCAACTTCCTGGAAAGAGATTAGTAGATTAGAAGATTAGTTAGATTTCGCACTAAACATTAAGGAGAGATATTGGTGTTAAAGGGCCAGAGTTGATTGGCTCCAGAATGGTGACTGGAATTCTCGGTTTTTCCACTCTAAGGCCTCAACCATGAGAGCGCGTAATAGAATCAATGGGCTTAATGATGATGATGGTCTGTGGAAAGATTCGAAGGACGATATGGAAAGCATTATTGTGCAATACTTTGCTAACCTGTTCACCACTATTAATCTGTCTCAAGAGGCTATTGAAAAGGTTATTGAAGGGGTTCAGCCGACACTGCCTAGTCAGATTTCACGTTTTATGGACTTTAAGTTTTCACGGGAGAAAATTCACAGAGCAGTGTTTGATATGAATCCGTTATAGGCGCTAAGGAAAAATGGATTACCAGCTCTATTTTACAAGAAGTTTTTGAGAACGATTGGGACAAGTGTTGTTGCTTCTTATCTATGGGTCCTTAACGAGGGTGGCTCAATGAGGGAGATGAACAGTACATTTATTACTTTGATATCGATAGTTCATACACTTGTACGATTTCTGAATACTGCCTTATTAGTTTGTGTAACGTACTATAAAAGATCATTGCTAAAATAATTATTAATAGGTTTATAGGTACTTTGGGCGGGGTGATATCAGAAATCCTATATGCCTTCATTCCTGGACATCTGATTTATGATAATACGATCATTGGGTTCAAATGCCTCTATAGGCTGAAACGCAGGAAAATAAAGTATGGTTCCATAGCCATTAAGCTAGACATGTCTGAGGCGTATGATAAGGTAGAATGGGTTTTCATTGAAAGCATGATGCTAAAACTAGGTTTCTCCGAGAAGTGGGTAAATTTGATATTGAGATGCATCTCATCAGTTTTATACTCTTTTATGCTTAATGGTGAGGTCTATGGCAGTATCAATCCCTCCATGGGGTTCAAACAAGGGAATTCTTTGTTGCCATATCTATTCTTGATTTGTGTGGAGGGCCTCTCAAGTTTGATTTAGATGGCTCTAGTGTGAAATGAGATTAATGGCTTCAAGTGTCGTGGAAGTCGTCCTGCTATCTCTCTTCTATTTTTTACGGATGATAGCCTACTGTTTACAAAGGCAAACGATATGAATTGTATGGCGGTTAGGAAAGTGTTGGAGGAGTATGCGAAGGCATCAGGTTAGGTGGTTAATTTCAGTAAGTCTACTATGTGTGTAAGTCCTTCTCTTTCAGCTAGCAAGAGGGAGAGGCTGGCTTTGATTGTGGGAGTGAACCTGGTTGACTGTCATGAAAAATATTCAGGCCTCCCTTACTTCACAGGAAGGAGTAAAAGGAAGTTGTATACCGATATTGTCGATCGAGTCTAAGGTGAAATTAAAGGGTGGGGAGAGAAGTTTTTATCGATCGGTGGTAAAGAGATCCTTATCAAGACAGTGGTCCAGTCGATCCTGACTTACGCCATGAGCCTATTTCATCTTCCGAAAAGTTTGATAGTTGAAATTCAACAGTTGAGTGCCAGTTTCTGGTAGGGAAGCAATGACAAGCAGCAAAAGAATTACTAGTGCACTTGGTCTTGGCTTTGTAAGCCTAAAATGGAGGGTGGGTTAGGTTTTCGTGATCTTAAGACATTTGATAGAGCCCTCTTGGCTAAACAGTGCTTGAGAATTCTTAAATACCTAGATTCCCTTGCCACAAGAACTCTAAAAGGCTGATATTTTCAATATAGTAATTTGATGGAGGCCTCTAAAAAGTCCTCTGGCTTTTTTTATCTGGAACAACCTGATGTGGGGAAAAAGGGTTATGGAGTCGGGCTTGATATGAATAGTGGGTAATGGGTCCTCTATCCGCACCCATTCCCCTTCTAACTTAGGTGTTGATGCAAAGTCGATCGTCTCTTATATGCTTCAAGTGGGGTAGGATATGCAAATCATAAAGTAGAACTTCTCTAAAAGTGATGTCGATGCTATCCTTTAAATCCCTATCGGTGATGGTAGAGCGAATGATACTGTCATTTGGCATTTTGAGGGTAATGGTGATTATTCTGTGAAAAGTGGGTACTGGGAAGGTTGAGCCCTATAGGCGAGTCCCAGTCCTTCTAGTAGCTCCTTTGTGGTGTATTGGTGGAAGTTATTGTGGAAATTAACAGTCCCGTTGAAAATAAACTTTTTTATTTGGAAAGCTTGCTATGACTGGATCTCGACTATATTGAATTTGGCTCGGAAGGGAATCCCGATGGATGGTAGATGCCCTACTTGTAAAAGCTTTGAGGAATCGACTTTTCATGCTCTTTGGGATTGTCGTAAGTAGAAGTAATCTCGGTTTGAGTCAATGGCTAGGAAGGTGGTGATTAGAGGTAATTATGCAAAAAATTTCAATCTGGTTTTTAATTGTTTCTCTAGAATGGATGGAGATGAGTTCGGATTGTTTTGTGTAATTGTTTGGAGGGTCTGGTTCTTACAAAAATCTTTTCCTCAAGATGCTATCAGATAGGATATTCTTGATGTGGTATGGTAGGGCAAAAATTATTTAGCTTGAGTTCCAAAATCGTGAAGCTGATAAAGCTTTGAGGCCCTTGCATGTTAGTAGTGGGGGAAATTTTTGGAGGCCATCAGAGCCTAGTTTCTTCAAGATCAATTGTGATGTTGTAGTAGATTCTGGTAGGGATCGAATTGGTATAGGCATTGTGATCCGAGATTCTTCTAGCTTTGTCATGGCTTCCTGCTCCTAAGTGATGGAAGTTACCTTTGATGCTCAAGTGGGGGAGATGGTGGCTATCTATGGAGGTATCCTTTTTGGTAGATATTGTGATCTGGCACCTTGTGTCCTTGAGTTCGATGTGGAGGTAGTGGTGAACTGGATTAATGGCTGCAATCATTTGAACTCGGTCAATGGTGTTTTCCTTCATGTTATTTCTAGTTTGATGTCCTGTTCGGATGGTATGACAATCAAACATGTCCATAGATTAGCCAACCAAGTTGTTCACGAGCTCTTTAAGAACGCTCTGATGATCGCTAAAGAAACTTATTGGATAGAGGATTATCCCTGATGTATTAGTAGAGATATCGAAGCTAACAAGCCTAGATAGAGTTTTTTTTTTCCCTTGAGTACTTGCCACTTAGCCTGACACCTTTCCTAGTAAACTTCCTAAAATTCCTAACCAATATAGTCATCTCCTCGTTATCGTCACTACTAACTTCTTTGACAACTTTGAGAGCTAAACCCTTGTTATTAGCCTTTGGTTTCAAGCTTGCCTCATAGGTTTGAAGAGTTCCTAGCAACTCATCTATGCTCATGACATCTACGTCCTTGCTCTCTTCAATGACCGTTACCTTAGCTTTGAACCTCTTTGGTAGAGATCTTAGGATCTTCCAATTTAGTCTCTCACCGGAGATTGGAACTCCAAGGGCTTAACTGTTAGGATTATGCTCAATAGCAAGAGTGTAATGTTGTAATTAACAATCTTTTTCATATTAATAAAGTGATTTCTGGTTTAACAAATCGTATAGCATTTATAGTTTGTATTATAATTGTCAAAGTAAATAATCATAAGGTCTAAAGACTATGGGAAAAGAAGAATTGTTCGTACATCTGGATATGTATGTGGTAGACACAATTCTTTAGTTAGTCTTGAATATTGTTCACAACTTAAGTTAAAGGTTGGACACCTTTATCTTGTTAAAGTTGTAGAATTCTTTTGCTAGCATTTGAGTGGGATCAAATGAGATATGATGAGTCTAAAATCATCGGAGTGTCTTCGAGCAAAAGGATCTAGTGCACTGGGTGCATTGAACTGGATCACAATGAAAAGCTTTATCTAGAACCGTCAATAGATAATAGTCTTTTCATTATCAGGACAATCGGAGAGTCTATCTTAATCCTGAGATAAATGATGGACTTATGGTTGCAAGTGATATCATTTGAGTTATCAATGAGTACGATTATATCGCATAGTCTATCCTCGATAGTTTGGTGATATTCATTTGTTAATCGATAGAGGACTTCATTTATAGATATGGACATCGTGGCTCCATTTAATTAAATGAGAGTATAATATCATCACATAGATGTTTTGAGGTAATTGGATATTAAATCTCAACGTTGAGTTTTCAATAGTGTCTATTGAAAACATGGCTTCTGGACAAGTCAAAATATCCAAGTTCAAAACGTGGTCATATGAGTAAATATGGTAACTTGGAGAGTTATAGGCGGTCTATGAACTCTTGGCGATTACTGATATTAATCACGAGGATACACTATCTCCAATATGATTGTCTAGGGTATGAATGAGGAGCATCTTCCTTTTCTATCTTTATTTAAGAGTTCAGTTTTAGCTCTTTAGTGGAATGAGTTATAATTAATGGATCGGACCTAAGTGAATCATTTGTTGATTGTGATTAGGTTATGTCTATTGAAGCTTAAATTTAGATGGCCCGCCAAGATCCCCAATCCACACGGACTTGCATGGATCACTTGATATATTCTACCGGACCAATTTAAGGGTCCATCTAGAATTGCATTTAATATATTAAGAATATAATTTGCACATTATTTAAGTAATGGGCTGCTCAATTATATTAATATATTAATGAAAGACATGTGGGCTTGTTTCTTTTAGTAAGAATGGGTCTGGTTCACATGTGGGCTTTTTTATTTAAAGTCCAATGGATTAAATGAAATAGGAAAATAATATTAGGCCCATCTTATATATAAGTGGGGCGGCTAGGTTAAGGTTTTGACCTAAAAATATTATTTTGTTTCATTTGTTTTAATTAAATAAGAATTAATTGATTTATTGATTAATTGTTTAATTAAAGAAACAAATCTTTCCTAAAAGTAAAAGACTTGTTTGATAAGTAAATAAATAAATTAGTATTATTTATTTAATCAAATAAGGAGTCTTTTTTTTTTATTTAGTCAAATAAAAGAATAAAAATAAAAGAGTTGGATTAGGGTTTGAAGTCTATAAAGTTAAAAAGAATTAGGGTTGAATTTTAGTCACCCTATATAAGTGACATGATGAAATTCGGCCAACCCTAATTAGATACTACATAGAATTCGGCAACCCTAAAGGAAAAAGAAGAAAAATTCGGCCAACCTATATATATGTTCTTATAGGGTTCGGCCACATCAATTAATTGGTGCTTGAGTTTTTATTTTCTTTCTTCTTCTTCTTAATTCTAAGAGAGTTTTTATTCTAGAGAGACAAAAAGGAGTGAAAAATTATTCTTTGATAGTATACAATTGCTTAAACATCAATAAGCTTGTGTATACGATATCGATCTAGGTTCACGCGAGTTTCGATCATAAGATTGTGAACTCAAAAGTGACCGGAATAATTTTGACATTCTTTTGATTGTTTTGTGACTAACAAAGAAAAGAAAGTATTTGTTTGGTCCATTCACAGGTTTGCAATTCAAAGGAAAGGGAGACCACGCTCCTAGGTGATCCACGTTCGTGCTCGGATTGAAGGTCTTGCGGATTACCATCGACGTAAGTCAATCGGATCACGCGACAAGAGGTAATTTACTTTTGTTGATATATATGCATGTTTATTGATTAAAAGGGTTTAAGGTTCATAAAGGAAAAATTTTAAAAGTCACTAAATCGTCTTTAGTATCGCTTCCGCTGCGTGTAACACTTTTATTTGTTTATTTTTTCCCTACATTAACATTGGTTGGCGATGTCTAATAGCTTGAATTGAAAGTCATCGAACTTGTCTTCCTCACACATTTGACACATCTCAAATTGTGAAGTGAGCATTTGAAGTCTAGACTTCCTAATCGCCTTGGTTCCCTTATTGGTAACTTGGAGAGCATCTCAAGCTTCCTTAACGGTCTCTAGGTTTTGGATGTAGGAGAATTGCCTATTATCCACTCCTCCAAAATAGCATACACCACCTAATGATGCCATTTAGCCAACTCAAACTCATTTGTGTTCCATTTACTCCTAGGCTAAGAAACTGTAGATCCATTCTCAAGAGTCTTATTAGGAGAGTTGTATCCTTCCTCAATCGTCATCCATGTTCTCTCATCGATAGAGCGGATGTAAGCTTTCATCCAAAGTTCCAAAACCCGTAGTTGTATCGTGTGAGTAGTGGAGGTCTAGAGTTATAAGCTCCATCGGTCATCACCTCTTCTTGATGAACCATGACTTCAAAAACCTAAGCAATCAACAGTGAGTGTATCCCGAATCACGTTAATATTCTTCTAACGACCTACTCTGATACCAATTGAAATAGTCAAACACGATTAAATTGCCTAAAGCGTACCTTAAAGGGGGGTGAATAGGTTTTTACACATTTTTCAATCCCTTGAAACAAACTAATGTTTGTCCCTCAAGATAGCTTATATCACAATACATAAACCATAGATACATGATAGACAATAGAAACATATGTTCAATAAGGCATTGTCTATATAATCAACAAGTTGCAAGAGAAAGAATAATACTAAAACTTAACAATAAAGAATACTTGTATTTCAATTAATGTCCAATATGTTACAAGAATCAATCAATGTATAACTATACACGAATGTATCAATATACAAAGGAATTATATATACAACTATGATCAAAATGATGTGCTTACATCTCACACTTAACAAAATCTTGCTTACAAATACATCACAAGTGAAGATTATGAAACAAGATTAAAACAAACACATATACAAGTAAGAAGGAATACAGATAGGAAGAATTAGCACAAGTGATTTTTTAACGTGGTAAAACCTCTAGAGAGGAAACATCCATGGGTTAAATTACAACCATAGGGTATGCTATATATATTTGATAATAGATTATAAATTCCTCAAAAGTGACCAACTCATGATCTACTTTCTATTGGAGTCTATGTCTACCTAACCCTATTGGTAGATTATAAATTCCTCAAAAGTGCGGAACCACTTGATATTGGAGTCTATGTCTACACAACATCGTTGAAAGATTAGAAATACCTCAATAGCGAATACACATCCCATGCAACACTCTCTATCGGAGTCTATGTCTATCCAACATCCTGGGTCTACCAATGTCATAGCTAACTCATTATCCAAGGCACTCATGCCTCTAGAGAGCCTTTCATGCATAGCTATCTGGACCATCCCGATCCTAGCCATGACTTCTTGCTTAGTTATCTGGACCTCTTGTCCTAACCAAAACTTCTTTGCTTGACTATCTGGACCACTTGTCTTTGCTTGACTATCTGGACCACTTGTCCTAGTCAAGACTGCTTGGTTATCTGGACCTCTTGTCCTAATCAAGACTTTATGCATTTTACAAGGACTTTCTAAGTGGGATCAATAAATGCAAATGATGTAAACAATCGATTCAACATAGAACATGTGATCAATATATTCCATGGAAACTAGACTTAGTCATGTGAGCACACAAGTCAAAATAGCCTAGTTAGAAAAAGCATGAATAGAAACCTAGAACATGTGAAACACCTAACACATGTAAATTCTAGTTTCATTCGCAAAGCCAAAACTTGAATAAATCATATACATGAAGCACATATTCAAGATATTAGAAACATGCACCAAAAAAAAAAATGCTAGAATCACAAAATATGATCAATAAATATTCTAGCAAGTATTTAGAGCAAGAATATAATTAATAATCAATTAAATCCTAGTTAGCTCTAAATACAAAATCAAATGTGCTAATCCTGGATTTTTTTTCAATTAAAGAATACAAACACATGCTAAGGTTATTAATCATGAAATGAATCATTCAAAACTCAAATAACCCTAGATATCAAGTTAATCACAATACAACTCATAAATATGTGAAAACCTAGAATCCTAGAAAACTAGTTCACATTCAAGTCTCTAATTAGACTAGATTAGCTTTGATTTGAAGTTATCCTTCTCATTATATTTCATCATACATACACATACATATAGAAGAAGAAAACCCAAGGTAATTGAAGGTTTAAAAAGATGAAAATAAAAGGTTTAGTCAAATACCTAAGAATCATGAGCTGGTTCGGTTTTGAGTGAAGAACAACCACAAAACATGATCAAAACACTGCAAACTCTTTTGGAGAAGGTAGGGAACTTGATTATAAAGATTCTCCAACTTGAATCACTCAATTCGGAGTCCGAATGAGAAAGTTATGGTGCTTGGAAGATGAGAAAGTTGGAGAGAAAATTTCAGCTCTAGGGTTTTCAATTTTTCTTCTTTGAATAAAATAAGAGGGAAAAAGAACTTTTAAATGAAAAGTAAGAGAGGGATTCGGTGGCCAATCAAAGGCTGCCGTGTCACCCTACCCCGTGGAGGCACATGAGCCTCACGAGGGCAGAAGTGTGGCCGGCTAGTTAGGCTCACGCGCCCTTATGGGGTGGCACCCCAAATGACCTTTGGTCATTCTTGACTCCTCGCGTCCCTCTCACGTT
This sequence comes from Acer negundo, assembly GCA_035582765.1. Lineage (NCBI taxonomy): Eukaryota > Viridiplantae > Streptophyta > Magnoliopsida > Sapindales > Sapindaceae > Acer > Acer negundo. The sequence continues at coordinate 1,577,040 of CM069238.1, forward strand.
CTTCAGCCGTATTTGTGACTCCAAACTTTGAATTCGAATCCGTCTTTGAATTATGAAGGGAAAAAATATGAAAATGTGACAAAAGATTGTGAATTCGACTGAATACACGACGACGAAGACAACGCATTGTATGAGAACGTAAAGTAGCGTAGCTTCCTAGTTTGGATTCGAAACCTAATGAGTGAGTAACCAAAATGACTGAAACTCAATAAGGAATCATATGAGATCAAATTCAAGTCCAAAATTAATTAATAAATAAATAAACACAAAGTCACACAAGTATGCCATTTCCTAGAGATAGTCCTAGAACATGCAATTTCACAATGTTTATCAAATTAAATCTAATGCATGTGTATACTTCAACAAATGTGTGAATGCGTTATACCAATTGTGCACGATGATACAGGGACATATATGAATGCAATGTGTGTTTGTGCCTAAGCCTTTTAAGAAAAGTGAGGTCAAATATACTTTTGATGAGCATTGTAGCTTATTCCTTTTTGAAGACACCATCTTGCTTGAAAAGTTGCCAAGTCTTCCTTGAAGCTTGAATCAACATCAATCTAAGACAACCAATCAATATAAGAGAAACATTTCTTTCATATGGAATTGATTCCAACACAAACCAAAAACCTAACACCCCTCTTGCTTGATAGCTGCTAAACGTCTTCGTCATCACTCCTAACCAATTGATGCATAATGGTTGGATAATCCTGCTTTCTATTGAAATGTTGATTGAGAAAATGAAGCTAGATTTCTCTTTTGAGAACTTGATGTATACTTATCAATCGAATGAGTATGACATCAACTATGGTAGATACTTGATAGCCGCTCACCAGAATCGTGGCCATTTTATCTCCCATCTTACCACCAATGACCCCCATTGGAAACCTTGGTTCTTTTTTGCTCAAGGAGAGCTGATCGATGACGTCAGATCAACCTGGAACACTATTGGTTGGTGTCTGTGACCTATCAAGGTAATGGTTTCCATTTTGAGCTTCGTTACAAACTTGTTTTCCCTTTTTTTTTGGTGAGTTTAACTAGTAAGGCTAAATTGATCCAGGGGAAAGACAACATTAAGTGGACCCAAAATATTCTTTTGATAGATCATGAGGAGAGAAATTGGAAAAAAAAAAAAACTCTTGAATGAGGAGAATTTCAGGTCGAGTAACTTATGGAAGCGTACTACTTTCAACCAGTCAGATAACCCTTACCCTCTCCTCAAAGATTTGGTTATGTATGCTTGGATAAGGCACATGTTCGAAACCCTATGCTTAACTCAGTTCCTTAAACTTGTTACTGACGTCGAGCGAGCTTTAACGACCGAATCAATGTCGAATCTAAATTTGCTCTCATCTAAGGAAGCATTGAAGCATTAGATAGAGAGGGTGGAGAAAAAGAAAGGGAAGAAGGCATCTAGTGCGCCTATCGTACAAATCGAGGAGTTAGGTGGAATGTCCCTGTTCATAAGGCTAAACCATCAAAAGATGCTTATGTTAAGAAGTCATCGAGGAAGCGTCCTTGCTCAGAAGATGAGGTTTCTGATGACCATATCCAGATTAACTTTCCATCCATTGTGTCTACCTATTCAGACGCTGGAACCATACTGAAGCATGCTAATTAGTTGCTATTTCTAGATGGCAATGCTCGCTTATCTAAGATGGGTCCTTTCTGTGTCATTTACTAGGGGTTAACTGTTGCTTTTTAGGTTAGCTTTCCTGGCCATTTCCTTCTAGAGTAACTTTGTATGTCGATTTGTGTTGTTGATCTTAACTTCTTCTTTTTTTCTTTTAGGCTTTCCAATCTCAGTTATTCTTAAAGACAGACCTCAAGACTTATGTTAAAAAAGTGTCCACCCTGACTTCTTCAAACTCAAAATTAAAGAATGAGCTAGAAGAAGCTAGGTCCTCTGAGATCGAGGCTAAAAGAGTGTCGAAGGAAACGTTAGACAAGCTCGCTGAGGTTATGAAAGATGTTATTCATTTGACCAAGTCCTTGAAGTTGAGTGAGGAAAGGTTGTCCCAGACTGATGAAAACCTAGCAGCGGTGATAGAGAATCTTGACAAGGCTGCTAATGAGGCCGTGATTAAAACTTGAGGCAAGCTTAGGCAAGAGTATTTACTTGGTGAGACTGAATCTTAAGATCCGAAAAAGGATATCAAGATTTGGGAGCTATGGAAGGAGTTGAAGACGCTCGAGGGTGATGAAGATGACGATGAGCCTCTTGACATGGATCAGTCTTTAGAGGTTGATGCAGAGAATAAGAAGGAAGCAATTGAAAGCCACACTGGTGAAGGTGACCTTGAGGGTATCCCCTCAAATCAAGAAAGAATTAGACAAGATTCAAGAAACCCTCCCTCCCTTTTTTTTTTTTTACATACTTTAGATCAGTATGGATCATACTTGATCAAAGGGGAGGACAATATATTACTCCTTTGATGCTTTTGTAATATTTTTAATTTTTCTCTAAGAACTTCGGATTTTGATCGACCTATGATGACGATTAGATAATTTTAGAACTATCATTGTTTTGCTTCTCAAGATTTTCATCTCTTAGGTTGGTAAATCGAGTGCATCAATAATCTTTTTTGCTTGATTCAAACTTGTACGTTTGCTAATTTTGAATTGGATTTCAACTCGAAAATGTAATTCGAAGTTTTAAATTCAAGTAATACTTCACTGATTGACAATTGTTATTGAATGATATCTTATTGATCCAAGTATCATGCTTTACAACAATTATAGCTCAACATGGAGCAACAAACTCAATCTAATAGAATTGACCGACAATTTCAACTCGACATAGATTGAACAACTATTTTAACTTGACATCTAGCAATATATTGAACAATGATGTTAACTCGAGTTAGAGCAGTAGATTGAAAAACGATGTTAACCTAACTAATCTTGTTCTATCTTTGTCAATCTGAGAAGTAGACCCATTTTTCTTGATAGTTAATTGAATGGTCTCGCATTTCATCGAGCTGGTAAATCTTCTTATCTTTATCGCCCCCCCCCCCCCCCCCGCTTTCAGTGCAAGGCTGGTCTTATGAATGAGAATGATATTTCTTCATGGATAGCTCTAGGCTATCAAACAGTTTGACTTTGCATTGTCGAGCCACTCGAATCCTTGACTGCAGGACGTTATTAAGACATGACCTACAACCAACAAATAACTTAGTAGTGGCATTGGCCTACATTTAAATTTAAGATTTTAATTAGGAAATGAGACTTAGACCATTTTTTCAAACTCGTGGATGGCTTTGGTCGAATCCCTAGGTCCTTAAGAGCCAAGTCGTTTCCTAAGTTTGGACCAAACAACTTGACTTCCCATTTTCTTAATCTCACATATCTCGGGGTCGAACCTATCTTTGAAAGCCGGATATGAACTAAGCTTGACTCGGGAAGTCGATCAAAATTGGTCAAAAAACTGAGTAGTAGCAAAAGTCGAACTGAACATCAATGTAATGAGTCGAATCTAGGTTGAGACTTAGGCCCTTTTTTTGGACTCATGGATGGCTTTGGTCGATTTTTTTTATCCATAGGTGCCAGATCGCTATTCTGGCTCAACCCGTATCCAAAGAGATTAGAGCCTAACAGTAGGCTCTCCACTGAACTTTGTTTGTCACGTTCTTTGAATGGAAAATTTTGAACAAATAGATAATAAAATGTTTAAACGGCAAGTAAAATGGAGAGAGAGAGAGAAAGAGAGAGAATTTTACAAGTTGTTAATAGCCAAAAATGGCAGAGGTCTAAAGAAGAATTTTTCATCCTCTATTTGAAGTGGCAGGACGCTACAGGGGATAGCTAGCTACCCTGAGAAGGAGCCAGACCAACATATCCGGGTGTGCTTTCTACAAATAAGGATTAGGGCCATCTTGATCTCAAAGTACTAGGAAACAGCAAAGGCAAAGTACTGAAGACCCTGCTATCGCACTACTTTGGTACCCCGCTATTGTCCAGTATCCCGGTACCCCAATACCCCGATACCCCAATACCCCGATACCCCAATACTCAAAGAATGATGACACCACTTTGTGGTAAAAATGCAAGGTACCCAGATACCCCGACCACTTCTGGAACTAGTCCATCAAGCAATAGAGGATTAAGATAACGAGAAAACTATCAAGAAAGAAAAGAACCAACGCTCCAAAGAATCAAAATCATGATACATGAAAGACAATGCATGTTGATATTTTACTAAGGAAGGCTGACATCTACTGCCACCTTAAAGCTCCACTTTGAATGAGATTAGTCAACATTGTCAGATATCACTAAAGAAGGAAACAAAATCGCCTGATTATGTGAATCATTTCTACCCCTGAAACAAGGCCACCATTAACGTCTGTTGATTGCTTAATTAACGGTCTAAATTAACTGACTAATTACCTGAGTAATGAGCAAGGAATGGGACCTATAAAATGATTGAAGACTCACGATTGAAGGGAGATAAAAAAGACAAGACTTTCTACCTACACTATACAAATTTTTCCACTTATTGATTAGCATGAGATCGCCATCACCAGCTATGTCAGAAAACTCCATACCTAGACCTCCCAAAAATTGCCACTCGTATTGTATCATTGTATCGTTCAAAATTGTATATCATTTAACAATAAAATAGTTTTATTTCTCCATCTCAATAGATATATCGTGTTAATAGGAATTTGACCCCATTAACATTTTCCTACTAACACAAGCGATACTACTTGAGATAGATCGCATTCCAGCTATTGTTGATCTCTCGTCCATCTAGAGCTCAAAGTTTATAAGTTCAATGCCCGATTATCTTGGTTATATGATAGGGTCCTTCCCACGTTGAGCTGAATTTGCATGTCCTAGGTTCTTATGTATTTTAGAAGACTCTATGTAGAACTCAGTCACCTTTTTTGAATGCTCGAGCTCGGACGTCTTTGTTGTAGTGTCGAGCTACTTTTTGTTTATATTCTTCCAACCTGAGCAATGCCTTGTCCCTTTTTTCATCGATCATGTCAAGCTCATGAAGGATTATTTTTTAATTCTACTCTTCAGTTAGATGCTCGAATTTTACTAATTCGATGTTTAGCTCGACTAGTATGACTGCCTCTACTCTAAAGTTGAGTGAGAATGAAGTATATCTGGTCGAGGTTTGTGTGGTTGTTCGATAGGACCAAAAGACTTTTGGAAGTTTGTCTGCCCAGTGATCCTTTGCTGCTTTGAGCTATTTCTTCAAAATCCCCATGATAATCTTGTTGGTTGACTCGGCTTGGCCATTTGACAATGGATATCGAGGATTCGAGAAGTGGATCTTGATCCCCCACTTTTCACATAAGTATTTAAAGTCAAACTAGATGAACTGTGAGCCATTATCGGTCACAATCTCTTTGGGGAGGCCAAACCTGCATATAATGTTTTTCCAAAGGAAGTTTTTTACCTTAATATCTTTAATGCTCTTATAGGCTTCTACCTCGACCCACTTTGTGAAGTAGTCCGTCATCGCGAGGACGTAGACTTTCCCCCCACTTATCCATGTGGGGAGTTTGCCAACTATGTCCAACTCCCACTTTATAAAAGACCATGTACATAGTATTGAGTTTAGTTTTTCTAGAGGTAGATGTGATACTTGGGTGTGTCATTAACACTTGTCAAATTTCTTCCCAAACTCGTAAGAATTGGGCCATATGGTTGGCTAAAAGTAACTTACTGTTATTACTCGATATGCTAGGCTTGTCGATCTGGAGTGATTCCCACACTTACCTACATGTAATTCGACCAAAACACTTCTCACCTCAAATGGCTTGGTGCAAAGTAGGTAAGAGCTCATAAATGAGCGCTTGTATAATTTGTCTCCAATCATGCTGAACTTGGATGCCTTAACTCGAAGCCTTCTAGATTCGTTCTGGTCTACTGGTAGAATGGAATGTTTGAGATAATCTATGATCAAAGTCATCAATTTAGGTATTGATCGATCAACAATATTTTCTAATGAATTAGCTCGAGTATTCTTTAATCGAGGGATCTGTTTGATGTCAAACTCTTCGAATGTCGAACAGATGATCTATCGTACGGTCGCCTTATGGATATGTTATCCCTCCCTTTATTCAACTCGGCCCGTTGTTCTGTCGATCTCATGTCAATATGCTGGTTTCACCTATTGTCAGTTCGAGGTTGGGTTGAAGGTTATTAATTGGCTTCATCCTCTTCCCACTTGATTTAAGCCAAACCATGTGTTCCACGTCTCTTGACGAGTGTTGTGTTTAATTCTATCGAAGAGGTCGATGTTAAGCAGGCTCTAGGACTGATGTTAGCTTTGTTCGATAGCTCGTCAAGACTGGGCTCGACTTATCTCAAACGAGAGTAGGTCACCTTGCCAAGCGTCGAGCTAGATGGATTAAATGAAATGAGAGATTTGTAGATCTATGGCTTTGTGTGTGTGTGTGTGTGTGTTGGAAAAAAGCAGAGGCCTTCTTAAGAGTGGTGTGTTATTTATAGTGTAAGTTTGAGACCCCCAACGTTCAAACCATTTTAAGTGAGGGTGTGGATCTCAGGCCATTAATCACCCATTTTGATCCATATGGATCTAATGATTTAAGGCAATTAAGCCCATTGTCTGATGTTGATATTTGGGTAATGTTTGATACGTTGTAGAGGTTTGGTTAAGGCCATTTAATGGCTTATTTTACCTCGTGTTTGAATTGACCAAATGACATAGTGGGTTAGGCCTGGTTTTAGGCATGCTATGTTTGTAGACCTGTCATATGATGGGTGTTATGGGCTTCGTTTTGGCCCTTTTGACATTGGGTTTGATCGGTTTTTTGACCACTACAAGGATTCCTCATTTAGGAAAGATTTGTTAAGAAATTTTCAATTCCTTTTAAGAATGTGATTACTTAGGGACTAATGATACTCATCCTATAAATAGTGAGGCTTATTCTTTGGTTGTATATATCAAACTAGATCTCAATATACACCTAAAAATTATATTCCTAACAGTTCCTAAAAAATCTCTCTTTTCTATCTTCTTTGTTATTACTCATTGGTCTAAGATGTTTAATCCTCATGCTACTATGATGAATAGCATTCGCAAAGAACTTTTCCATATGAAGAAGGACAATCTTACATTTACTCAAAATATGAAGGACGAAGTTAAAAATATCAAACATGGTGGCCTTATACAAACTAGCATCTGAAAGTACTTTTTTGATTCTTGTATATTATGTAATATAATTTGTACTTTTATGAAATTATTAATTTATATAACAGTTAGAACCAAAACGTTACACTAGGTTTCAAAAGAAAATTATTAATTATTATGATATTGGGATTTATTAATTTTTTACACTGGCCCAAGTCGGGACTAGGATTTTTTATTATTGTAGAGAATTTATTAATTTAAAGGAGATTAATTTATAGGGATTTTATTGTATATATTTTTCTAGACACTTAAAGTCATGGACAAGTAAAAAAGCTCATGACTCCTAGGTTTGAGAAGTCTCCGTGGCCACCAGGATCAAACAATTCATGTAAAAAATAACTTATATATCTTAATAGAATGATCTAGTGGTGAGGTCAAGAATTGACATACTTAAAGCATTTCCAATGCAAATATGTATTTTTGGTTTTCTAACTAGTGACATATCACCATATATATTGAATAATGGATCCATTTTGGCAACAAATTTAACAAATGCATATTCTCATCTCCAATGTAAATTATGTATCTAAAATCAAGTAGGCATCCATTTTTGACCAATCATCATAAAACATTTATCTCACTATCTCTCCTCTTTTATTTTACAATTAAATGGGGTGTAATATTATTGGTGGGTGTTAGAAATCCAAGTCAGCATTTCTATGAGAGTTTTTAAAGTTAGAAACACAACTCCATATTCTTTTTTTAAGGGTTAATTGCACTAAAGTACCCTGAATTTTTTCCTTTAAGGCAAAATATTGTTAAGTTTCATAAATTCAACACAAACATACCCTCCCATTAACCTCCATCCATTAGCTATTAATGTTAGAAGCGTAGTTTAGTCTTTTTACAATTAAAAATGAATTAAATAAAATTATTATTCACACTATCATTTAATTTTTTTAAAAATAAAAATCTTATATATAAAAGTAAAAAAATCAAAATCTCTAGATCGAATTCCATCAAAGATGGAGCTGGCTGGAAAGTGCGCCTAGATGGAGGACGAGTTCCATCAGATCCATCTCTGATGGAACTCGGTCACCATTTGATGGAGCTCCATTTCCGAAGATGGTGGAGGTGCGATGGAGGGGTGGGAAGATGATCGAGGAGCGATGGAATGCAGATGGTCAGATGATGAGCAGCTTCATTGTCGAAGATGAAGTGTTTTGCGGTTCTACTCCATTTTTTACCAGATTGAATTTCTAGTTTTTTTTTTTTTTTTTTTTGAAATTGATGTGGTTTGGATTATTGCATTTGATTAGGATTATTGGAATTGATTTGGGTTTGTAGAAATGATTTTTGGCTTTTGTTTGTGTAATTGATTTTGGTTTTTGATTGTGGAATTTGATTGAAGAAATTTGGATTGTGTTTGGGGAGTGAGAAAATGTACGAAAAAGGAAGAAAAAAAATATTGGGTGTTGTGGATAAATATGTTGTTTGTGGCTTGATGATTGTGTTTGATAAAGATGAAAAGGTGTGGAATTTTGGAGGATGAAGATGAAGTGAAAGAATATGATTATTGAAATATGAAAATTTTGTGAGGAAGATGGTTATTGAAATTTGTTGAAATTATAAAATCTGGAGATTTGGTTAGAAATTGGTATAAATAATTTTTATTTAATGTTGAAGATGAAGTTGAGATGAGTATGGATTTTTTATTTTATTTTTTAATAAATAAATATAAATAATAAATAATATATTTTTTGGATGATATGGTAGGGTTAAATTTGTCTTTTGGTAGATTTGGTTGGTCAACCATTAACTTTAATGGTTGACTTTAAAACCATGGTATGTTTGTGTTTAATTTATGAAACTTAGAGATATTTTGATTTAAGGGGAAAATTCAAGGTGCTTCAGTGCAATTAACCCAAAAAAAATTAATAATAAACAAAGTTTGCCACATCACCTCCGTAATCAAGTTAAATAATAACATTTGAGAAGTTTTTTCTACATCATTATCTAACTATAACTATCTCATGTGGCACTTTATTTTCTTTAAATATATAATAGCATTAGAGATGCTCTTAATCACACAATTCACGTGACGAGATGAGGTTGGTCCGGTGATAAAACCTCTCACACCTGTACCATGAGGTTACGAGTTCGAGTTCTCCCCCTCTTTAAAAAACCCTCAATTTATGAAATAGTGGAAACTTAAAAATAAAAATAAAAAATCACACAATTCACATTTCACATTTCACACTGTTGTGTACAGATATTTTTTATTTGTATTTTTGGTCAAACAGTACTAGCAATAAAATCAAAGAAAGGCCAAGGCCTAAAAATAAATTAAAGATGCTGTTTTTTAAAAATAAAAATAAAAAATCTTTTATTACAAACAACTGTCGTGATCGGCGAGATAAAGTTCTATAAGCGTAGTCCAGAAAGCAACTCTCACTAGAGGGGAGAGATCACCCACATCTAAGTGGAACATGGCCCACACAATGGAGGGAAAACTTCCTTAAGTTCACACCGGGCCAAGGGTTGAACCTTGGTGGGAGAGAGTCTTAGACAGACTCTGGACACCAAGGTTAAGGGCCCGTGTGTAATTAAAGATGCTTTTAAGGGTATTTTTTAAATATATTTATGATATATAAATCAACAACTTTTATTAAATAAACACTAATTAATTTGAAAAGATATTATTGTTAATCTCATCATTGCCGTAATGACTAATAAGTTAATGAATGATTAGAAACAACACGCCGCGGATGAGGCTTGCGAGCGGCGTTGTTAATGTAAAGATTTAACTTTTATTAATCAAATACTAAATGTACTCACAATTGCACATATAATTTTGACACTTCCATTTGTTTATAAAATTATTACTTATTTAATTGTATAGTATATTAACACCTATGTTTATTCACACAAAATGTCAATAAAGGTTACATTAATGCACTCGCAAAATTTTGTACATATGTTGCTTCAAAAGAAAAAAATAAAAAACCAATTATAATCCAAGTGGTTGGTCACTTCCTATTAATGATCTCTTCACCTCTAATCCAATTGATGTCAGACTTAAAATATAAAAAAATAAAAAATAAAAAATAAAAAAATTCCGATAAATCCTAAATCCTTAACTCAACCGGTGTCAGACTTAAAAAAAAGAATAAGTAATTTCAAAACTCAAAAGTAATAAATACCTCTATTGTTTTGAAAAAATTGCCACTTATTTGATTTGTATAACTTATAGGTTTTTTGTCATTTTTTTTTGTTATTAATGATTTGACTAACCATTGGATATAAGGATTTTTTTTTTTTTTTTTTAATGATAAAATTGGACTGATTTAAGAGGAAAAAGCATCACAAGCGATCATATGCTGAAAAACCCATAGACAATATTCATATATATATAAAGATAAAAGAAAAGTAAATAGCGACAAAAATAGGGATGCATGCCACACCATAAAGAAAAAGAGTGACGCAGACCACACCAAAAACAAAAAGAAAACATCAAGAAAAATGAAAAGACTCCCGACCCATGCAATCATTGCAAACTAAAGAAAAACAAAACGGTAGGGTAGAGAACCACCAAGAATCAGTCTGAAGCTCCAAAGTATGCTTAGAAAGCGTATCTGCAACCTGATTTCCCTCCTTGAAAATATGGGAAACCTGAAAATCCATCTTCAAGATCTGGAAGATGCAGAGCTGCCACACTTGACGAACCTTCTAACGGTTCGAATTTATAGTGTCGTTTTAAAACCGTACATCAACAATATTTGTAAAACATCACAAGCCTTAATTGGTTTGGAAAACACAAGTATGGTGGTAAGTGGGGTATCGTCCACAGGGAATCGGGAGTAGCAATGACCGGTTATAGCTAAAGTAGCATTAATGTAATTAATGAAAGGTAAAATGAGGATTGTTGTAAATGTGAATTAACACGCTAATAAAACTAAACTAACAATGCAACCTAGATGAAAGGAAATGGAATGAAAGAAATATATATATATATATATGATGGAAACTAAGGAGTTAACGGATTCGAAAGTAAACATTGGGCAATGCAATAAACTCGTAAATAAGCATGTCTAATCAAAGGTAACCGACCTAGGATGTATAAAGTCGGTTATTTATCCCTAGTAAGCGGTCAACCTAGGATGTATAGCGAGGACCACCTACTAGGGATTAATCCGTTATAAACCACCAACCTAGGACTTATAGTGTTAGTTGTTCGTTCGGGATTCTTGAAAATGAAGCTCTTCTACCTATCAAAGACCCAACCGATTACAAACGTAGCCAACCTAGGATGTATAACGTTGACTTCTAATCCTTTCACAAGTGCTGACCTAGGATGTATAGTGTCGGTAGCCTGTTCGAGGTTAGATTAAGACCGCGGTTTAAGAGTCGGAATTCATGATGTTCCGTCCATTCATTTAATCAATAAACAACTAAATAGGATGTATATCTAGATGCAATACTCATACATAATCCAAGGAGAACTTGCTAAGAGGATGTATCCAAACAAGTAATCAATGAAAACCATTCACAACAAGAATAGAACAATGAAAGATAGACATGAATATATATAGAATCAAGTTTATGTACAAGCCCAATATTTAACTAACTACTCCATCAACCCCTTAAAGGGGATTTAGCTACTCATTACAACTAGGAAAATAAGAGAAAGAAAGGAGAAAGAACCCTCGGATAACATCTCCTTCCTTGAAGTTGCTTCAATCTCTTACCTTCCTTGAAGTTGAGTAGAGAATGTAAGTGAGAGAGGAGTGTGTGTGTATGTGTTCCTATATCTAGGTTGTGTAAAAATTACTGAAAATCTAAGTAAAAAATCCCTGAAAACGTTTTTTTTAATCATATTCTATTTATACCACATACAAAAATAGGTCACTTAAGCTTTAAAATACCAACTGGCGCATGCGAAGTGCGGGTGGAGTGTGGTTGGATTACCCATACTTTACCCGCACTTTATGGGTTTTCTTCCACTTTAGTTCTCAGATCTAGGAAATAGTGCGGATGGAGAGCGGTTGGATTACCCGCACTTTAACGATCAAGTGCAAATCCAACTCTCTGGTCCAAGCAACAGTAAGGGTGGAGTGCGGTTGGATGACCCGCACTTTACCCGCACTTCAATCATCAGGTGTGAATCCAACTCTCTGTTCCGGGTGATAGTGCGGGTGGAGTGCGGTTGGATGACCCACACTTTATCTCCTCCTCATGAATTAGGTCCTGACTGTGGGTAGGAGTGCGGTTGTGACCCGTACTGACCCGCACTTTAGAGCTGTAGATGATCATTTGTCTTTCCTTTTTGCCACTGTTTGCCCCTTTTTGGCTGGAACTACTGCAACACGCTTCCAAACCCAGAATTGAACCATTTCCTACAATTACGCATATAAAAACCCATCAGAGACACAAAAACGCACGAAAATAGAACAAGGATATGGAACTGAGGGCCTAAATAAACGACATATTTGGCACGATCACCCTCTAAGGAACCATCTCAGAACAAAAAGAAATAAGCTGAACCACATAAGAAGAATCGCTCTCAAGCTAGATTCGATGCTACTTATACTTCCAAGCAAAATTAATCGCTAATGAGGCCGCCAGAAGCTCGGCCTCAAACGCGAAAACCTAACCAAGAGGAATAGCAAAGCAACTCTTCACAAAGGCTCTGCAGTTCCAAAAGATACCACTATAACCACCAATCCTCAAAGAGCCCATGGCAATGTCATTTGTATTCACTTTGATCCAACCAGGAGCCGGAGGCGACCAAACTACATTCTAGATCATCGGGGCTTTAGAAAGGCAACCCTAAAGACCAAATTAATGAAGAATCAAAAGGTCATCCATACAATTATGCATACAACCAATATCCAGGTGATTAGCCTCTGAAACTGCAGGCCAAACCAAAGAAAGGGGGGATTTAAAGTCCACCTACTTCCTTTCAAAGATCCACTAATTTTAGGCAATCTACACCCCTCATATCACTACATGGATAGCCATTTTCCATAAAATCCTAACCTGCTCACTAAAGGAAACCGACATGGCCTGGAAGAAGAAGGATTGCCAAGTTTCGGTAGAGACACGTTGCTGGAAAGCCGAGAAAATCGCCTCCCAAAGAGCAGCCGCAGGGGACAATAAAGAAAAAGATGATCTACAGATTCACTACTAACCCCATAGATACTACAATGGGAAGCCAACTGGAACCCAGACTTGCAAAGGCTATCCTCAGTAGGAAGCCTTTTCAACATAAGATGCTAGGTCAAAGCTAAGCGAAAGAAGAGGGAGGGGGGGGGGGGGGGGGGGGTGGGATAAAACGAGACCAAACATCTCTCCACAAAATAACCTGAGGAATATCACGGAGAAACTGGGAATAAGTATCCTTGCAAGAAACATGACCATCCCGAGAATTAGCCTAAACCAAAGAATCCATAACAGGAGAAATCACATTCCGATCAATCCAAAAACACAGATCCGGGAAGCGCGCTCGAAAACAATCGTCCAGCACCCATCTACTCTTATGAATAAAATTTGATACCCTCACCCAGAGCGAATTAACTAAATTATTTGAAATTCCTAAAAGCTCCAAAATGGGAACCCCTAACCAATTATTCCGCCAAAAGTCCCGCTGAGAGTTCTCGCCAATTATAGGTTTTTTGTCATCTTATTATATAAATTGTCATTAAAAGTATAGTCCTACGATTGTCTGTTAATAAAACAATTCTAGGTTTCATTTTAAAAAATAAAAATAAATAAATCTATACAAAAAAAAAGTAAAAAGTCTTTAATGTATAGATTTTTTTTTTTTTTTTGAAATATTACTATAATTCAGGGTTTAGAAAGGGGACATGACTCCAACCTATGACCTTAAGATGTAGGTGTGACCGTGTGAGCGGCATACCGATGGGCAAACCTCATATTATCTATTATATAGATTATCGAATGACCGCTTATTTGATTTTATAATACCAATGTGTTTTTTTATATATAACACCTATGAGTATGACGACGAACGGGTAATATTATCAGGTTAGTGCCGATATTGCCACTAATAAAACTAATTAGTACACCCATATTTTATTAAAAATTTTAATTATAAAAATATCTCAATATAAATGTACCAATAAGGAAAAATTACTTTAATTAAAAATAAACCAAATACTATGTATACTCATTAATTACACACATATCTTCAACTATATCTCTTGAAAGAGAGAGGAAAAAAAAAAAAAAACTTATGATAAACCCAAATTAGACTCTAATTTTATTTCAAGTATCAAACTTTCTCATCATCACTTGATTATTATATAACAAAGTAATGGAAAAAGAATTTTTAGAGAACTCTAATCATAAATAGGTAGGTATTATTTTACTCTTTTTTTTTTTGTCTTTCTTTTATGTCTAATTATGAACTCTATTGATAAAAAAAATATATTTTTTTAAAGATAGTTGTAGATAGCAATACTTTTTTTTTAAGATAGCTATATATAAGAGAATTCCAGATTGAAAATCTCTTAACCTCATACACAATACAGTTTTTTTTTTTTTTTTTGAAGTATTACACTATTACTTAAATTCGAGGTTTTTTGGGGAAGGGGGATGATTCGAACCCATAACCTCATAGCACAAGTGGGAGGGGTTTACAACCGAACCAACCTCATCTCGTCATATACAATCTAGTTCTACATCTTCTCTTATATAAGCTATTAGGTTTAGTTTTTGTGTTGGCTTTATTCCGCATCAAAATATCTTTTGTTTGTAATGATTAGTTGTTCAGGTTGTTTGTATTGATTCATGCTTCAAGGAGAAAGGCAACTTTTCAAGCAAACAAAGTCTTCAAGAGATGAGCTTCATTGTCAAGCTAAGGTAAAAATGAGACATTTAATCTCTTGCAATGCATAGGTGCACACACACACACATACATCATACATTTGTGTCCCTATATTGTTGTGCAAAATATATGTAGCACACACATTCACATGGTGTATGTTATTGCATTTAGTGTTCTAAATTTCAAGTTGAAGCATGTTCTAAGAATTAGACTTTAGAAACGGCAAACTTGAATGTGTTTGTTCATTTCATTGTTTGTTCTTCATATTTATTGTGTTTCGTGATTTTTGGTTATTTTTATTTGTTGGTTGGTAATCTTATTATGGAAATTATATTTACAGAGATTTTCCGTATGTTATGGGTCCAACCATGTGAGGATTTGTTCCTATATGAGTTTCGAGAGATTCAAAGATTTATCTAAGTGGTTTCGAAGGTTTCTAAGCCTTTATGGGTTATTTTATGATTCTGGAGTATTTTGGAATTTAGAAAGTGTTTCGAACATTTTTCGAGACCATTGGGACATTCCAAGAGTTGGTGGAAAATCGGCTTTAGTTTTCGAGTCGCAAGTTGCCCGAATTTATTTTTCGAACAAGTTAAGGCGAAATTGGCCTTGGCGAAGGCAAACGGCCTCAGGAAAGCCTGCCTTCGCCCAAACATGTCCTCTACCATGAAGGCTAACCTTTGCCAAAGTAGGCTCTCGACTTGCGCAGCCTTGGGCTGAAATAGTGTAACTCATGCGCCCATAATAGGTGGCAAGCACATGCCAAGCGCGTAGCTTGCGCGTAGGCACTATGCCTTGCTCACAGCTTGACAGAGGTGTTATGCTCATGCGAAGCTCGTAGGCTTACGTAGTGCGCATAGCCTAGCCTTCACACTTGCATATGCGTGTAGGCATTGATGCTTTGGCGCATCCCTGCCCTCGCCAATGTTGTTATTTTATCTTTCAGTTATTATATATGTTTTTAAGCCTCATTCCTCCAATCTATTGCTTGTTTCTCATGATGTTTAGGTGTTTAATGTATTTATTGAGCATATGTAAGTCATAATCTTGCGGAGAAGTCTTGGATGCTATGTTGATGAAAATGGAGCTTAAACGAATAAAAAGGGTAAAACCGTCATTTTCCATGGTTTGGACCGCTGCCCATGCAAGACTTCAAACACGGCCTAGCCAGTGGTGATGAGAACTGGGCCTTTGTTCTTTTTCACAATACATACCACTCCACATTCACTAGCCTCAGCTGCGGCCCATGCCATGAAGTATTCTAGAGGTGTCATCATTTCCAGATCGCTCTCTAGACCCATGTCCCAATCGCAGGCTCATGCCGTTAAGTATTCCAGAAGAGGGCCGCACCAAGAACCGTGGCACAAGCATTGTGTCCGCACTAAGGTATAAGGGCAGTTGTGCTAATTTCGAGTTTCAGAAGGAAATCTTAGAACTCGAATTGTGGAGATCATATAAATACTTCCTATTATTTTTATGAGACTCTCTTGCTCATTCTCCTACCACAAATCGTTTCATTACACTCCTTACATAATACATCACACAATTCTCTCATCCACCTTACACATAGAAGATTTAAAAGACAAATAAGAATCAACATTAAAGATCTGGTCAATTCATTGGAGGCCTCTATGGGTTTTATCTATTACTTGTCTTCTCTTTTTATTTCCGTTATGTGTAACTAACTCCATACTAGGGGATTGATGTGAACCTATGTAATGCTCATGTTATGATTCAAACTCCATATATTTATTAATCAATTCGGATTTAGATTTGTTCAATTCATTATGTCTTGATTCTTGACTCGTATTGATCCACCGGAATTAATTGATACTTGTCTAGGGTTTTGATACTATAAATTTATATTGCACTACCGAAATTGGTAATCTTAGTTACTTTTCAATTGAATTAATACAAATGTTCTCATCATAGGAAGTAATGCGAGACAATTTTGGTTCACTAATTCTTGCACGTAATGGGTTCTTGGTTATAGCTCACACATTCGGCTAGGGTGAGTTATGGTTGGGAGCACGTGGTTAAATCTGTCAGGAATCACGGTAATATTAAGATGGGAATGAACTCTGAATCTGGATTGAATCTGTTTAATTAAATTAGTTGATAAACATTGAGTATTGCATATGGGGAGTATTGGTTACCTAGTCTTTCATCCCTTGATCACACATGCACCAATTATTTGTTAAATTGCTTTCTTAGTTTAATTTAATTTTAATCCAATCATCAACAAAATCTCTTGGTTAATTTTAATTGCTTAGCTTTAATTAAGATTAGTTATAATTGATAATTCACTTTTCTTCGTGTGAACGATCTCTACTTTCTATTGTACTTATCTCACGATTCGTGCACTTGCAAGTTAGTATTTTATAACACAATTTCATACATCAAGTTTTTGACGCCGTTGCTAGGGACTAGTGAATTTATTGGTTATTTCTAGTTTTAGTTTTAGTTAATAGGTTTAATCTCGTTTAGGTAGTCGAGTCAATAATTTGTAGTTTTTTTTTTAAGATTTTTTTATTTTTATGTTCTCTTTATTTCTTTTTCTTTTTCCTAGTTTACTTTTTGTCTGTCTTTTCTTGTTTCAGGTGTTGACCATAAATGTAAGGTAGAAGATCTCTATGGGGAGAATTATTACCTTTGAGCAACAACATTGATCGCATCAGAAATTTAGCAATGGTAGACAATCCAAATCAAAACCAAGGAGGACTACAGTAGGGTCCTAATCCTGTTCCAAACCTCGTTCCCAATCCCGTCTATGAGGCAGAACCAATCGAGCCCATCAAAACCATGAAGGATGATAGTAGGCCGATTATGAGCAATCATTCTTTATGCATTGCGCTAGAACCAGTAGCAAAGAATTATGAACTGAAAAGTTTTTACTATAACCAGATGCCTATTTTCCATGGTCTACCAAATGAAGATGTGCTTCAGTTCATCAGAAAGTCCTACAAAACAATACATGCCTTTTTGAACCACAGAATTACAGAAGACCAGCTGCGCATGAGGTGCATTCCACACGCATTGAAGGATAATGCGAAGACATGGCTATTAACATTACCCCCAACATCATTAAGAACCTAGGATGAAGTGGTGGAAAAGCTCACTAATTAGTACTATTCACCTCAGAAAACTAGTGAAATCCGAGAAAAAATCTCAAATTTCTTTCCGAGAGACCAAAAGACCTTTTATGAGGCTTGGGAGCATTACAAGATGTTTATCTTGGGTTGCCCTCAGCACAGATATCTTACTCATCAACTATGTCAATGGTTCTATAATGGCTTGAGTGAAGTCTTAGGTATCTTGGTGAGTAGGTGAACAATGCTTGTAAAGAATCTGTGTCTGACAAGACACTTGAGGAAGTATACATCATCTTCGAGAAACCATCTTAGAATTCTTTTCATAAGAGTTCTAGAAGGAAGAAGGGAATCTATTCCATTGAGGCAAACACATAAAGTTCTTTTCAAATGACACAGGTAGTGAAGACATTAGAAGTTCTTACTAACGATGTGGGACAAGTAAAGCAAAGAGTGTTTGTAGGAGAAGAATAAGCAGGAAATCTTGGACCTAGTGAAGAGGAAGAGGTTCAAGCCATGAACAACTTTAATTCTAGATCACAGAATGATCCATATTCCAATACATACAATCTAGGCTAGAGAAATCATTCCAAATTTTCTTGGACCAACAATTAGGGTACTAGAAATCAATGGGGAAACAACAACCAAAGGCAATATAATGCCGGTGCTCAACAGAATTCTGGTTCTCAACCCAAGAAGCCATCTTTGGAAGAGACATTGCAAAATTCCATCCAATATTCTCAACAAATCCAAGAAAGAAACGATGTAAAATTTCAAGATATTCATGCTTTAATGAGGAAGATGAAGCTGCAAATCGAGCAGTTAGCTGAAGCTAATCAATGGAGCGAATATAGAAAGTTTCCGAGTCATACCGAGCAAGCAAAGGCAATAACAGTTCTCTAGGATGGTAAGGCTTTAAATAATGATAAACATGCTAAACTTTTTAATACCTCTATTAATGTTTCAAGTTCCTTAAAGAGAACATTGCACCAGTAGAAGATGAGAAGATCAAGATGGAAAAGTCCAAGGATACATCAAAAATTCATAAGTCTCCAAGTCCACATGTACCCTCGGTCCCTTTTCGAGCTAGAGTTCAGAGGAATGAGCTCAACTAATCATTCAAGGAGATCTACAATATCTTGTTAAATGATAATTTCAGTCTGCAAACCATAGAAGTGATCCACAAAATGCCAACTTTTGCAAAGTACTTCAAAGACCTAAATTCGAGAAATAGGAGGACTGATTCTGATGAGACGGTGCTAATTCAAAATGACGTAAGTACAATACTCCAAAAGAGATTGCCCCTGAAACTCAAGGATCTTGGCAGTTTTAACATCACCATCATGGTGGGAGAAACAAAAAAGGAGAGAGCCACACTAGACCTAGGGGCGAGCATTAATTTGATGCCATATGTTGTGTACAATGAGATGGGACCGAGTGATCTAAAACCTATAAACATGGAGCATTTACTTGCCGATAGATCCATAAAGTGTCCGTGAGGAATTGTGGAAGGTGTTCTAGTCCAAGTCAGTAAGCTCATTATACATGTAGATTTTATTGTGTTAGACAAGGAAGAAGAAGGGACTTGTGCTAAAGACTTACCTATTTTTCTTGGAAAACCATTCATGTCAACCACAAAGGCTATCATAGATGTGCATAATGGCCAGGTATCCGTGACAATGCTTGGTGAGAAGATTGATATTGATATTTTTTGAAACCATGAGACATTCTGTAAGGACTCTTGATTGTTTCAATGTACAAGCAATATTTCCAAGAGTTTGTTCGAAATCAATTCCCGCTCACGTAGAGATTCAAAATGGAAAAAGAAGCAAGGTCTCACTTCTCCAACATGGTCACTCAGGTTATGAAAACATGATTGAGCAACTGAAAGAAGATAAGCAGATGATAAGCTAATGGAAGAAAAAGAATCTTTTTTGAAGAAGTCCACAGAATTCTCCTAAGAGATGGAAGAGCTCAATGATGAATTTTCTCAATGAATGAGGCTAATAAAGGCTGAGATTGAACAAAGGGATAAAGCCTTAGAGATCATAAAGAATAAAGAGCTCGAACACATTACAGAGCTCGCAAAGGCTGAGCAGGAGATCAAGTTATTAACTGCCGATGTGATGAAGCATCAAGCGAAAGTTAGGATCAATAAGGTAAATAAAGACAAGACGAGTGATTCCATCATCCACAAGGTCAATACAATTTCGAGAAGGAAGTGAAGAAACAGAAGGAAACAAGTCTTACCACTAGATCACATCCACCAAGAAGGAAATTTTCATAGATTTGTCCCAATTTGTCATTATTACAATAAAAAGGGTCATATTCGACCAAGGTGCTACGAGTATATCAATCAATGCAAACGAGGGAGAATGAATCAAAATAAGGTGAGAAAAGTATGGATGAGAAAGAATGACCCTAAGGAAGTTAAGCATGGTGAAACTATTAGATTGAAGAAAATTGGTGATCAGTATGTCTTTGATACTTCGCCACCGATAGAGGAAAGCTCGAGTAGTAAGGAATTCACCAAGCCTAAGGAGTCATAATGCTACCACCCGTCTCACCTAGACTTTAAATAAAGCGCTTGGTGGGAGGCAACCCACCCAGGTATTCTCATTAAAAATTTGTTTGATTTTTCATTTTTTGTCTTAAAAGAGTGAGATTCTCGAACACCCTTGGCTAGAATTAGGAGTTGTCTTACATTGCCTTTGAGTTTTATTGAGAGACAGCGTCAATTTCAAGTTTGGGGCTATGCGAAATTTTATTTAAATGTTTGGAACGGGTGCTTTTAATGTTTGCATGTTTGAATGATTAAGTTAGGTCTTGAAAGTTAAAAATTTTAGGGTCCCACGGCATATACAGCGGCACAGACCAATTGCCTGAACCACAGTTCAAGGAGCATGGCTCCTCTAGAAAACTTAGGGGTGTAGGCTGCCCCACACACACTAATGTCCGCACCGCGTTTCCAAAGCGGTAGCCCACTAGAAAATTTCACGGTATATACTGCCCCACAGATCCTAGTGTCTGGACCGCAGTTTCCAAAGCATTTAGCCTCTAAAATTCATCGTTGGACATACCACCTAACAGGCACAATCATTTACCTTAAGTACACAAAATTGTGCTTTACCACTGGGTATACCGCGGCCCAGGTAAGTGACCCAGATCGCGGTAGGGCAAAAATTTGGAGTCCTATTTAAAAGCCGCATAGATGACAGGGGAACATTATATTTCTCACAAAAGCTGCGCCCAGCTTCCCCTTTCCTCCCTAAATCTTCTTCTTTCACTAAACTCTTCTCCTAATCTCCATTCCTCTCCTCAAACAAGCAAAGGTAACTCGTCCCTCACTCTTTTTAATAATGTAGTTTGATTTATTTCATTCTTGTAAACATATATATGATGATTAAGAGAGATTTTCATAGATTTTGGGGATTTAATGGTAGATTTCAAATTTCTTGCATATATGACCAATGGGCTTTGTTTTGATTGAACTATTTTGTGATTCTATGCTTATTTGGAATGATTTTAACTCAGTTTAATTGGAATTTCGAAATACATGTGATTTAGGGGAAATTTAGAGTTTTCGTAAAATTGGGTCACTTGGATATATTTAGTGCCTTTAGTTTAGAGCAATGAGTTAACTTATGAAATTATTAACTAAAGATTAATGGTTGATTGTTGCTTGTGATTAATGTGACTATTATGGCATTCTTATAATATGATTTGGAGCCGATATTGAGTCGAATTGCTGCCAGATTTTATATAAAATGTAGGTTTAATTAGTAAGTTTGTGTGTAGATGACGAGAACCAACCTAGGTAAGCGACCTTGGGTCAGTTCCACGGACAAAGAAAAGAGGGCGGCCACTCCATGCTCATCACGGAAAAAAGATTTCAGAAAATGGCTAGAAAAATTTCAAACGAGACCTTGCATCATAGAAAAGGGCATTTACGTGCCAAGTTTGGTGGACATTCCGATATCGAAGGTTGTAGCCACCTGTCAGTGGGTTGGTTATGTTGAGCGTCCTCCACAACCAAATAGAGGCATTGTAGCTGAGTTTTATGCAAGTATGGTTCCATTAAGATTCCTAAGTGGGGGCCCAGTGTTAGTTCAGGGTGTTGAGGTCTGCATTAAACCCGATGCCATTACTTAGTACTTTGCTGCTCTTAATGTGAATATCAATTATTTACATGGCATTGAATATATTGAAGAGGTAGATATGCTTTGAATGAGGATTACTGATGTATTCAGGATGGATGGACATGAGAGATGGGGCTAAGGCTTTGGTTTGTACCAGAGAGATTTGCATGTGGATGTTACCTTCTGGAATATTTTTCTTACATATTCTCTGTCGTCATCCTAGCACCGCACGGAGATATTTTATGAGCTAGCGCGTATTTTGCACCATTTAAAGACTAATCAACCTATTGATATTGGTCGGGTGATTTTCAAAACTATTCATAACTCTGGGGAGAATGACACCACTTTCATGGTGTTTCCTTGTTTGATCATTGCTTTCTGTAGGCAGGTGGGTATTGAGGTGGATGCTAGATTAAAGGAGCACATGACAAGTGTGATGAATTTGATGCATTGGAACCTACAGTTGGATAGGTGGGGCCTACAAACTATTAGCGCATTTAGATAGAGGAGGTGCCGCCGTGAGGCACGGAACGCTCAAGCAACTCAGATACAAGAGTAGCAGATAGTAGTCGATACACCTATTCCTCGACCTCAACTAGGACCTGCTCGGCCAAGACCCGCTCAACCAGGAGTCGGATATAATGACTATCTTTTGCAGGCTCTGTAGAACCACATGGACATGCATTTCAGAGCAGTCGAGGGACGTTTAAAGTAAAGCTTGATGCATATTAAGCACAAAACAAAAGATAACTAGCTTTAATCAAAGTAGAATCACCAATACAAGTTATCTAGGTCAACATACACTAAATAAAAATAACAAATACAAGATATCATGTAATCAAATCAATAAAACATTAGAGAACAATAGATACCTTAAATGTAAAGAAGATCCTCACAAACTAGAGTGAAATCACTCTATGACCTAGATATTTGACTTTGAAAGTGATTAGGCTTGAAATGAATTTGAAAGACGAATTTCTCACTTTTTGAATCATTCAATTTGGTTGAAAAACGAAGGAGAAATCATCATTTGAAAATTGGTGCGCAAATGATAATGGTCACATTAGGTAAATGAGTTCACCAAACAAATATGCATATCATGTTGATTATTAAATAATTAAGCACCATTCAATTCAAGTTCAAGGAGTTCGTTCTTATCACGATTACAGAATTTATCGAAATTGTGTCATTACTCACTCAAGGTCATGGAATGAGCAATTATGCCTTTGGTCAAGACTCATTAAACACAAGAACATAGACCCAAAACCTATTCTAGCAAGGTCATGCATAAAAAAAACTTCTTCCATTCAATAGAGCTAATAATCAAGACCATGCATATTATTCAATCAATAATGAATCCTAATTCTCTTGTACTCAAATCATACAATGCATGTCAATTTTGAATCATCCACCAACAAGCCAACAAGAATAAGACACTACTTTAAACTACATTACACTATTCTAAAGTCTCATTCATAGTTGCACATCAATTTCTAATATCCACTAACATGCATGCAAAGATAAGAGATTAATAACGACTTTTATAAAGAATGATACAAGATCCAAATAGAATTAAAGTAAATAAATTACATAAATAGCACAAATGTAAGTTTACAAATATTCCCTAATGGTGAAATACACATCAAAGAGAAGAAATACAAAGAAGAGTGAGCTGTAAGAGAAAACCATGAAAAAAGCTCCTCCAAAATGTCTTCATTTCCTTGTTGCATGCATGACTATGTTTTGCTCATGAGAGCCCCCATTCCTTCCTTAAATCTTCTCTAAGATGGGTGGAAGATGAAATGATAGTGGTGGATGGTGAGCTCCCATGGAGGAAAACTTCCATGGGAGTTTGAAGCTCCTTTCTAAACTTATTTGGGGAAGAAGATGAGTATTGTGGTCTTTTGATGTGTGGGAGTTCTTGTAATTTCGACTAGAGAGGGATATATATAGAAGAGAAGGGCTAGGGCACGGTTTGGAATGGAAAAGATCAAGATGGCCCATATAAGTTCACATGTTTTTCAAACCTGAGGGAGATATGTGACCTCTTGGTGCAGGATGTAGCTTGCACTATGTCAATGTGACTTGGTGGTGTGGGATGTAGCTTGTTGCCTGTACTTTCATACCGCACTAGCTTATAACGTTGATTAATCACCCTTTTTGTCCCAAAATTCCTCACTTTAAGCACAAATACCATATGTAGGAAACTTTACCTACACTAGGCTCAAACACACGTTATATACACAAAAACGCTTGAAAACGAGCACAAACAATAGGAAATGGGGACCTAAAATAGGTAAAATTAAATGTGACGATTAGATGTTGTGATCTTGCATTCTATGTTGTCGTGTTTGTCATGAACACTTAGATCATGCATTGGATTATGTTAAAATCTCAATAAGGCTTTGCCAAGTCTAGGTTGAGGTTTTACAAGCATTCACTAGTCAAGGACTTGCAGGTAGTATAGTTGGTGGTACATGTTAATAGTAATAGATCATGGAGATTGATCATTTGAGGGTGTATCTACTATTCAACTAGTGAAGTGTGTTGTAGTGGTCGTGGATTCGACCCGCATATATTTTCTCTTTGGAGGTTTATCACGTAAAATCATGTATTCAATGTCTCTAACTTAAACTCTTTAATTTTTGTATATTCATTGTACTTTATAGAATATATCAAGAAATATTGAACAAGTTGTAAATCTTATGCTTTGTTGAATATTGTTGTAGATGGAGGCTATGTTTGGGATTGCTTTTACTTAAGAAATAATCACTTATTTCTCAAGTTTTGAGCAAATAGGTGTTTGGTAAACTTCCCAAAAGCAACTTATTTTATAATCTCATTAAGCAGCTTTTGAGAAGTTGGTAAGGGGTTGCTTTTTAAAGCTAAAGCTAGCTTATTGTTTATGCAATGTCTAGAATACCTTTATTATTTTAATAAAAGACAATATTACCCCTATATTTAATAATAATATAATAAAAAATAAAAAGAAAAAAACTTAAAATTTCTTTTCAAAAAAAAAAAAATTTAAAAACTGTAAAAGGGAATGGTGGTCACCACCAGAAGTCGATGTTGGTGGCAGATCAACATTCTCCGGCGATGAAGTTGCCGGAAGAAACTAGCACCTCCGGTAGCGGAAGAGGCAAGAATGGAAGGGGTTAGAGAATAGATAGAGGAGGACTTCGACGTAAATCCAATCACGATTCCGTCATGAATCCATTGCGAATCCGTCGTAAAGGCCAGTTTTGCTTCTCCGAGTTCGACGGAATCTCGAAAAGGCTGAAGGCCTCCTCCATGATGCAACAAATTGGCAACGGAATCTCACGATTTCAAATACTTGTTCGTCGCCAGCGCGGGAAAGGATATCGATGGCACGTGAAGATGACAATCTCGGTGGATCTGGAGACGGAGGAGGAATTGGAGAGTCGACATCGCCACGCCGGAGTTTGAAGAGTGTTGGTGAAGAACGGGTACTAAGTTGACTTGGAGGAGGAGTCTGAGTTGACTCGGAGGAGGAGTCTGAGTTGACTCAGTCAGATTCTTTTGTTTTGTTTCAAAAATGAACCGAGTTGACTTAGTGAGAAGTGATTGAGTTAACTGAACCATATATTTTTTTTTCTATTTAAATTTGTTATTTATTTCTTGTTATATGCTTCATATTTATAATATTTATTGATGTCTATTTTAGTCATTTTGTTCAATACATTTTCCATCCTTTCAAAAGTTAAGCAATTTTAAAATTTAGTTTACCAAACAATAACCTATTTTTTTTCTTAAGTTGATTATTTCTTAATTTAAGCTATAAGCAGATTATAACTTAAGTAAAGCAATCCCAAACATAGGCCGAGTACA
The DNA here is from genome assembly GCA_035582765.1 of Acer negundo. Taxonomy (NCBI): domain Eukaryota; kingdom Viridiplantae; phylum Streptophyta; class Magnoliopsida; order Sapindales; family Sapindaceae; genus Acer; species Acer negundo. The sequence continues at coordinate 1,603,083 of CM069238.1, forward strand.
AATTGTACATGTGAACCTTAGTGAATATTCTTGTATATTGAGACAATGATATTTTGAGAAATAGAGAGAAATGACAAACTCATAACGAACATTGTTTGTATCTTATACTTGTTAGTATTTTTGTTATACTTGTACTTGTGAATATTAATGTTTAGAATATTCATTTACAAATTTACTTGTTTGTATGAACTCACGTTTGTAGAGTAGACTTAAATAAATATTTGTTAATAACTCTACATGTTTATATTCGATACATATGATTGTGATGCGGTAACTAATCAGTCTAGATGGACAAACATTTGAATTTCAAATGTTTGGTCTAAGGGATTGAATATAGGCCAAAACCTATTCAAACCCCCTCCAGATTAGTTTTTAAGTGATTAACCATGTATTGGATTTTTCATAAGGCTCTTACATTGGGGTGGGTAAAAAACCAATAAACCGAACTGAACTAATCAAATCAGTTTTTTTTTCGATTTTCTTATGTTGGCCGGTTCAGTTCGGTTCATTTTTTTGAAAACCAATTGGATCGGTTTTTTCCCGGTTTGCTATCCCAAACCGGAAAACCAAACCGAGATACAACTTATATAAAAAATAAAAAATAAAAACTCTAGTTTAATGTTCAATAGTCCATAAAACTATAAAACTATGAAAGTGTGTCACATCATATATATATTTTTTTTTGCTGAATATTATTTTAACTAGTATTTTCAATTTGTTCAAGCCCATAATTTAATTTGGTCAAAGGCCTAAAATGATTAAAATATGAAAATATGTCTAATAATTAAAGTCCATAAATGTGGCCCAGTATGAGCAAAACCGAAAAAACCGAACCGAACCGAACCGGTCCAATTCGATTTGTTTTTTACCGGTTGATATTTGTAAATTTTATTGGATTGGTTCATATTTTTCAAAAACCGAACTTCATCAGTTTTTTATCGATTCTATTGAAAAATGAATTGATCCATTAAACGACCATCCCTACTTTTACATTTGAGACATTTCCAAAAGTAAATTAGAGCATCATTAGAAGATGATTTGATTCTAAAAATAATATCATTTTTTTTTATATATATATTGGGCAAGTTTATAATTTAAGAGGGTTTATAAATAAAATGTATTAAAATGAATATATTTATTTCAATAAGAGTACTATTTTCATTTGAACGAGTATTTATAGTAATATTTATTTTTAAATTTTATATATAGATGTATTTATAAAAATAAATGTACTAATTAGTTTTATAGGAAACTGAACCATTATTAGGTTGTATAATACTCGACGGTGATACCAATGTTTTTTTTCATCTTATTACACAAAATACTTTTGTTAGCAATCATGTGAATTGTGATTATGCAAATCATATTGTTTTACAAAAACAATTATACTCTTTCAAAATTAAATAATTTAGTTACAAAACTGTAGTGATTAACTAAAGACACGACTACATGAGTTTTAATATAATTTCATTTTCAAATTGTTTTCCAAACTTATTTTATTCTTTTTTAAATTCAGTATAAAAAATACAAACATAATCAAAAAAATTTATCTTTATTTTTATGTCTTTAAAGTTTAAACACTAAAACCTTTTCCTTATCTATCTAACATGTTAAATGTCACTTCAACAATAAACGGTCAAGATTTCATCAAAGATGGAGAACTTTAAACACCCCTCAAAAAACAATAAAGCCCTTTTAAATACTTCATTTTTGATGATTTCAGACTACTCTCTCTGTTCTCACTTTTTTACTTGTTTTGTGTTTCTCAATTTTCCACCAACGAAATCCGCTCTCTCCCTCTCTCATCAAAAATTCAAAATTGCCCTGCACACTCCTCTGATTTCTACAAATTTTTGGACTCAAATTTGTATGTAAATTTTGAGTAAAATCTCTTCTGCTTCTTGTAAAATTTTGATCCCACCTTTCATTTTATTTATTTATTTTTTTTTTGTCAAATCCATTCTTTGATGCTCTCTGTTTCCAACTTTGATGGGTGTTTTTATTTTCTTCCATTGAAGTTTTATATTTCTTACTCTTCCAAAAAACTTTCATGAGAAAAAAAGGGTTCTTTTTTCTCTGTTTTAAGGAAAAAAGTTTGGAGGGTGTTTTTTTCTCCCTTTGAACTTCCATTTTTGTGTTTGTGTAAACACCTGTTTGGTTGGCTAGAAAATCTAGAAAACATGATTGTTCTGTTATCCTCTGTTTTTTCTCATTTTACAACACACCACTAAAAAACCCAAAAACCTCTGAGATTTTTTTTTCTCTGATCTCGATGGGTGTTTTCAGTTTTTACTTCCACTGAATTTGCATTTTTAGTCTTTTAAAAATTTTCCAGCAAAAAAATTTGCAGTAATGGGAGATCTTTTAGAGGATTCTCACCAGAAATCATCAAGCAAATTCGAGACAGTGATTTGGGCTGTAAAGTTGGTGTTTTTATCGGTTGGGATTGTATCAACTTTCATGCTCTTCAAAGTTTCAATAATCCCCTACATCTTCGACCTCATTCTCTCCATGCTCTCGCGGGTTCCCAGCCTTTGGATCTCCATCAAGATCCTTCTATCTCCGCCGTACATTTACATCCTCCTCAACTTCATCATCATCACCATCGCTGCCTCATCCTCTTATCATGGTCATCACCGGCAGACGATAAAAATCCGGAAGAAACGAACCGAGACGAAACTCGCCAACCAAGAAGAGTCCGATTTCCGAAAAATTCACTGGAACAGCCCGAAAAACTCTCTTTCAAGCAAAATCTGGGTTCAGATTGTCGATGAAGATGGAATAGAAGTCGAAAAAGAAGAGAAGCTCAGTTTCTCTATCGAAAAAGAGACCGATCCATCTCAACAAACTCGATCAAGCGAAACAAATTTGAAAGATTTCGGTGAGAAGAATCTTCGCCGAAATATCGTGGTAGCGAACCCGCCAATAACAATGGAGGAAGACGGAGAAGAGGAGTCGCCAGACACAATGGAGGAGACGTGGAAGCTGATAACGGGAGGGAAAGGGAAGGCATTGAAGAAGGAGTTGAAGAAGAGCGAAACGTGGGACACGCCGACGCATATGGCGGCGGAAGAGGACGATGATCCGGCGAGGTGGGCGCAGCGGGAGCTGAGGAAGTCGGATACGTTCAGTGACAGAGCGTCGTTTTTGAGGAGGGAGAAGTCGATGAGTCAGGAGGAGTTGAACCGGCGAGCGGAAGCATTCATCAAGAAATTCAACAACGAAATTCGGTTGCAAAGACAAGAATCGGAACAGCGATACAGAGAGATGGTTAATGGAGGTGTTTAAAGGCTTTAAATTGTAGTTGTTAATTAATTTTGGCGTGGTTAGTTAATGAAGCAAGTTTGAGAAGCTAATTTGAATAATTTTGTCACTCATTATAGCTTCTCTACAGAGATTAGAATGGTTTTTTGGAGTGAACAAGTTGAGTTGAAAAGAAACTTTTGGTGAAACATGGAATGTCTTGATGATATTGTTATGTTCATTCATAGAACCGTTTATTTGTGACCTCTCCTCGATGTATTTTCAATTTTCAAAATCCAATCATGCAAAGATTTTGTCAACTTGACTTGACATCAATCGTCCCTTGAGCATAATCACTTGGGCAGCAATATGTATCATGTTAGTCATCACCAAAAAAGATAAAATGTTTTCATCCAAACATGCGGGGAAACTTCTCAACACTTAGAATATGAAGAAACGGGAGTCTCATAGGAAGGATATCGTGAACAGAAGAAAGGAGCTGAAATTGGCCAACAATATAGATATTCCTAAGTTGTGGAGAGAAATTATAAGATAATTTGGATGAGGCTTTAAATGTTTAGGAAAGGTATTGATGTCAACGAGCAACCTAGGTTGAGTGGATGAAGTGTGAAGATAGAAATTTCAGATGAGGGGTTTAACTGTTCAGGCTAGCCGCTAGACCGAGTCGAATCATGAGATGAAAAAGGTTATTGATGGCTATTTTTCCAAGTTATTTACGACCACCAACCCAAGTCTAGAAAGTATTAATATGGTGCTTGAGGGTTTTCAATCGATTTTGCCAGCTCAGATGATCCAATCGTTGGAGATGAACTTCTTGGCTGAGGATGTTATAAAAGCAGTTTTTGACATGAGCCCGACTAAGGCTCCTGGAAAAGATGGCTTCCCAGCCCTTTTTTTACCAAAAATACTGGAGTAAGATTGGCCAGATTGTACCGACTTGTGCTGTACAATGATGGTTTTGTGGAAGAGTTCAACAACACTATTATCACTCTAATTCCAAAAGTCCTATTGTTGGAAGCTATGTCCAATGTTAGACCTATCAGCCTTTGCAATGTGTTTTACAAAATTATTTTCAAAGCCATTACTAAAGATATGTTTGATACGCGGGACGGGACAGGACAAAACAACATGGTATACTTTGTTTTTGTTCTACGTTTGGCATGACATTAGTGTGGGATAAGATGGGACAAAATTTACAAAAAACTGTCCCACCCCAGACCTTCGGCCAAGTTGTTACATGGCATGGGACAGGCATAAAAATGACATATTTGCCCTTTCAATCTTAAAAAATCACAAACCTGTCCAATATAAATTAAACTCATCCTCTTTCGCTCTTCTTTCCATCCCGATCATTGTTCTTCTCTCCAAACCGCTGCAACTCACAGTTGAACTAGGTATGGCCAAGCTTGACGTCGCTTCTCTCTCCATCTCAACTATTGCTTGGCCGCCGATGAGGAGCCGCGATATCTCTCAGTCTCTCCCGCTTGTCTCTCACTTGATTTTAGATTTTGGAATTTCGATTTTGGGTTTTGGGTTTTTGATTTTGGATTTTGGATTTTGGATTTTGGAATTTGGAATTTCGATTTCGGATTTTGGAATTTCGATATAGGGTTCTCAATTTTAGATTTTGGATTTTCAGATTTCGATTTTGGGTTTGGGGATTTAGATTTAGGGTTCTTGATTTTGTACTTTGAGATTTTGATTTTGGGTTTTCGATTTAGGGTTCCTGATTTTGGGTTTTGATTACTTTCACCAAATTTTTGATAATTAGTTTAGTTTATTTGTGGAATTATTTGTGCTTCTTTTTGTGTTTAAGGATTGAAATAGATTTTGAAGAGGAGTTTTTCTAGTGTTTGTTGTTTTTCTGTTGTAGCTGTTTGTTGTTGTCTTGCGGGAGCTACTGTGTTCTTGCAATACTGGCCGCATGAGTTTTCCTTATTGCCTTTTCCCCCACCAGCACCACCAGCAAAGAAACAAAAGAAAAAAAATAAGGTGGCACAACATAAGCTGCTCAAATGTGTTCATTCACAATTAGATTATTACCTCAATGTTCCTGTAATAAGCAAAAAATTTATTTTCTCATTTTTAGATATTGCTACATGACTAAAAATCCTCCACAGGGTTTTGATAGAGCTGTTCATTTTGTCAGTTATTGAAGGCTTAGCTGATGTGCTCTGTTTTCATTGTCAAAAATAAAATAAAATAAAATAATTATATTTGGGTTGAGATTCTTTATAATTAAGTATTAAAATGGACCACTAAAATTCTGAGTTCAGTTCTTATAATTTGAAATTAATTGTAAAAGTTTTTAGTCCAAATCAAAGAAGTTCATCATCAATACAATATTGAATCTCCAGTAAATTTACACTTTGTTAAAAAAAAATAAATTATTAAATTAAAATTGATTTTAAAACAATAAAAATTATAAAATAAGTCTTTCATTAAAAAAAAAATGACAATAGGGGCAATCTGGTCATTTGAACCTCTTATCTCATCTTGTCCCCGCCATACCAAACGCATAACAGTACAGTTAACAGTTTTGTCCTAGATATTCCAAACACAATACGGAACAACTTGTTTTGTTTTGTCTCGTCTTGTCCTATTCTGTCCTATCCCGCCCTGTCCTATCTCGTCCTCGTACCAAAAGCACCCTAATTGACTCAGGAATGTCCTTGGTGGTGTTATCTCAGAAGCCCAATGTGCTTTCATTCTCGGGCGCCTCATTTCGGATAATACTATTATGGAATTTGAGTGTCTTCATAGACTGAAGAAGAGGAAGAGGAAACATGGATCTATGGCAATTAAACTTGACATGTCTAAGGCCTTTGGCAGAGTCAAATGGATCTTCATTGTAAAAATAATGCTTAAAATGGGGTTTCCTGAGCAGTGGGTCAAGCTAATCTTGAGGTGCATCTCTTCGGTCTCTTACTCTTTTATGCTCAACAGGGAGGTCTGTGGGAACATCATTCTGATTCGAGGTCTCAGGCAAGGTGACCCGTTATCGCCATACCTCTTCATCATGTTTAATTAGAACGACTCAAACGAAAGGCAATCTTACCGGTTTCAAGTGCAGTAACGAAGGCCCAGTGATCTCACACCTTTTCTTTGCTGATGACAAACTTCTGTTTTCCAAGGCCAACGATGCAAATTGCAGGGAGGTCAGGCAAGTGCTGAATTGCTATGAGAAAGCGTCGGGTCAGGTGATTAACTATAAGAAATCGGCAATGTGTGTGAGTTCTTCGGTTCCTATTTCAGAGGGGAGAAGACTGGTAGAGTTGATAAGGGTTAATTTGGTTAATTGCCATTAAAAATACCTAGGTCTTCTATGCTTACTGGTAGGAGTAAATGGAAGATTTCTGCTGAAATTGTTGACAGGGTGTAGGGCAAAATTAAAGGGTGAGGGGAAAAGATGTTTTCTATTGGGGGAAAGGATACCCTCATCAAGGCGGTTATCTAGTCAATTCCCGCCTATGCCATGAGTATGTTTCAACTTCCTAAAAGCTTGATTGTGGAAATTCAAAGATTGTGTGCTAGGTTTTGGTGGGGTGGTAATGAAGAGAAACGGAAAATGCATTGGTGCAAATGGAGTAAGCTTTGTATAGCTAAAACTGAAGGAGGCCTAGGGTTCAAGAACTTGGACACTTTAAATAAATCTCTACTAGCTAAGCAAGGGTGGAAGATTCTCAAGAACCCGGATTCTCTTGCAGCCAAAGTCCTAAAAGGCTATTACTTCAACAGAAGAAATTTTCTAAATGCTGGCAAAAAACCCTCAAACTCTTTTGTCTGGAAGAGTGTTATTTGGAGCAAAGATATTCTAGATATAGGGGTGAGAATGAGAATGGGGTGTAGGGAAAAATAATAAATAAAAGTGGTAAACGCAGCGGAAGCGATACTAAAAACGATTTAGTGACTTTTAAAATTTTTCCTTTATGAACCTTAAACCCTTTTAATCAATAAACATGCATATATGTTAACAAAAGTAAATTACCTTTTGTCGTGTGATCCGATTGACTTACGTCGATGGTAATCCGCAAGACCTTCAATCCGAGCACGAACGTGGATCACCTAGGAGCGTGGTCTCCCTTTTCTTTGAATTGCAAACCTGTGAATGGACCAAACAAAAAACTTTCTTTTCTTTGTTAGTCACAAAACAATCAAAAGAATGTCAAAAATTATTCCGGTCACTTTTGAGTTCTCAATCTAATGATCGAAACTCGCGTGAACCTAGATCGATATCGTATACACAAGCTTATTGATGATTAAGCAATAGTATATTATCAAAGAATAATTTCACACTCTTTTTTTGTCCTTTTAGAATAAAATCTCTCTCTTGGAATTAAGAAGAAGAAGAAAGAAATAAAAAACTCAAGCACAATCGATTGTGGTGGCCGAACCCTATAAGAACACATATATAGGTTGGCCGAATTTTTTCTTCTTTTTCCTTTAGGGTTGCCGAATTCTATGTAGTCTAAGATTAGGGTTGGCCGAATTCTATAATGTCACTTATATAGGGTGAGTTAAATTCAACCCTAATTCTTTTCAACTTAATAGACTTCAAACCTTAATCGAACTCCTTGATTTTTATTTTTTTATTTTGACTAAATAAAAAGACTCCTTATTTGATTAAATAAATAAAACTAATTTATTTATTTCCTTGTCAAACAAGTCTTTTACTTTTAAGAAAGATTTGTTTCTTTAATTAAACAATTAATCAATAAATTAATTAATTCTTATTTGATTAAAACAAATGAAACAAAATAATATTTTAGGTTAAAATTTTAACCTTGCCGCCCCACTTCCCCACTTGATTAAGATTGGGCCTAACATTATTTTCTTATTTCATTTAATCCATTGGACTTTAAATAAAAAGCTCACATGTGAACCAGACCCATTCTTACTAAAAGAAACAAGCCCACATGTCTTTCATTAATATATTAATATAATTGAGCAGCCCATTACTTAAATAATGTGTAAATTATATTCTTAATATATTAAATGCAATTCTAGATGGACCCTTAAATTGGTCCGGTAGAATATATCAAGTGATCCATGCAAGTCCGTGTGGATTGGGGATCTTGGCGGGCCATCTAAATTTAAGCTTCAATAGACATAACCTAATCATAATTAACAAATGATTCACTTAGGTCCGATCCATTAATTTTAACTCATTCCACTAAAGAGCTAAAACTGAACTCTTAAATAAATATAGAAAAGGAAGATGCTCCTCATTCATATCCTAGACAATCATATTGGAGATAGTGTATCCTCGTGATTAATATCAGTAATCGCCAAGAGTTCATAGACCGCCTATAACTCTCCAAGTTACCATATTTACTCATATGACCATGTTTTGAACTTGGATATTTTGACTTGTCCAGAAGCCATGTTTTCAATAGACACTATCGAAAACTCAACGTTGAGATTTAATATCCAATTACCTCAAAACATCCATATGATGATATTATACTCTCATTTAATTAAATAGAGCCACGATATCCATATCTATAAATGAAGTCCTCTATCGATTAACAAATGAATATCACCAAACTATCGATGATAGACTATGAGATATAATCGTACTCATTGATAACTCAAATGATATCACTTGCAACCATAAGTCCATCATTTATCTCAGGATTAAGATAGACCCTCCGATTGTCCTGATAATGAAAAGACTATTATCTATTGACGGTTCTAGATAAAGCTTTTCATTGTGATCCAGTTCAATGCACCCAGTGCACTAGATCCTTTTGCTCGAAGACACTCCGATGATTTTAGACTCATCATATCTCATTTGATCCCACTCAAATGCTAGCAAAAGAATTCTACAACTTTAACAAGATAAAGGTGCCCAACCTTTAACTTAAGTTGTGAACATTATTCAAGACTAACTAAAGAATTGTGTCTACCACATACATATCCAGATGTACGAACAATTCTTCTTTTCCCATAGTTTTTAGACCTTATGATTATTTACTTTGACAATTATAATATAAACTATAAATGCTATACGATTTGTTAAACTAGAAATCTCTTTATTAATATGAAAAAGATTGTTAATTACAACATTACACTTTTGCTATTGAGCATAATCCTAACAATCTCCCACTTGCGCTATAGCAAATGTGTCATATCTCTCAAGCCCATATTCTCTAGATGCCCATCAAAACTCTTCTGAGGTAGAGTCTTTGTGAAGGGATCCGCTAGATTTTCTGCTGACGCGATTTTGGTAATCGTCATGTCACCTCTTTGAACAATCTCCCTTAAAAGATGATACTTTCTTTCAATGTGTTTACCTCTCTTGTGACTTCTTGGTTCTTTCGAATTAGCCATTGCTCCACTGTTGTCACAGTAGATAGTGATCTACTTGTTCACACTAGGAACCACTTCTAAGTCAATCAAGAATTGGCGGAGCCAAACAGCCTCTTTGGCAGCTTCGCATGCAGCAACATACTCAGCTTCCATGGTGGAATCAGCAATACAAGATTGCTTGATACTCCTCCATATAACTGCTCCTCCTCCAATAGTAAACACAGCCCCTGATGTGGATTTTCTGGAGTCAGAATCTGATTGGAAATCAGAATCTGTATACCCAACGGGAACCAAATCCCCTCCAGAGTATACAAGCATATTATCTCTCGTTCTCTTAAGATACTTGAAAATATGCTTGACTGCCGTCCAGTGATCAGGTCCAGGTTTCGATTGAAACCTGCTAACTATGCCAACAGCAAAACAAATATCTGGTCTAGTACAGAGCATTGCATACATGAGACTTCCAACTGCCGAGGCATATGGAACTCTACTCATGAATTGCTCTTCATGCTCATTCTTAGGAACTTGTTCCTTAGAAAGCTTGATTCCATGTCTGAAAGGTAACATACCTTTCTTGGAATCCTGCATGGAAAACCTAGACAAGATTTTGTCTATGTATGAAGCTTGGGATAATGCAATCGTTCTATTCTTTCTATCCCTTATTACTTGGATACCTAGAATAAAACTTGCTTCTCCTAAGTCCTTCATATCAAATTGTTTTGCTAACCATTCTTTTACTGATGTCAATACACCTACATCGTTTCCAATGAGTAGTATATCATCAACATAAAGAATCAGGAAAACCAACTTGTCGCCTTTAATCCTTTTGTATACACAAGGTTCGTCAGGATTCTGAATAAATCCAAAACCTTTGACAGCTTGATCAAACCTTATGTTCCAGGATCTGGATGCTTGCTTTAATCCATATATGGATTTCTGCAACTTGCATACCTTATCCACTTGGCCCTTTTCAATGAATCCCTCTGGTTGCATCATGTAGATGCTTTCGTCAAGACTTCCATTTAGGAAAGCTGTCTTGACGTCCATTTGCCAAATCTCTAAATCTAAAGATGCTGCAATGGATAAGAGTATCCTAATGGATTTAAGCATGGCCACAGGAGAGAAGGTTTCCTCGTAATCGATACCTTCTTTCTGTGTATACCCTTTAGCTACCAATCTAGCTTTAAAGGTTTCCACCTTTCCATCCATACCTCTTTTCCTCTTGTATACCCACTTGCACCCAATGGGTTTTATCCCTTTAGGCAAGTCTACAAGGGACCAGACTTTGTTATCGAACATAGATTCAATCTCGGATTGCATTGCCTTTTGCCAATGGCGACTATCAACATCCTCCATAGCTTCCTTGTACGTATAGGGATCATCGTCGTCCGGGAGATTCTCCACTGATTCTCCCAGACCGATGTATCTTTCGGGTTGTGTTCTAACCCTCCCACTACGACGAGGAATGGTAGGTTGTTGATCTTGTGTTGGATCGGAACTTACAATTGGGTTAGGTTGTGTAACCTCTCATGGAATTATATCTCCTGATATCTCATTCAGGACAATTCTACTTCTAGGCACAGAATCATTCATATAGTCCTTTTCCAGAAATTTAGCATTTGTCGAAACAAATACTTTAAGATCTGAAGGACTATAGAAATAATATCCTTTAGTTTCTTTTGGATACCCTACAAATATACATGTTTCTGAACGGGACTCCATCTTTTCTGTCTTTCCTTTTAACACATGCGCAGGACAACCAAATATCCTTAAGTGTTGTAAACTAGGCTTGCGCCCAGTCCACAACTCATGCGGTGTTTTAGGAACAGACTTAGATGGTACATCGTTTAGAATGTATATAGCAGTTTGTAAAGCATATCCCCAAAAAGAAATAGGAAGCGTTGAATAACTCAACATAGACCTAACCATATCCAAAAGAGTTCTATTTCTCCTTTCTGCTACCCCATTCTGTTGAGGTGTACCTGGTGCAGAAAACTGAGAAACTATCCCATTATCAATAAGATATTGCTGAAACTCACCAGATAGATATTCTCCACCACGATCAGATCTCAAGATTTTTATGTGTTTCTCAAGCTGATTTTCCACTTCAGCTTTGAATGCTTTGAACATGTCAAAAGCATCCGACTTATGTCTCATGAGATACATATAACCAAATCTCGAGTAATCATCCGTGAAGGTGATGAAGTACTCATATCCACCTCTAGCTTGAATGCTCATAGGTCCACATACATCAGTGTGTATCAATCCTAAACATTCAGTGGCTCTTGCACCTTTGGCAGAGAACGTCCTTTTGGTCATTTTACCTTCCAAACAAGATTCACAAGTTGGTAGATCATCAACCTTTAAGTCACTTAAAGGTCCGTCACTTACCAATCTTTTAATCCTATTAAGGTTAATATGACCTAAGCGTAAATGCCAAAGGTAGGTTTCATCTGTTGATAATTTTACTCTTTTATGATTAGGTTCCGTTATTTCTGTGTCTAACGAGTGAGAGATATTTCTATGCAAAAAGTATAGACCGTTTTCCAATGTACCTTGGCAAATAATTTTGTCATTCTTACTAATAATAAAAACTTTATTAAAAGTAACCGAATATCCAAATTTATTCAAACAAGAAACTGAAATTAAATTCCTCTTGAATTGAGGTACATAATAAACGTCTATTAAATCTAAATGCCTTCTAGAATCCAAATAAACTCTAATATCTCCCACTGCACTTGCAGACACTAACGTTCCGTTGCCCAAGCGCAAATTAATTTCATTCTTACTCAGCTTTCTCCTTTCTTGAAACCCCTGCAAGGAATAACAAACATGATTAGTGGCTCCTGAGTCTATGATCCAAGAATCTGTAGAATCAGCCAAAAAACATGTTTCTAGATAATTCAAATTACCTTCTTCCTTCTTGTTCTGGGACTTTGGGCAATTTCTCTTCCAATGTCCCTTTTCACCACAAAGGAAGCATTTCCCTTTGATCTTGGTTACTTTCTTGGTCTCCTTCTTGATAGGCCCAAGTTGCTTTTTCTTCTGTTGTTTCTTGACCTTTTGACGGGCCTTAACAGTAGCAACTTTACCAACCATATGAATCTCTTGACCTTTGCCTTTCACAAGGATCTTTTCAGCACTTTGAACATCTTGCATCAGGCCTTGTAAGGTGTATTCCTTTTTGTTCAAAGTGTAGTCCAATTTGAACTGATCAAAGGAATCTGACAATGAATTGACAACCATATCAATCTTTGTCTCACCATCTATCTCAGCGCCATGCAGTTCAGCAATGTTGAGATGTGCTATGACTTTCATCATGTGATCTTTCACAGCCTGTCCAGGTTTCATCCTAAGATTCATAAAAGCAGTCACTGCCTCTCTCTTAGTCGTCCTAGACTTCATAGCAAACATCTCCTCTAGAGACATCATTATATCAGCAGCGGACTCCATTCCTTCATGCTGCTGTTGCAACACGTCGGAGATAGTGGCCATAATGTAACATTTTGCCATATCATCTGAAGTCTTCCACTGCTCATACTCATCTCTATACATTATGCTAGATTCATTATTAGGAGCAGGTGGTTTAGGAGTAGTTAGAACAAACTTATGTTTTTCACTTTGCAGTAACAACCCAATTTTCCTTTTCCATGTGACATAATTATCTCCAGTTAAAGTGTTATCTTTCAGGATGTTCATAAGTGATGGGGTCATGATTTCTGAACAAAACATATATAAGTAAATAATCATGATAAATCACTTTTAAATATTTATCTTGAATTAAATAAATAACTCAATCATAAAATTCAACGGTGATCTAACACCTATAAATGTTACGCCTCCTTTGGGAGTTCGCACCATTTACTAGTTAGACTAGGTCCCACCTAATTGTTAACATAACAACCAGCGTTTTCAATTTTAGCCTTGCAATTTTATTAACAAGAACTCTTGGGAGGATATCAATAAAATTACATTGAGTGTGTTACCAAGATATCGACCCTCAATTTTCTCTCACGAAAATCCCTCCTTGGGGAGTAGATCTCGTTTGAGTCCATTGTCTAGTCTATCCTTGTAAGGAAGTATGTTGCTAAATTCCATTCATGGACGCCCCTTGGGGGGATTACCAATAAATAATAAAGCTCAACTAACCTTGGAGGTCATAGGTGTTACCAAAACACCTTCTCCCACTCAATTATTTAAGGCGTGTGATTAAATCCCATAGAATGATTTACCGAGTTATCTAGATGCCAATTTAGATACCTAAATCATTCAATGCATGTTCATACCAAAAAGAGATAAATGCGTGGCACTCCTATTCTATATGTCATGTTATCATACAATAACAAATATTGTAATATTTAAGCATAAATTAAATAGCAACAACTTTGGCCCATCCTAGAAAAACAAGTAAATTACAATCTGTTAGAAATACAAGATCTTCAAGTGGCCCATCAACCATACGCTCATCCTTCGGCCCAACCCACGGGTGAGCACAACTCACAACCCCACTAAGGGGCTGCCGTGTGCAGCCCATGAGGACTCCAGGGCTGCCGTGCGCAGCCCACCAAGCTTGGGCTTGCCATGCGCAGCCCAATCCACTCCTAGGGTGTGCACGGTGCTCGTTCATGGTTCCGGTTGCTTCGTTTTGCTTTGTGTCTTCGAATCTTCAAGACCTAAACATATTACGGCAGTATATATATAATAAATACTGCAGTATTAATTTTTTTTTTTTTATTCACTGCAGTATTTTACAAACAAAAAAATACTAAAAAAAATAAAAAAAACTGCAGTAACCCTAAAAAAATACTGCACATATAAAAAAAAATAAAACCTAGCAATCTACCAAGAAGGAATTATGGCGATAATAGACCACCCTTCTTGTTACAACTCCGAAACAAAAATTACATTGAAAATCTAGGGCCAAAATCGAGCAATAACAAACCACATAAAACATATATAAATCCATACATCACATGTAATTATATATTTGAATACCTAGAGTGCCATCTCTTTCTAAACATGCATAATCACAATAAAAAGAAATAGATCCACGTATATATACGTTAATTAATTAAAAGGGTTCAACCTAGGCTCTGATACCAATTGTAGGGAAAAATAATAAATAAAAGTGGTAAACGCAGCGGAAGCGATACTAAAAACGATTTAGTGACTTTTAAAAATTTTCCTTTATGAACCTTAAACCCTTTTACATGCATATATGTTAACAAAAGTAAATTACCTTTTGTCGCGTGATCCGATTGACTTACATCGATGGTAATCTCCAAGACCTTCAATCCGAGCACGAACGTGGATCACCTAGGAGCGTGGTCTCCCTTTTCTTTGAATTGCAAACCTTTGAATGGACCAAACAAAAAACTTTCTTTTCTTTGTTAGTCACAAAACAATCAAAAGAATGTCAAAAATTATTCCGGTCACTTTTGAGTTCTCAATCTAATGATCGAAACTCGCGTGAACCTAGATCGATATCGTATACACAAGCTTATTGATGATTAAGCAATAGTATACTATCAAAGAATAATTTCACACTCTCTTTTTGTCCTTTTAGAATAAAAACTCTCTCTTGGAATTAAGAAGAAGAAGAAAGAAATAAAAAACTCAAGCACAATCGATTGTGGTGGCCGAACCCTATAAGAACACATATATAGGTTGGCCGAATTTTTTCTTCTTTTTCCTTTAGGGTTGCCGAATTCTATGTAGTCTAAGATTAGGGTTGGCCGAATTTTATAATGTCACTTATATAGGGTGACTTAAATTCAACCCTAATTCTTTTCAACTTAATAGACTTCAAACCCTAATCGAACTCCTTGATTTTTATTCTTTTATTTTGACTAAATAAAAAGACTCCTTATTTGATTAAATAAATAAAACTAATTTATTTATTTCCTTGTCAAACAAGTCTTTTACTTTTAGGAAAGATTTGTTTCTTTAATTAAACAATTAATCAATAAATTAATTAATTCTTATTTAATTAAAACAAATGAAACAAAATAATATTTTAGGTTAAAATTTTAACCTTGCCGCCCCACTTGATTAAGATTGGGCCTAACATTATTTTCTTATTTCATTTAATCCATTGGACTTTAAATAAAAAGCCCACATGTGAACCAGACCCATTCTTACTAAAAGAAACAAGCCCACATGTCTTTCATTAATATATTAATATAATTGAGCAGCCCATTACTTAAATAATGTGCAAATTATATTCTTAATATATTAAATGCAATTCTAGATGGACCCTTAAATTGGTCCGGTAGAATATATCAAGTGATCCATGCAAGTCCGTGTGGATTGGGGATCTTGGCGGGCCATCTAAATTTAAGCTTCAATAGACATAACCTAATCACAATCAACAAATGATTCACTTAGGTCCGATCCATTAATTTTAACTCATTCCACTAAAGAGCTAAAACTGAACTCTTAAATAAAGATAGAAAAGGAAGATGCTCCTCATTCATACCCTAGACAATCATATTGGAGATAGTGTATCCTCGTGATTAATATCAGTAATCGCCAAGAGTTCATAGACCGCCTATAACTCTCCAAGTTACCATATTTACTCATATGACCACGTTTTGAACTTGGATATTTTGACTTGTCCAGAAGCCATGTTTTCAATAGACACTATCGAAAACTCAACGTTGAGATTTAATATCCAATTACCTCAAAACATCCATATGATGATATTATACTCTCATTTAATTAAATGGAGCCACGATGTCCATATCTATAAATGAAGTCCTCTATCGATTAACAAATGAATATCACCAAACTATCGAGGATAGACTATGCGATATAATCGTACTCATTGATAACTCAAATGATATCACTTGCAACCATAAGTCCATCATTTATCTCAGGATTAAGATAGACCCTCCGATTGTCCTGATAATGAAAAGACTATTATCTATCGACGGTTCTAGATAAAGCTTTTCATTGTGATCCAGTTCAATGCACCCAGTGCACTAGATCCTTTTGCTCGAAGACACTCCGATGATTTTAGACTCATCATATCTCATTTGATCCCAATCAAATGCTAGCAAAAGAATTCTACAACTTTAACAAGATAAAGGTGCCCAACCTTTAACTTAAGTTGTGAACATTATTCAAGACTAACTAAAGAATTGTGTCTACCACATACATATCCAGATGCACGAACAATTCTTCTTTTCCCATAGTCTTTAGACCTTATGATTATTTACTTTGACAATTATAATATAAACTATAAATGCTATACGATTTGTTAAACCAGAAATCTCTTTATTAATATGAAAAAGATTGTTAATTACAACATTACACTCTTGCTATTGAGCATAATCCTAACATGGGGAATGGATCCTCCATCCAAATTAATAAGGATAGGTGGATTCCGAGACCCTTCATGTTTAAAATTCTCTCCACTCCTAAGCTAGATAGTGAAGCCAAGGTTGAATGTCGCGGGTGGCTGGGATGTTCAGCTTATTAGAAGCTATTTCGATAAGGATGATGTTGAGGAAATCTTAAGTATCCCTCTAGGGTCTAGACATACTCAGGATACAGTGTTGTGGCACTTTGATGATAGAAGCATGTACACTGTCAAGACTAGGTATAACATTAGGCAAGAGCTGAAAGGAAACCCATGTGCCTCCAATAATTCTACTGTGAAGAGGTGGTGGAATTGCCTATGGAAGCTTGACATTCCCCCAAAAATAAAAAATTCCATATGAAAGGCATGCCATGAATGGATTCTGACTATGACCATTCTTTTGAAGGGGGGGGGGGGGGGGTGGTGGGTCCAAATGGATGGTAGGTGTCCTTTTATTTGAGAATGCCGATGAGTTGATCCTCTATGCTCTGAATGGATTCCGACTATGGCCATTCTTTCAAAGAGAGGGGGGTAGGTCCAAATGGACGGTAGGTGTCCTCTCTGTTAGAAGGCCGATGAGTTGACCCTCCATGCCCTATAGGACTGTCAGGAGCTAAAGTATGCATGCAAAGAATGGCTGCCCAGTGATAAGGTGATTAGAGGTAACTATGCGAAATTCTTTGATTTAATTTATGCATGTTTTCATCTTTTGCGCATTAAGGATATCGAATCTCTTTATGTTACTTTTTGGAAAGTTTTGCATGTGAGAAACTTTTTCCTTCATAGGAAAAAAAGTCATGATGCTGGGGAGGCTATGAGCTGGAGTAACACATTTTTGAGTGATTTTTAGAAGAGGGCTGCTGCATCTAATATGACCGTGAGGCTTTCTTTGATTGTGATTAAGTGTAAACCTTCGGACCAAGGATGTTTTAAAATTAACTGCAAGGCGGCAATTAATGATGGTAAAGGGTGGATTGGTTTCGATATTGTCATTAGAGATGCCTCGGGTCTTGTCATGGCCTCATAAACCTTGCATGTTGCCACTGGAATTGATATCTGGACTACCAATGCTTTGGCCATTCTCAAAAGCATTCAATTTGGTAGCGATTATGGCCTGTCCCTTTTTAGGATTGAGTTCGATGTGAAAAGGATGGTGAATTGGATCAACAATTCTAGTCATTTGAATTTGTTCCGTGGCACTCTCCTCAGTGGTATTGATAGCCTTCTCTCCAACTGGAAAGTTTCCAGTGTCAATTGGGTTCCTACTGGCTCTAACAAGGTGGCCATTAGCCTTGCAAAGACAGCTCTTAGGATTAAGGAGGATTCTTTTTGGATGGAGGATTTTCCTTAGTGTGTTAGAAAGGATGTAGAAGCTAAGTATTTAAGATAGCTGGGCACTAGCAGGTTTTCCACTTGCTTGGTGCTATTTTCTTTCTTATGTTTTCCTTTCCCAACTTCCCTTTGTTTGCTGGCTGTCTTGGGCCTTGCCCGTGTTTCTTGCTCTGTTATGAGCTTTATTAAAAAAAAAAAAAGGGTTTCTATAATAATACTCTATGGAATAGAATTTTACATTCACAACTTAACCATTTACAAATGATGACTAAGACACAGACCTAGGGTTAGGGTTATTATGACGAGCCAAGCTAAAGCTGAATGACGACGACGATGTTGATGATCCAAATCCACCAAATCTAGATGATAATGATGCGGATCTCGGGTTCTACCTAAATCCAAAAGAAGACCTAGTTTTAGGGTTCCATCCAAATCCGAATGATGACATTAATAAGAGGCCGTTTGTAACCCTCTAAAACAAGATATTTTCGTGTATTTTGAAAACCAGAATTTACCACTTGCAAACACACTTAAGATTTGAGAATTAACACAATGCAACCAAGGGATTGTCCACAGGGATTGTGTTAGATTAATTGATTTGCAATCTATTCTTGGTTAGTCTAATTTAGGTGCATAAAGCATAAATCATAGATTTGGAGATAGATTGATTGGTTTGAAAACCAATAGCAATTAAAAGTGCAAAACAAGTAAAGTAAAATAAAAGTGTTATGGAAAAGATAATACCTAACTAGTCTAGATAAGATATATGGAATAAACAATTAAAGAGAAGTCTAGGGGGTTGATAAAGTCGCTAATGGACCTTGGGCAATTCATACATAGTGTTTGGTTTTAGATTTGCGTTGGTTTGATTCCATAACAAAACACTCTTTGTGTATTGCTTAGTTGCTTAGGTGATTCGTGATTAGATCAAGTTTCAAAGAAGGAAAGCAACTTTATATGCAAAGTTCGTCTTTAAGGGGAAAAGTGTTTACTTGGATGCTACGGTATCAAGATTCTTCTTCCTCTTGCAAGGCGTAGGTGCACCCACACACATTGCATACATTTGTGTCCCTGCATCATTGTACTCAATTGGTATACCACATACACACACATATTGTAGTATGCATATGCATTCGATTTAAATTGAAAATTTTTGTAAAAATGCATGTTCTAGGACTATCTCTAAGAAATGACATACTTGTGTTTGTTTGGGTATGGTTGGTAAAATCTCATTGTATTTTTAAAGAATTAAATTTTTGAGATTTCTCATATATTTTTTTTTTACAAGTCCAACCATGTGTGGATTTGTCTCTAAATGAGTTCTGAGCAATTTGGAGACTTGTTTAAATGTTTTCGGATATTTCCGAGGCTTTCTGGGTTCACTTGTGGGATTCGGGGATATTTCGGGAAATTCGAAAGTATTTTGGATGATTTTCAAGACATTTGGGACATTCCATATTTTTTTCGAAAACCGAAATCGAATTCCGAGTTTTAATTGGAAAGTTACGTAATTTTTATATCGATAATTGAGTCTGAGTTCGTATTCCAAAGACGAAATCGAATTCCAAGCTTTGAGGTTAAATCTGGACCGAAAAACCCGCAGGATGGATGTCGGCTTGACATGGCAGGAAAGCCACACCAAAGAGAGAGGATGGCGTGAAAGGCGCGTGAAGCACTCGCCAACGCCATCTCTCTGTCCCGTGAAGCACACGGCAAAGAGTAGAAAGTTTTTGAATTGATAAGGATTTTTATTGAGAGTTTTAATTACACGTGAAACCTTGAGTTTTGTGATTTCTTTACTGCAGGCATGGACTGAATTTGGTCTGTTATTGGACTGCTTGAATGCTTCTGGCATGAGCTCACTGCGTGGAATAGATTTTTAATTGACAAGCTTTTATTCAGTGTGTTGTATACAGATGAAGCCTGTAGTGTTGTGCTTCCTTACCTGCAACGTGTGGATTTTTATTGGCTCTTTAACTGTCACTCACGTGGCCTCACCGCATGTGATTATTTGTGATGATTTTTTTTTTAAAAAAAACACCGCGTGACAGTCGACAGAGGTGGGAGGCGTGTGGCTTTTCATGGGGCTGGTCCTTTAGATTTTTCATATATTAATTTTTGACCTCACATTTTCTACACAACTTCTACATTTTTGTCTTTGTCATATCTCTCTCAATTCAACTCCAAATCAAGTGATTCAAAAGCCAAAAATGTTGGTCTTGAAGAAATGAACAAACCCTAAGCATTTTCAGAGCCAAATGATGTCTAGAGTTTTCACAGTGAACTGATCTCTACTCGTGATTTATCATTTGTAAGTGAATCAACTTCTTTTCATTTTCTTTTGTGATCATCTTATTGAATCTTCTTATTTGATTAATGAAAAGTGTTAAGGATGATTTTGATTCAACTTCTAGGTTTGTTTGATTGATTTTCGAGTTTATGCTTTGTGATTGTATTTGAACATCTTTTTGCTAAACTTGAAGAACATGAAATTTATTCTAGAAATTCTTTGTGTTTTTTAGATTGATTGTTGATTTCTAGATTTAGTTACATGTTCTAAGAACTAGGATACTTTGATTGTGATATTTTATAATCTATTTCTTGTTTGATCCACATGCTTATATTTATAGATATATTTGTGATTGATTTGTGAAAGCCTAATCTAGTTCTCTAATTGCATGTTCATATAGTGTGTTTGATCTACTTGCTCTATTTGATTGTGATTGCATCATATTGCTTGTGTGCACTTCACTTAGATCATTTCCTTATGAAAGGTTGGAGTCTCTTGTCAAAGTGAGTGAAGCTTTGATTTGAGCAAGAAGACTTGGCTAGGAAAGTGTCCCGGATAGCCAAGCAATGAGACTTAATTAGGATCGGGGTGATCCGGATAACTAAGCAAGAAGACTTGTTTAGGATCGGGAAGATCCGGATAGACAAGCAAGGAATCTTTCTTGAGACGTGAGCGTCTTGGATAGAAAGTTGCTTCCTAGAGGTGTGTTAGTCACATATCGGATATGAAGTAGGCAAAATGATTCACTAGGTTCGAGGGTAGAATATAAGTGTTATCTTAGAGAGTAGATCATGTGTTGATTGCTTTTTGAGTGTGTAGCTTTTATTCGTCATTGTGAATTGCGGTTTGCTGGTGGTTGTGGTATCAACCTGTGGATGTTTCCTCTTTTGAGGTTTTACCATGTAAAAATCACTTGTGTTGGTTTTTCACTTTTAAGTTACTTTATTTTTTATATTAACTTGTATTACTATAACACTTGCTCAAACATATTCTTATTGACTTGTTATAGTAATCTACTTGTTAAGCTTTAATATTGTGAACAACTTTGTTGTGTTGGAAAAGAAGTGTGATAATTTGGGCATACACCTATTCAGCGCCCCTTAGATATATTTTATACTATAAGTGGTTAAGGGAATTTCAATTGGTATCAGAGCGGGTGTCTAGAAGTACTTAGATAGATCCATCTTGTAGTGTTTGTCTTTGTATTTTTGAGCTATGGGTGATTTGATGTCGGAAGGTGCCTTTAGTGCTAGACCTCCACTCTTGGATAGTGGTAACTACACCTTTTGGAGAAATACAATGAAAGCTTACATTAGAGCCATCAATGATAAATCTTGGATGAGTGTGAGTGATGTAGTAAATGAAGAGGAGTCCTTGGATGATTGAGAATCTACTAGCTATTACATTGCTCACGTGGTTATATATGAAGTAAGATTTGAGGATAGTAGCGAAGACTCCTCAAGTAATGAGGAAAGTGCAAACTCTTCAAGTAGTGAAGATAGTGAAATCTCCTCCAATCATGAAGAGTTTGAAGCCTCCTCAAATCAAGATTATATAAGCTTCAATGATAAGATCTTTCAACAAAAGAATGAAGAGAACAACAAGTTGAAGTTGATCAATACCAATTTGGTGGTGATAATTAAAGCTCTTGACAAAGAAAAGAGAATGTCTTTGGAGAATATGAGCAAGCAAAGTGAAGTTATCAAGGAGCATGAAAAGACCATTGAAGAGTATTTTTCAAAGGTGGAAGAAAGTGCTCAAGAGCTAGATAATCTAAAAAGAAGACTTTACTATGAAGTTGTTTGCCATGTAAGGAGAGATTAAACAAAAAGAGAACACTTTGACTATCGTGAAGATAAATGAGTGTGAGCTTAAAGATGAAGTCAAAGCTCTCAAAGAGTCTATTAATGGCATGAAAATTGGAGTCATTAAGCTTGATGAAGTCATAAAACTTGGAAAGCATCATGGAGATATAAGTGGCTTGGGTTTTGTATAAGAAGTTAAGAAGACCCCAACCAAGAACAAGTCAAGAAAGTCCAAGAGGAAGAAAGATTCAACTACTATTCCTTCCAAAGTCAAAGATAAAGAGAAGAAGAGCTATGGAACTTCTCAACCGACTTCTCAACCAAAGCATGCACACCCAAAAGGTAATTTTTCTCAATTCATTCCAGTTTGTCATTATTGTAATATGGTTGGTCACATTAGGCCTAGGTGTTATGAATACATTAAGCAATGCAAACTAGGAAATGTGAAACATGTCAAAGATGTGGAAAAGTTACCTAATCATTCTCCTAAGCATGAGTTTAAGTTTAGAGGTAGACATAACATCTCTAAGTTTATCCCTATTTGTCATTTTTGCAATGTTGTTGGGCATATCAAACCTAAATGCTACGAGTATATTAGACAATGCAAACTAGGGAATGAGATGCATGCTAGAGAGATGAAAAGACTTCATTTGGTTGTTTCTAACATGTTAGGGCATTGGAGACTATGCATGATGAACAAGTTAATGAAAAGAAATCAACAACGAAAGTTTGGGTTAGGAAGAATAACGTGCATACTTATGAAACGGATAAATATTCTTTGAAAGTTTTTCAACATGATAATAGCTTTGATGCCCTGAGAAATGTGCATATTGATCATATTCATGTGAAGAAACCTATTAAGAAGATTTGGGTTGAAAAGAATCACATGCATGTTAATGATAATCATGTTAAGAAAAATGTTGAGAAGAGGTTGGTAAAGAAGAGTGTGATGAATTATTTGTGCATGGCAACAATGATAAGTTAATTGTAGGGAAGAAAAACACACGGTGGAAGCGAAAAGTTTGATTGTCTATTACAATTTTTTTTTTTCCTTTTTAAAGATGAACCTTAACCCTTAATTAATTAATATATAACAAAAGGGTATCATACTTTTTTCCAAGTGACGATTGACGTTGTGTCTATAGTAATCCGTAAGACCTTCCAATCCAATCACGAACGTGAATCACCTAGGAGTCTGAGCTCCCTTTCTTTGAATTGTGTACCTGAGGATGGATAACAAAAAACATTTTCTTTTTGTTAGTCACAACAAACTTTCAAGAGAAAACGAAGAACGTTCGGTCACTTTTGAATTCTCAATCTTTTGATCGAAACTCGTGTGAACCTTAATCGACGTTGTTCACAAAGCCTTTTGATGTAAAAACTAATAGTGCACTATCAAAATTAAAACGTTTTGTCTCTCTTTTTCTCTTTGGCCGAAATCTCACACTATGCATATAGTTGGATTATTTTTTCAAGCAAAAGAAATAACTCTCTCTGAAAAACAATTAGGGTGGTCGAATTCTATCCCATCTATTATATAGGGTGCTCGAATTCTATCCCATCTATTACATAGGGTGGCCGAATTTCCTCCTTGAAATTATTTAGGGTTGGGTGAAATCTATAATAGGAAAACTAGGTGGTGACCGAAATCCTCACTTAAAAAGGATTTGTGTTTCCACCAATGACTCTTATCAATCTTTTGATTTCCAAACCCTAATCCAACTCTTTAGTGTGTTTGTGACTATATCAAAGACTTCCTAATTTGACTAGATAAATAAATTCCTTTTATTTATCTACATACCAAATAAAGTCTTTAATATTTATTATACTACCAACAATAGTGTAATACTAAGAAACATATTTTCTAGTTAGAAAAAGATTTTGACTTGTAATTAAATAATTAATTAATTAATTTCCATTTAATTAAATAATAAAATAAAACAATATAATAGGCTAATTTAATCAACCTTGCTGCCCATGTGTATATACATGTGCAATATATTATTTTTCTTATTTTATTAAATCCTTTGGACTTTAATAAAAAACCCACATGTGAACTAGACTCATTCTTACTAAAAGAAACAATCCACATGTCTTTCCTTAATACATTAATATAATTTAACAGTCCATTAAATAAATAATTTGTAAATTATATTCTTAGTGTATTAACTATAATTCTAGATGGACCCATAAATTAGTCCGGTAGAACATATCAAGTGATCCATGCAAGTCCGTGTGGATTGGAGATCTTGGGGGGCTATCTAAATTTAAGCTTCGATAGACATAACCCAATCACAATCAACAAATGATTCGCTTGGGTTCAATCTATTAATTTTAGCTCATACTACTAAAGAGCTAAAATTATACTCTTAAATAAAGATAGAATAAGTAAATGTTTCTCATTCATACCATAGACAATCTTATTGGAGATGGTGTATCCTTGTGAATAATATCAGTAATCGCCAAGAGCTTATAGACTGCATATAGCTCTCCTAGTTACCATATTTACTCATATGACCACATTTTGAACTTGGATATTCTGACTTGTCTAGAAGCCATGTTTCAATAGACGCTATCGAAAACTCAACATTAAGATTTAATATCCAATACCTCAAAATATCTATATGATAGTATTATACTCTTATTTTAATAAATGGAGCCACGATGTCCATATCTATAAATGAAGTCCACTATCGATTAGCAAATGAATACCACCAAACTATCGAAGATAGACTATGCTATATAATCGTACTCATTGATAGCTCAAATGATAACACTTGTAACCATAAGTCCATCATTTATCTCAGGATTAAGATAGACTCTCTGATTGCCCTCATAATGAAAACTTTTATCCACTGACGGTTCTAGATAAAGCATTTCATTGTGATCCTATTCAATGCACCTAATGCACTAGATTCTTTTACTCAAAGGCACTTTGATGATTTTAGACTCACCATATCACATTTGATCCTACTTAAATGCTAGCAAAAGAATCTATAACTTTAATAAGGTAAATGTGCCAAACCTTTATCTTAAGTTGTGAACATTATTCAAGACTAACTAAAGAATTGTGTCTACCTCATACATATCCAGATGTACGAACAATTCTTTATTTCTCGTAGTCTTTTGATTTTATGGTTATTTACTTTTGACAATTATAATATTTAAACTACAAATGCTATAAGATTTGTTAAACCGAAAATCACTTTAT